>LPNX010839403.1:0-39266 GCA_001517045.1 Pseudotsuga menziesii
TAGTGCAATCATAAGTAATAGATAATCCTCACAAATCAATACAATATATTGACACAAGAACATGTGGAAACCAAAGAACAAATTCAAAGTGAAATGTATATTGCCTTCTAACAAAGCTTTTTCCTATAGACACATGATTATGATTGGAATGTTTTCTGGATTATCAAGAATGGGAGTGAATGTACATTTTTTTCATTACGTAGTTTATTGTAATTGTGCATTGTTCTCAAATTTATAACTGATATCTCCATACAATCGTAAAATCTATAAAAAACGAGGAACATTACACATAGAAACATTCTTCGCCACACATGTATAATCACACTTAAAATACTGAACCATGAATATCTGAAGAGCCTTGATATGAAATATTTTTTATACCATGAAAGTTATAATACAAAAATATAAGGCCTAGATCTATGGCCTGTCAATGTACATGTATCAAAAACATATTGATGTACATGTGCAAACAAAAGTACATCTGTCATGGATCGTGCCCCTATACTCTAACTCTGAACTGTACATAAAAATACATATTTGTCCTAGACTAACACATCAAAATTCTAACTTTCTCTTGTTTTTCCCGGACCCTGATGCTCTTCGGCTCCGTCTACGACCACTGTGCATCTCTGGCGACTGCAAATCAATGACAATATTTCTTGATTAGGTAACTGAGCTAGTACTGTCCATCAATAACAAAGTTTGAAAATTTAAAATATGACTCAATTGTAAATAAAACAAAGACTCACTGCATCCGTTGGGGGTATAGGTGCCTGTGGTGTCGAGGGTGTAGGTGCCTCTGGTGTACTCGACCTTGCAGCGAGCCTTGTTGCCATGCTTCTCTGTGAATAAAACAAAATATGTCAATTATCTCAAGAATTATCAACATGTACATGAATGAGAAAGTACTAATCAATTATGTAAAAAATGAACATCTCACTGAAAAAACCATTTCTAGGAGATGAGGCTGGTGCTCTTCAGTAGTAAGAGGAGCCGTAGGTTGAACATCAACCTCAGTTGCATGCACTAATGGACCAGGGCATGGCTACACTCACCAAATGATTAAATAGTTAGACATTGTGCATGTCCAGAAACAATACAAATGAAATGTACAATTACAAATATTCAAGTAGATGTACCTCACTGTGACTTATCCCTATTGTAGATGCGGCATTGATAGCGGCATCAACAATCCCACTAAGGTCTGGCATGGATGACTCTACATGCTGATGTTGTAAACATGCGAAAATAACATTAAGAAAAACCACTTGTGAAGTGAATACATAGCTAACCAACAACTGCCATTGGAAATGTGTACATTACCATGGGATGAGTAGGTTGATCCTCATGCACAGCCGCTCTGTTCAAGGAAGAGGGACCTCGTCTGGTGTAAACAACCCCCTTATCTATGTTTGGACTACTGGGAGATCTATACCAAAGAGGTGGTGCAGGGATCTATGATGACGTCTGCATTCATAAAGTGTTACCATAGTTAGACATGGATTTGAATGGATGGAATAATATGTACTGAAAAAATAAAATGTTGTAATATACTTACCCCTTCCTAGGACATATCTCCACCACGGGAGTGACCGCTTCCATCAATTTGGTGCTCCTCTTCAGATGCGTCTAGCATCTGCAAGTTTAAAAATTATATTTACATTAGCGATCTCTATAAAGGAGTGTACAGTAAGAAATTTAAATAATTGGAACAAGATTCAATCATAACCCATGTACTTACATTCTTTAAGTAGTCGTAAATTCCACCTTGGACTATGTCGTTGATATCAATGTCTTCAGCATCATGTTCCAAGTGGGCTTCCTGCAACTTCAAAAATTGTAAATATTAGACATTTTAATAAATTAATCAAGACTAACACATGCATTAACAAAATTATACATGTAATAACAAAATGAAAAGTGTTTAAATATTACCTCAACTGTGGTTCTCTGGGTCTCGGGTACAACCACACCGGGTGCAGTACCACCCCCGTGAGAGGCATCAAACTCCTGCAAAAGTAAATATTGCATATATATTACGAATCTTTTAATATGTTAGATATAGTAGGGACCAATTAAAAATTGAGTTCAATAACAGAGTTTTAAAACAAAGTCCTTACCTGACCACCAGTCATCGTACTGGAACCATGTCTTGGTCCAGGACCATAACAGGGTCCCCCACACGATGTGCAGACGTGCGACTCGCTCTGAGGCACATCGGATGTTGGTATATCCCCACCAACAGATGTCCCTCCACCACCAGAAGCTGGTGGTTGTACACCAGCAGAGGAAGAGGGCGCTCTCTGGTCAATAGTGGTCGTGTGTCGAGAGACCATCTCAGCTAGAGTAAAAAATGCATCCTGTGTCTGGGCAACCATGTCATGTGCAGGAGGGATGTCTGCCCTCGGTAGCTGGGCACGGGGTGCAGGTATTTGTGGATTGGCATCTCTATGCCTAGCATGGGGTCGATGTTGGGGCATTCCCCTACCAACTCCCTGGAAGCCCAACATGTCAAAATAGTTGACATGTTTCCCCATCACAAACTCTGCATACAATTTTCGGAGGAAGTACATCGGTACTTCCCTATTGTTGTGAGGGGGGATGTCAAAAACCATGTACCACCTATCCATCCAGTTGTCTCTGATGGGTGGAAAAGTGCACCACTCAATAGAAATATGTGGCCTACTGATCTCCGGGATGTCATCCGTCTCAGGCAGTCTAAATAATGAATAGATGGCTTGTTTTGTTATTTTCAGCTTTTTTACCTCATTGTAACTCAAGCCATCAGCATATTGTTGCCTTTTTCTCTCCCTGTAAGATGCGATGCTATACAACGCATCATTTGATCTTGCAATCGTATCAACAATAGATAACAATGAATCTGACAGGGAGAGGCGAAGCTCATCTCCACCCCTCCAAGCTGAACCTATCTCTCTCAAATGGCCAATGAACCTCAGTATCTCTGCATTGTTACGATCCATAGAAGCCACTGCAATCATAAATACAAATAAAATATCATTAGAAATATAAACACATGATATAATGACATATATAAGAACTGAAAACTGTATAACTATTGACATATAAACTAAATCTATCACGTAAATTTAAAGATTGATCTTGAATTTTACATAAAAGAATAGGCGGCATAAGCTATTTAGAGTGTTAGTCTATTCATAAGCTATTTATTGTTAACAAGAGGGGCTATTGTTGAATGAAGTTGGTAATCAATTTCTAAGCCATTTATTAATAATGAAGATTATTATCATTTTGATGATGGTGATATTCAACCCCAAGATTTACATGGAAAGGTTGTAGGAGCTTTTTAACTCAACACGGATAATGCCTCACTGCTGTTTTGATTTGAATTTTTGTTTGAATAATGTATCATTTCTTGAACATAGATTTTAATGGCAATTCTTCACATAACATGCTCATAAATTATAGCAAGGAAATAACATTAACAATGATTTAAATGGCTAATAAACAGACACCCAAAAACATAGTAAGAAGGTGCTTTTTAGATGCCTGTAGCAGCCCGTTGACGGATCTAGAAATGAACGTTGAGATACCCAAGTAATGTGGCCATACAATGTGATAGCAGTGAGAAAATCTTATAATGGCTGAGTTCTAAAATGTGCTGTAGATGACTATTGGGAAAACTTCATCTTTTACTTAAATATTCATATCTAAAATGAGAGTTAAATATTCAGATCTAAAATTGCGTAGATTCATAGCCTATCTAAAAATTGAATGTGCATAGCCTAGATTCTTAAGATAGGGGAGGGTAAATGAAGTGAATGTGTACTTTAGGAAAGAAATGGGTCTTTGAAAATTAACTATCATAGTAACTACCATTAACTTTTGGGAGCTAGGGTTTAACATTTTTCTTCCACTTGTGTACCTTATAATGAAATGCTACCACGGATCACCTATCCTTGCACCTCTTTTTTGCGATCCCATTTTACTTTATTTTTCATTTATTTGCATTTCTTAACCTTTTCATTGACTTAGTCCCTTTACTTTAGATTTGGATTGGATAACATGGGAAATAGGAAACCTAGCTTTTTGCAAGGGGAAATTTAATTCAACAACATAGACCTTAGAGTACTAGAATCTTTTAACTTTATTGAGGGGTTCATACATGGGAATAACTATGAGACCTTAGATAGTTACCGTGAGTTACAAAGGGGAATATGAAGGGGATGGATGAAATGGCTAGTGAAATGAAAAGTGGTTAGGAAAAATGGTATGTGACGGGTTAAAACACTCACTTAATTCACTAGGGTACAACTTAACGTTCAAAATGACACACTCGTAAGGCATAATGATGATAACACTAGGGTTATACCAAGTAATGATTAAGAAATTTAAGTGTTATGAGTCATTTTACAAGCATAAAAGTAACATCCCATGAAATCACATCGTCATATAAGCAAGCATTCTAAGTGTTAAAGAGGGTAAGAGATATCACAACACTAGCGCATCTCACACTATCTTTGCTAGGCACATCCAAGGCACATAGACCATATGAATATGGGGAAAGGATATTTGACGAATGAACTATGAAGAAGCCATAGATCTCATCTCAAGAACAATTGATCAATATATCACCCCTTTTTGAAAAAGTAGTAACACTGTATATATTTTGAAATTTTATTTGTGATAGTATTGATAATAATGTGGGTGCTAATACAAGACTAATAGGATCCAATGTAAACAAGGTGATTATTAGACACCCTAATGCCACTTATTTAGTTCTTGGTGTTTAGATTGGGAATCAAGGTGTTCACGAGGTTTGCAGCCATGCTTCTCATGGCAAGCACCTCCAACTTGCATTCAATTAGTGGTTGGCGCACTGGATTTTAGAGTTTTATAGGGATGCAGAATTGCAGTAAGTTTATTATTACGAGTCCATTCTTTAAAATCAACATTTATCTATTGGGATTAATGTTATTTGTATATTAATAATCAATTTTTCTATTCATGTATGATATTTGACTTGCTTGCAATTCTCATATTGCATTATAGAATTTTGAACCAAGATAATTCTTGTAATTATGCCTACTTCATGTTCCATCCTTGTCTTTCAAAAACAAAATTGAATATAACCTATCGGCTATATCCAACAATTATTATATTTGCATCTTCAATTCCAAGAGTTTGAGGAAGATTATTTTTGTAAGGATCCGTAGATATAGGTTCACTTACAAGGTCAAGTTAAATGAAAAGACTTATCTTTCTTCTAAGAGTTAGTCTTGACAACTTGTATGGTAATACATTAGAAAGTCTTTTAGAACTAGAAAGTTTACAACATGTACTCTGCAAAGTTCATAAGTGTTTCTTCAAGACTTTCTCACTTGGACATAATAAATTTGATGAAGGATATAGGCCTAAATGTCCTTTGAACTCTAATCCCCTCACCATGAATGCAATCAATTTTTTTTCAATCCACTTTGTTTTAATTGGATGTGGGTCAATGACTTTAATCTAGCATTTTAAATTACTTTGAATAACAAAATATGATAGCTATTTTAAGTTTTTTAAAGATTCTTTTAGAAATGAAGTAGCTACAAATGATTCAACATAGAGAGGACTGACGTAGCATTCTTTTAGTGCAATTGTTTTACCTCCTAATCATACTACAAAATTATTGTAGACAAGGAAACTAAATTGATGTAGAAAATGAAAAAAACATGAAAAAAATTGAAGAAAATACCTCACAAAGGGAAGGTTAATCCAAAGGTGGTGATGGAGGGCTCAAGCACACCCAAAATCGCGTATTAACAGTCGAGGTTTTGTCTTTGTTCGTCCAATAGCCGCGCCGAAAATGAGAAAAAGACGGTCTCAGCCGGTTTAAAATAAAAAAACAGGTTTTAAGAATCGCGCCT
This sequence comes from Pseudotsuga menziesii, assembly GCA_001517045.1. Lineage (NCBI taxonomy): Eukaryota > Viridiplantae > Streptophyta > Pinopsida > Pinales > Pinaceae > Pseudotsuga > Pseudotsuga menziesii. Next base: position 5,892 of record LPNX010839403.1, read on the forward strand.
CCGTTTTAGCAAAGGAAATCGCGCACGCGATTTCCTTTGCTAAAACGGAGGCGCGATTTTGTTTACTAGCCTAGTTGGCATGACCATTTCCAGCCTTGGGACTAGGCTTGGCAGGTTCGGTGTTGCTTGGGTTGATTTCTTTTTTTTGGATCAAGAGTGAATGACTTCACTCCACCATTGCATCTAAAGGGTCCATCAACTTCTTGCACACACCCTAATAGCCATTACCAAGAGTTAATTGCACTCTTCAAGGAAGCATTGAAGAGGAAAAGGTAGACATAGAGTTTGTGTGCAGAGCTGAAGCAGACTGTTCATGAAATAACTCAACAAAATCATGAATTATCAAAAAGAATCGTAAACCTAGAAGCTGAGCAGCGGAGAACCAGGAGGAAGACTCAAGCTTTGGAGGGGATATCCCTTTTAGCAAAGGCTGGTAAAGATTTGTAAAAGGCTTTAAGTGATGGGTGTTGTTAGTTAATTTTTGTAAAGAAATTAGTCTATTTTGAACAACTTTACTTTGTTAAGTGATTCGATAGTCTGACCTAAAAGGTAGTTATTCAGTTAGGTAATTGTTTTTTATCTTTTTTATTTCAGCATAGTTAATATATGAAATAGTTTGTGGTTGAATGCATGATGACTTGGCCGCATATATTTCCAGATTTACTTCTGTAAATGTCTTTTACAGTTACTGATAGGTAAAAGAACAAGAACCCATAAAAATCCCACTGCGTGAAAGTTTCAGGTTTTACGGCACATTGGTCGACTCAAGTCTTCCTACATCTTTGGGCACATGTTTCTCATAAGTTATTTGGATTTGTAAATGTGTCTATTTTACTTCATTTTACTCACAGGTGAAAAGCATTTGTAATTTTAGACTAAGAAACATATCCTGCAGATTTCGACCAAAGTGAGCCGACTAGAGTGGTCGAAGAGCTGACTTGAGTGGTCGGTGAGTCAGCCGACTAAAGCAGCCGACTTGGTCGGAGTAAAAGTGGTCGAGGTAAAAATCGGTCGGACAAGTAAGTCGGAGTAATTTTGGTCGAGTGAAGGACCGACTAAAATTTGTAAATTTGTCTAGTCGGACATAGACAAGTTTCACCCGACTGGTGAAAAAGAATTGTGGTCGGCGTGAAAGGTAAAAGTGAAAATTTGAAATTTGAATATTGACTGAGCCCTAAACCCAAGTTTAGTCGGCTCGATTTTGGCTATCATTTATGGATATCCACCATGAGTACTGCGATTAGAGAAAACCAATCAATCAAAGCCTTCAATTGATTCATCATTCCCAGAATATGCTGCAAAAGCACTTTCTTGTATCACAATACCACTGATAAAACTCACTCATTTCTTCCAAACCCAAATCATGAGCCGAAATTGCAGAGAAACGAGATCCCACGAACACTGGCGGTGTCTAAAGTCACCTTTGCACTGAATTCCATCAAGTCATGATCCAATGATTCGCACGATAGATCAATCCATAAGGATTATCTATTATTAGGTTTGGGTAGGGCTCAAACCAACAATAATGAGACCATAAGTGGACACGGTTAATGCAAAACAATAAGATGAGGTTACAAGAAACTAGGGTTCTAACCATTTTGATATTTTGTATTTTTCTTTGTTAAATATCTTTGCTGGTTAACAATTTTTGAAAAATTTCCTTGAAACCTTCTTAAAAAAATTCATAAATCTTTAAGATTTCAAGAAGCTAAGGTTACTCCCAATAATTTGGTTTGATCTAAAAAGTTCTTTAAAATTGTCGATTTTCATCGAAAACTTTTGTGTTTAAAAAATATCTAAGTTATAGGGTTTTGAGCGACAAAGCATAAACACCTTTTTCTACTTTGGAGAAATAAAAAAACATAAAATTTTGCCAATAGCCTTATACACAAAAAATAATTATGTTGTGGACCTAGCTTAGAAAAATCTTGCCAATAACCTATATGTGAAACCTTCACACTTCATATGAAATATTTCGTATTATTTCACAAAATATCATTTCCGTGGAAAAATCTGCATCGTTATAATTACCTTAATATCTTTTGTTGATAAAATCATCTTGACTTCACTGATGCATTAACCTCCGTGTGGCATTTTAGGTATAATTAATTTCTTTGAATACTTTTTTTTCAAAGAAAAAAAATAGTAATATATTTATTAAAAAAATATATTACATTTTTCATATGTATGAATCTGCATTATCATTTAGATAAACATAGACCTTCTTCTCAAAAGGCCTTGAGCTTTCAGCAAATTATTTTTCCTTTGTGCATCTCTTCTAATCTATTAGCTCAATCTAATGTCTACATATTCGAGATAATTCAAAATTGACTAGATCTAGTCTCAATACCATTTTGTTTCATTATCCATTCTCTATTCTTGAGTTTTAATCCTTCCTTTGAAAGATGTCTTCTTTCACATTTTTCTCTCTATATATTTGCTTGAAACTTATATATCTTCAAAAGTGTCCCCGAGTCTATAGATTTCCTCCACAAAAGCAAGTAATTCCATGTTGTGACATGATTGTATCGTGTCATCCAATTGATAATTATCTGTGAATCCCCTTAATAAACATTCAAATATGCTAATCCTTCCTTCTTTGTTCTTTTTTCATTAATGTTAGAAAGATTCTTGTGATTATTCCTCAAATTACCAATGAAAATGTTCCATACCTCAATATCATCTCCACTTAGTCCAAGTTGCTCTGCTCCTATCCATTATTGGTTCCATTTATCACAACTGATAGTGGAACCAATATTTCTAAGAGGATGAAGCTCCATTTCCTTCAACTTTTGAATTAACCTATGTGGTAGAATACGACCCTTGTCACTCTCTACCCACGGGTCAACGCTCAAACGTAATTTTTCCCCACTACTAAATTTCCAAACAAGCTTGTCTCCTATGACATGAAAAACGTTAACCATTGCTTTCCAAATGTTTGACATATTGCGAATAGATTTGGAAGGATTTCTTAGTCATTCTAAAAAAATCACGGGTTAATGTATTTTTGGATCACTATATCATCCCAAAGGCCATAGCCCTCAATTACCCTCCATATGCCTTTAGTTGCTAGTTTTTTTTGGAGAAGAAAAAGGTGATTTTAACTTCCCACCCTCCCCATTATTTAGGATTTGTGATATTCTTTGTTTTAATCCACTAGAATATCTTTATCTCATTCCTTCCAGACCAAAAAAATTAATGCATACAAATGGCTGCCAATTTATGTAAAGTGGCTCTAGGGATCCATGCTAAAGACCATTACATATGTATCACTAATAAGATAGCCTTAATATGAATTAGTATTCCTCCTTTTGATATCCAACACAAGCACCAGTTTGCAATTCGTTTTTCACATTTTTTAACAGCCTATGCAAGTCTTTTAATCCACAGTCTAGTGGTTTTAGGTAAAATACCAAGTACTTCATCCCATATTCAAAGTTAATCTCCTCCATGCCTAGCATATTTTTTTAAGTGGTTGTCTCTTCAATTATCATCTTGGCCCCAAGAAACAACCATTTTCCTATATTCACTTTCATTTTGGATGCTGAACAGAACAAGATTAAAATATTTGCCAACTTTTCTCCATCTTGTCATGTTCCATCACAGAAAATCAACACATCATCCATGAATAACAAATGCGTTAATCATAAAACGGACTTTAAGCTGGGAGGCAGCGCGCTAGGGAGGCTGCGTGCTAGGGCACGAGCTGAGGTTTTCTGTGAGAGGCATGGCGGCGCCTGGGGGAGGGGAGGTCGCCCCCCCCCCCCCCCCCCCCCCCCCCCCCCCGGGGGGGGGGGGGCCCCCCCCCCCCCCCCCCTTCGACTTCGGACGAGGATGCATTCAGAAGGCTCCTCCATAGCAGAGGAAAACAAATCTCACCCCCGGTCATTCCAAAATTCATCAAGAAGCTGGAGGAAATACCTGAAATCGCCCTTCCTGAAGAAAAACCATTGAAAATAGCATTGGCTCTGGTTAAGAGAGGTCTAGTGGGTCAGTTCATGGGATTGTGGCCCTCCGCCAAGTCCACAGATGATTGGATTCAGAGGAACTGGAAGCCCAACCTGAAACATGGTGTAACTTGTTACCCTGTCGGGAGAGGGTTTTTTGTTTTTGAATTCATATCAGAAGAAGATCGCGATTTAATCTTCAGTAATGGACCCTACTTCATGGGAACGCAGGGCCTATATTTGAACAAATGGACACCAGACTTTGACCCCACGATCAACCTCCCCAAAGAGGTGCTAGTGTGGGTCAGGCTCCCCAATCTCCCAGTGCATTGCTGGGACTTTGACTCTCTGAAGAGAATATGGAACGGAATCGGCCACTTCGTTGACAAAGCCGATAACAAAGGACAATACTCATGCGCCAGAATCTGTGTTGAAGTGGACCTTGAGGCCGGCCTACCTGAGGCAGTAAAGCTAACAGTTGGATCCTGGACCCATTACCAGAAATTGGACTACGAGCACTTGCCCTTCAAGTGCAGAAACTGTCAAGAACATGGCCACTTCCAAAGATAATGTCCCAAACTGGCTGCTGAAAAAGAAGATGTGGAAGGATGGCAGAAAGTCAAGAAAGGAAAAATCTCCAGCAACACCAAAAACAAGGAGAAAACCACTCAAGAACCTCCAAAGGAAGGCAACCCACCGCCCAACCTTCAGGAAACTTCTAGTGATGCCCAAAACCCCACATGTGATCCAGAAGCTGGCAAAGTTCAGGAGCCTCAAAGGCCAAGCGACCCAGTCCCTCAACCTGTTGGCTCTAGTCTATCTAAGGAACATACTAGCCTGAGTTCAGAAACAGGAGCTGATTCCTCTGAGGAAGGTGATACTGAAGCAAGTAGTCCATCAGTCTCTCCAAACCAACCAAAGCGTGGATGGAAGCCTGAGAAGAAAAGAAGGGAAGAGCAGTCCTACAAGGATGTAGTTCAAGGCTCACAGCACACCATTCCAGAAATGATGAACACCAGATCGGGGATGAAGCTAGGGAAAACTCCGAAAGGGGGCCATCCCCCTCAACCAGGTAAATAATGCAATACGTCTCCTGGAACTGCAGAGGACTAGGAAGCTCTCTTAAAGAAGAAGCTATAAGGGATTTAGTAAGAGTATTGAGGCCGGAAGTCCTCCTAATCCAGGAGACGAAAATGGAGGAGGAAGCTCTCCTCCGAGCAAAGAACTCGTTTGGAAGAAAGGCCTTGGTAGGGCTGTGAGTGCTAGAGGAGCCTCGGGAGGTTTAAACTTTCTGGGACTCTGCAAAGCTCGATCTTGTAGAAGAAGAAGGTACCACGCACTGGATTTTCACCAAGCTGCATCATAAAGACTCCGGTCATTTTGTAAGTATTTTTAATATGTATGTTCCTGTCTTATTTGTGGAGAAAAAAGAATGCTGGGACTCTTTAAAAAAATTTCTTAACCAACATAAACCTGAGAACTTAGTTGTGGCTGGTGACTTAAACGTAACCCTTGCTCTGGCGGAAAAAAAAGGGGGATCTATAGTCCGGGATCCTACCAGAGAATGGGTGGAAGACTTGATGCTGGATTGGGACCTTGAAGATATCCCCCCTGATAGAGGAAAGTTCACTTGGTCCAACAAAAGATTAGGACCTGGCCACATTCCTGCCTGCTTAGACCGGTTCCTTATTCATTCCTCCTTCCTTACTCTTGGGCTAATGGCAACCTCCAAGATCCACCCGCATTACACCTCCGATCATAAACCAATATCGCTCACCCTTTCCCTTGAAGAACAGTTAGGTCCCACCCCCTTCTGCTTCAGCCCATTATGGGTAACTCAGGACGGCTTCCTCGACATTGTGAATAAATCCTGGAATGAACCGATTTATGGGTCACCCTTCTTTGTCTAGGAAGGAAAACTCAGAAGGCTCAAAGATGATTTGAAAACTTGGGCTAAAGGTCTAAGTTCCCCTTCAGATGAAAGGAAAAGAACCTAGAAGGCTCTGGAAAGGCATCAGCTGGCCATGGAAGAGTCCCCTATCACCCTTTCCTTTCTCAATCGAGAAGCTGATCTCCAAAGGAAGTATCACAAATCTTGTAGAGAGGAGGAAATCTACTGGAGAGTCAAATCAAGAATGCTCTGGCTTTAAGCTGGAGACAAAAACACCACCTTCTTTCACAAGCAGGCCCAAGCTAGGAAAATCTACAACTCCATCAACGAAATTCAGATGCAAGACCAAATTATAAAGGACTTCAGCGGCATTAAGGAGGCTTCCCACTCCTTTTTCCAAAAGCTTTTCTCTGCCCCGGACATGGAACCTGTGGATCCGAACACCTATCCTCTCTCAAAGGTTCCCAATCTGATCAATGAAGAGGACAATCAGCTGCTGAACAATCCTGTGAGTATTCGTGAAATTAAAAAATCCCTCTTCAATATGGACCCGGACAAAGCTCCCGAGCTAGATGGATTTACAGCCCGGTTCTATTTCTCTTGCTGGGACATTATTAAAAGGGACTTGTACAGAATGATCAAGAAGTATCAAAACTGCACCAAGTTGGGAGGCAGCACCAATTCCTCTTTCCTGGATCTCATTCCAAAAGAAAAAGGAGCTAAGAACTTCAATAGATTTAGGCCAATATCTCTCTGCAACACGGGATACAAGATCATAACCAAAATAATGGCCAACAGACTCAAAAAAATTCTGCCAAAATTGATCCCGGAAAATCAAGGTGGGTTTGTAAGAGGTAGACAGATTCTGGATAATATAATATTAGTACAAGAAGCCATTCATACCAGCTACAAGAAAAAAGATAAAGGAATGGTAGTTAAGTTGGACTTGGCCAATGCTTTTGACAGAGTCAAGCATGACTTCCTCTTTGCTACCATGAGAAACTTTGGGTTCAATCAGAATTTTATTCAGTGGGTTAAAGCCTACATTTCAGCTCCCTGGATAGCTCCGTTGATTAATGGCCGACCTACCAACTTCTTCCAGGCCTCAAGAGGATTAAGGCAAGGCTGCCCTCTCTCCCCAGTTCTCTTTGTCATCCAAGCTTCAGTCCTAAGTTTCCAGCTGAACAGAAGCCTCCAAAACAGAGCTCTCTCAGGCATAAAAATTGTCCCTAAGGTCAAGGAAGTAAACCACGCCCAGTTCGCTGATGACACTCTGTTATTGGGAGCGGCCAACCTCAACACAGCCAGGAATTTCAAATTAGAACTTGACTGCTACATGATCAGCTCTGGAAGTGAAATAAACTTCCACAAAAGTAATATCTTTGGCTGGAATTGCTCCCCTCTCGAAATGCTGAACATTTCTCAAATCCTTGATATGGAAGGCATCTCAATCTGGGATACCTTTACCTATCTAGGCATTCCTATTTTTAAAGCTTCTCCCAAATTTGTCCATTGGCTGCCCCTTCTGGACAAGATCAAAAATAAAATTCAAGCATGGGGAGCAAACTGGCTCAACAAGGTAGGTAAAATTATCTTGATAAATTTTGTCCTCACCAGTCTTCCTATTTATCAGTGTTCGGTTCTGTTAGCACCCAAAACCATAATGAACAAGATTGAAGAGCTGATCAGGCGCTTCCTATGGGAGGGCGGACGAAATAATGAAAAGAAGCTGCACCTTGTTAGCTGGGACAAGATCACAAAGCCAAAGCTAAAGGGGGGGCTTCAAATCAGAGATGTGGCCACCCAAAATCTAGCCATGGGTGGAAAAATCCTCTGGAACATGATTTCTGGAAAAAATACTTGGAGCAAGCAGATCCTCCGGAAAAAATACTTCACAGGAAACAAAGACAGGTGCCTGGAAAAGCCCATAAAAACACAGTCAGGATCTCCAATCTTCTTGCTATGCAAAAGAGCCCTTCCTTTCTTTACAGCTAAGCTCACTTGGATACCTGGAAATGGAGCAAAAATAAAAATCTGGGAAGACTCTATCCTTGGAGATCAGCCTCTTAACAGCCTGAATGAGCTGGGGAACATCAAATCCTGGCTTCATGCCAACAATTACAGTACACTATGGGATATTTCCTCTTGGGGAAACGATGACAAAGAATCCTGGGTAAGATGGAATCTTGGAGATTACCCGGATGAGCTCAAGGAGGAAGCGCTGAACCTGTTGGATATCCTTCAAGGAAAATCGCCTATTACTGCCAGATCCAAAGATAAACGGGGTTGGGGCTCCGGTTCAGGTAAATACTCAGCATCGACCTTCTATGTTTCTCTTCTGGAGCGGCCTTGGGTTCCTCCCAATCCTGCCCATGGAAAGCCCTCTAGAACTTCTCGTCCATTCCAAAAATTGATATCTTCACCTGGACTTTACTCCACAATAGCATTCTCACTACTGATAATCTCAAGAGGAAAGGCTGGATTCGGCCTTCACGCTGCCCATTGTGCAAATGCGCTGAAGAAAACGCAGATCACCTGTTCACAACCTGCGATTTCACCCAAGAAGCCTGGAGATTGATGCTTGGTCCTATCGCTATCAGTTTACCCAACTCAGTCGTGGAAATGGTAAGTCGCTGGCATCTCCTTTATCCCTACGACCTGAGTAATAAGAATCTTCTCAAGACCATGTGGATGTGGATCCCCAAGTTCCTATCTTGGAAAATTTGGTTGGAGAGAAATAATAGAATATTCAAGGAAGAAAGCAGGGTCCCTGCTCAAATTGTTTTCAAAGCCCGAGTCATGTTGACTGAAGCGTTAAACACAAAGGCTCTCAAGAGCACCACGACCCCTCTCTCTGCTAAAGAAGAATAATGGATTAAGGAGTTCCAGCCAAATCATCACAGCATTGAAGTCATAAATTTGCCCCACAAATCCAATTGGGAAATCAGGCTGGCTGAAATGGATTTCATCAAGTGGAGATCAGTGCTGAATGAATGGTGCCTTTTCTTTGACGGGGCCTCGAAAGGGAATCCCGGCCAAGCTGGAGGAGGAGGCATTATCTTGGAGCCATCTGGAAATCTCCGCTTGTCCTATGCATGGGGCCTAGGACAAGCTTCTAACAACCAAGCTGAGATTCTGGCTCTATGGCAGGGACTAATTCAAGCAAGGAAGTTGAACATCCAAAAGCTTAATATCTTCGGTGACTCCAGGCTGGTCATCAAAGCGGTCCATACCAAGAAGGTGCCTACGGATATTTATCTTGGCCAAATTTACAGGAAAGTCCCTCTCCTCCTCTCAGACTTCAGAATTTATAAGGCTCATCATGTGCTAAGGAACCTAAATAGCCTTGCGGACACTGAAGCCAACCGGGGTGCTCTTCTGAATAAAAGATAGCTAATTGTCTATGGAGGAAGCTCAAATTGCGCGATCCCATAAAGTTAAGGAAAGGAAGATCATCAAGCACAGAAGTTGTAATGGTACCAAGCTGGAAAGGAGGAACAGGATACTGGGTCTGAATATGCTATGTAAAGGCCCTGGCAGCCCATTTGCCAGTCTTTAATTAAATTTTATCCGTTTCCATAAAAAAAAAACAAATGCGTTAATCATAAAAGCCTTCCAATTCTCACACCTTTGAAACTTCCCTTTTCCTTGGCTTGATTTAAATCTCTGCTTAACCCTTCTATGATGAGAGGAATAATAGGGGAGACAGGGGGAATCCTTGTCTAAGCCCTCTACCAGCTCTAAAAAAAATGAGAGGCTATCACATTGATTAACACTTATAAAAGAGGCAGAGGATAGACATCCCATAATCCAACTAATGAAAATAGCATAGAAACCTACCCGAGTTAATATGAGTCTCAAGTAAACCCAACTCACATGCTCATATGCCATAGATAGATCGATTTTAATGAATGTTGCTCTCATATTTTGTGTCTTTATAGAATGGAGTCCCTCCTATGCTGCTCCAATAGCTTCGTGTATCTTTCTCCCCGAAAGAAAACTGAATTGTTCACCGGATAAATTCTCTCAAAATAGTTCTTTGATTATTCTTTCCATAATTTTTTCCACTATCTTATAAATGTTATTACAAATGGATATTGGTCTAAAGTCAAAGAATGAATTAGGAGAATCTGACTTCAGGATTAGTGAAACAAAGGTAGCATTAAATCTCCCCAGCATGGGTCCATTAACTCTCGTTTCTTCAACAACTTTGAGAACATCCTCCACCACAACATCTTTCATTCCTATAAAAAATCTATAGGGAGCCCATCCGGACCTAAGATTTTGTCTTTATGTAAACGATAGATTGCACTTTGCAGTTCTTCTTTAGACACTACCTCTGTAAGTGCTCTGTTGTCTTCCTCAATCACAAAACTAGGATATAATGAGGCTACCTGAATTGCATCCTTGATAGAAATATTCTCCTCTTTGTAAAGAGACCCAAAAAAAATCCACCCCTTCCATGGCCAAATCTTCAAAACTGCTAATAGATTCTCCATTTGGATTTTAAAGATTCCATATAGTGTTTATACTCTTCCTTCGATTCACAAAATTATGGAAAAAATTCATGTTTTCGTCACCCTTTTCCATCCACACAGCTCTACTCTTGATTCTCCATTCAAATTCTCTATTCAATAACAACTTTTTTTGGGGTTTCCAACTCTAGGAGCTTCCTTCGAGAATCCTATAACAAAAACCAAAAACCCTCCCCTTTTGAAAAAGCAACAATTTCACCCTCAATAACATTCAAATATTTAGATTCCAAATCTTTTTTTAGCCCAATCTGCCACCGTTTCTTTCGCCTTCCGTAGATTTTTTGCTAGCTGTATAGCTATAGATTCCACATAGTCCTCTTCACAGGGTTTCCAACACAAAACAAGGGTTTTATAATATTCCTCATTTTCCAACCATGAGGGATTAAATTTAAAAGACCCATGAATACTACTAACTTCCCCTTCAATTTCCAACATAACCGGTTTATGATCCGACTCACCTCCATTACCAATTCACTGATGAATGCCCAAAGAGAGTTCTAGTAGATTCTCTAATATAAGAAAGTAGTATATCCTTTCAGCGATTCTTTCCAATCCTTTCCTTCTATTAGTCCATGAGGGTTTCAACTTTACATGGGCCACGTCAATAAATCCTTTCTCCTCCATCAAGTTCATAAATAAATCGAAAAGTGAGTCAACTCTTGCTTTGGGGCCCCATATTTTAGAGAGACCAATAGTAAAATTCAGGTCCCCACCCATAATACATAAATTATCAGTCAATAAAGAATTATCAAGCAGGGATTTCCAGTAAGGGGCCCTATCTCCATACAGAACATAATATTTAAGAGAAAAATTTCTTTATTGAGATCATTGCTAATAAGACTCACTCCAAGACAAGAATAGACCACCCAAGAGTCAATGTACTTCATATTATGATTGCACCGCCCAGTTAACAACCCTCCCAATTTTCCCAATGCATCCATGAAACTAAATTCCCAATCATTCAAAAAACAATTGTGATCCTCAACTACTTTATCACTTGCACACATAATCTCTTGGAGAAATAAGACATCAAGCCTAGAATTTTTAATAAGTTTCCTTAGAGCTAGCTTCTTATATGATCTATCTAATACTCTACTATTTAAGGAAAGACAAATAATTAATTAACTTTTCCTGAGGCTCCCGCTTCTCTAAGCGCCTCCTTAATAGATCTTTGCTTCCCATATACAATATCCCATACTACTCTCTCATGTGTCCTGTTAAAGAAGGATTTTTTTCCTTTTCCCACCTTTACTTTTTCCATATTTTTACCCAATCCTCCCGATAGACTAAGAAATTCTCCTTCCCCAATATCCTTGCTCAACTGAAGAAAATGGTGACCTTCCATCTCCTGAGATTCTTTGTAATCCTTTTTTTTCTCAGGAGTTATCTCTTCCTCAACAAAGGCTCTTTTAGAGTTTCTGTCAGATTCCTTACAAGATCCTTCACGAAAGGAAATAATACCTAGATTCAAGTCTTCTTTTGGATTTATATATTCCTCATCAACACCTAACTGAAAATTTGTTTTAAATCCATCTAATTCCCCAAATTAAAGAGCAACCAGTTCATGTAGTAACATACCTTTAGAGTTGTCAGGTCCTTCATTATCTTTATTGTTCCCTCGTTCATCCATATCACAACACGGTGGGCCTCTCGCTCCATTGGTGTCTCTGCTACCTTCTAGGACGGAAAAAAAATCTTCCTTAGGTCGATGAAAATTTAATTCCTTTGAGAAGTAGTCTCCTATCCGCTCTTCACAAGGATTTTTTATTTTACCTGGCCTTGATGGTTCATTTTCCTTTTCTGATCCAAATTTCAAGGGGCATATGGTCTAAATTCGGATGTAAGAGTCATAAAATCATTAAATGGAGAGACCACCCTCTCTCAGTCATCATAAAAACATTAAATGGAGAGGCCACTCTCTCTCATCCATGGTAATTGACAACCCATGGTTTTGTTCCATGGTATGGCTTCAAGGCACATTGTACCTCTCTCATCCATGGTATTTCACAACCCATGGTATTTCCCCATGGTATTGCCCCAAGACACATTGTAATAATGTTATAAAAAGGCTCTATGCTTTCTTAATAAATCATTCAAGGATTTTTGGCATCCTACATTTATCTTACTCTATTGAGTTATTGTGTTATTGGTTCTGAGTGTTTTTGTTAGTATAGTTTTAGAGATGAGGCTCAAAGAGCCCTCTTTGAGTCTCACCCCTCCATGTGGCTATTTAATCTATGTTTCTCTATGTTACTTTGTGCATCAAATGTTAACAATTTTGAAGCTTTAATCTCCCCCTATTTTTGCATTCATTCCTCCCGGGTCTCATCCCCCAAGATCTGGATCAGTGGTATCAGAACAGGTATGTTCTCCATGGGAATGAGGGTTTGAGCATAGTCCGGGTTCAAATATCTATAGATATTGCCAGCCTCCTTTTGGCACAGTCTGAGTCCATTGCTGGGCCATACATTGTAAGCATCACATTTGGTCCTCAGGAAATACAGGATATCTAAGTTGCAACAGGAAGTTCCATGATCTCTAAAACATCCAATTTTGCTCTACAAACCCTTGGCATCCTTTGTGGCTCTCTACACTCTCATGTCAATCATTATTTCATCCTCATATGGCCATGGAACATAATAAAATCCTTTTTTCATTATTATATCTTGGGATACCTCACTCTAGCCCCATCTCATCCCATCCATAGTTGTGCGACCATCATATAAACACCATGATATACGAACTGAAGGTCAACATGTCTCTACAAAATTCAAACGGATGTTGCAACTTGTACAAAGAGTTTCATGGGCTCTTCCATATTTCATTGGAAATATATTTTCTTCATCTAAAATGAGTATTTTTCAGTTTTTCATTTACCTTCCTAGTTTGTGAGATATGCTTGTTTGAAGAAACCTATGTCTATACACAGTGAGACCTCATGCACAACAAATTAAAACAAGTACCAAGGACTCCACAGAACATATCAGAGGCTCTACCATATCTCATTGGAAATATATTTCCGTTATCTAAAATGGGTATTTCACGATTTTTCATTTGGATCTCTTGTTTGATAGATATCATCGATTGGAGCAACATATGTATGGAAAACCAGTGCATGCGCGTCTCTTGAAATTCAACAACCATTTTCTCACTCCTTGGGACACCATATAGAAAATAAGTTATATGAATGGAAATTTCTCTTCAATATCTCAAATGGGTCTTCAACAGAATTTAATTTCATCACCAGCATCAGAAGCTATGAATGGATTTGCAGCGAGACATCAATTCACCAAAGACCATTTTTGGACTTTTATCAAATCCTATTGTAATCATGGTTAGGGTTCAACCACACAAAACCCACAGTCATGGTCACAGTTATGGTTCAACCACACAAAACCCACGATTATGGGTCAACCACACAAAACCCACAGTTATGGGTTAACCTCAAAAAACCCTTCTCTTCATTGGCAATTGGCGCATTGTAATCATGGGTCTCTTTTTAGTATGAAATGATGGGGACCACCATTTTCTAAGGGGGGAAGAATGATCCAAATTTCAAGGGGAATATGGTCTAAATTCGGATGTATGAGTCATAAAATCCTTAAATGGAGAGACCAACCTCTCTTAGTCATCATAAAAGCATTAAATGGGGAGACCACCCTCTCTTGTCCATGGTAATTGACAACCCATGGTTTTGTTTCATGGTATGGCTTCAAGGCACATTGTACCTCTCTCATCCATGGTATTTCACAACCCATGGTATTTTCCCACGAAACTTTGTAATAATGTTATAAAAAGGCTCTATGCCTTCTCAATAAAGCATTCAAGGATTTTTGGCATCCTACATTTATCTTACTCCATTGAGTTATTGGGTTATTGGTTATGAGTGCTTTTCTTAGTATGGTTTGAGAGGCGAGGCTTAAATATCCCTCTTTGATCCTCACCCCTCCATGTGGCTATTTACTCTATGTTTCTCTATGTTAATCTATGCATAAAATCTTAACAGTTTTGCAGCTTTAATCTCCCCCTATTTTGGCATTCAAGCCTCCTAGGTCTCAACCCCCAAGATCAGGATCATTTTCCATCCAAACCCTCCTCTGAAAGGGGATCTTACATTCAAATGCAAGATGTCCATGTTTATGGAATCTGGTGCACTTAAAAGGAACCCCCAAATAATCCAAATCTTATTTATATGTGTATTTACCCCAAGAGATTGCCATGCTCTCTGTAAGACCTTATATGAGGTCCAATTCCACCAAAATTTTGGCCACCCTATAGTCTCTAGTTGTTATACCTAAATCCTGTCACCATCATGTGATGAGACCCTTACCTTCCATGTTTTCCCTTAAACCCAACATTTGGAGTGAAAACTTGCTCTGTTTGTCAATACTACTTGAAAAAACTTAGCACCGCACTTACGTTGTGGCTAATGAGTTGTACCTTGCTTAGCACCGCCTGTATCCTCTTATAGAGAAGTAGTGCCACCACATATGGTCTTTGATCTTAAATCAGTTCTTAGCTAAACCGCTCTATCATAAGGGAACAAAAGCGGTACCCTAGGTAAAATGGGAAAAAGAGAAGTTTCTCGAGGCTTCTAGAACTTGAGCCTCATGTCCTCCCTTATCCCTATCATTATGGGTTAGTTTGAGCTTAAGATCCCCCTTAGTAGGATATTGGAGCCACCTCACCCACAATTCTCTCAACTATCCCTATCCATTGAGCCTTATAAATACAAGCTCATGTCCATAGTTGAGGGGGAGAACTATAGAGGTATTGTTATGCTGTTGGATTGACTACCTAGTCCAAATCATTGGAGAGCATAAAGAGCAAAGTTGAATCTTATGGGGATGAAGTGTTTGTCTCATGGAGGGGTTTGTCAACACTAAGGAAACAATTGTAAGCTTCTCCATACATTCTTAATGCAAAGCTGATTTCCATCCCACATTAATGTTGTTTTGATTTCACATGTATATGTTGCTAGATTCCTTAGTCACTAGCATGGATAAGTAGATGATTTTTTGGTAGATTTGATGTGCTTGTATGTTTGATATGTTTGCAGGTACACAGGCTCATAATTGAAGCAGCATTCCAGGTGTCTACAACATTCAGGGAAGGTCTTCATCCTTTGTCGTTCACTCATTTGTTCTAGATCTGAACCATTCAAACTAGAGGAACAACTTCTGTCTGCAGAAGGTACAATATTCCTGATAACAAATCTGGTGACTCCGCTGGGGAACAGTGAAAATCTCAGTTGATCTGATCTTCCTCAGTCCTTGAACTCTTGTCTGAATCCAGGCTCCATCTCCAACTCTCTTCAATCAGATCTACCATCTGACTTAGTGAATTTTGGTTTGAAACTTTTAGATCTGTTTAGATCTGAACTATTTCGACTTTATATGCTCTTTTTTATTGTCAATTCATCAATTTTTGCCTTGATATGATCAATTTCTAACTTGATTTTCCGTTCTCCTTGTGTTTTGGATTTGTTCAGGGAATCACACATGTGTTGTTGGCAACAAGCGGGGCCATCGCCTGAACTCTGTTAGCCATAAGTAGTGCCACCGCCTGAGTCCCATCATGCAGGAGCGGTGCTCATCCAGAACCACTCTGTCAAGACCCCTCCAGCGTGGTGCCAGGTAGGCCTTGTTCCAGAAATAGTTTTTTATCATTTTTTTGCAAAAAATTGAGTTTGTTTGCTTTCATCCCTACACTATCAGGCTTGTGTGTTAGAATCTGAATGCTCATGGTTGGAAATTCTGTGGTAAAAGATTGGTTTGATTAAAGAATTCAAAAGCTAGATTAGGCTTGTTGATTATTCATTTTCTTCCATGCTTGTTGGTTGTGATTGTGAAAGGAATTTTTTGAAAGCTTAGGTTTTAGTTAGTTCTCTTTTCATTTCTTTTATAAAGACTGAAAGAAAAACCATTTGATTAGCATCTTGATTTCATTTTTTTTCCATAAAGGACTTCTTTTTGCTTTTAAAAAAGAAATTTTTTTGACTGAGATTAGGTCATTATCATTATTGAGCATAAGGCATTGGATCTCTGATTAGCCTCACAAGCTTTCAAGTTCTCTGTGTTCTTTTGTCTCTCTTGCATTAGTACTATCTCAGCAAAAAAAAAATAGTGTAGTTTTAAGTTAGATCTATCTATGTTTCAAGAAAAATCGAAAAATAGAGTGCATATGCATGTAGAGTGATTGTTGTTTTTCTTTTAGGAAAAGAGACTCTTGCCCTTTTGATTGCTTTCAAAAAAGAAAAATAAGTTTGGAATGTGTTGCTTGTCTTTGATTTTCATTTGTTCAAAATAGTTGTTTGGGAATTTTTGGTTTTTAAAATGAAAAGAAAAGACTCTATTTCCCTCCCGTAGGTAGGCATACCACGAACGGTAAAGTGAAATATTTGCATCTACATTCTGCATGGTTTTACTTTTTCTGTCAAAATTCCATGCATTCACCTAACCGTCCACTTTAAAATTAACGGTAGTTATAGGTTAAAATTTACATAGCAATTTGAGTGATAGGCTAGAGACGTAGGTCATGTCGGGGGTTTCGTTACTCGTCCGCATTACATCTCGAGACTTGCATGGTTCTTCCACATACCGTCGGTATATCGAACGGCCTTTCATGTACCATTAAGGTATATAGAAAGGTACTTCACGTAATCGATTGTATATAGGAAGGTCCCTTGTGAACGATTATGTATTAAACAACACTATTACTGATTTGAGCTCCCACATACCTTGCGTATATCGGGAGACCCCACTAGGATACCTTATCTATCTGAGAAAAGCCCTTTGTCCATATTGTTTGGAGCCATACACCAAAAATATCATTCAGGGAGATTACTATGCACATACCATTGAGGTATATCGAGAGTGGCACCTCCTTGACAATCCTGGTGAGAGATCTAACTATCTGAACTCCTCCTGTCATTTAAGTTTGCTTGTTTGGCCTATAGCTTGAGTAGGGAAATTTTGGGTGTGTTTTCTAGTTTTGAGACCCTAGGTTAGATAGGAATTGTACAAACTGGCTGCACTAAGATATTCTAGAAGAGTACAGGGCTTGCCACCTGATTTTATTCCTGTTTCAGGAGAAAATCCTATGGAAGCTATCGACTAAGGAGCTGCTACCAACTCCCAAGCGGGAGAAAATATGGTTGCAGAAAGTGGAGGTCCATATCCTTCGCACTCGCCTCCCTTGTTCCAACAACCTTCTTGGGGTAATACTTCATTCCATTCTCCCATAGAAGGTCATGTTGATGATACTACCCGTCCAGATTATGGTCCCAATGCTCCATTTTGGGATACCTCTATAGGACAAGCCATTGCCTCATTTGGCACTTGTTTAAAATTTTCTGAAGAAGTTTCACCAAATGAAGAAGAACGTAGACAATACTAGGAAGCTATTCTCTGTGCACAAGAAATTGAAAAGAAAATAGATAACATATTGGGCACACCACCACTGCGTTTTGCAGTTGTTCCTGTGGGATATCGTTCACTTGCCGATTCTATGATACCCATTGAACCGATTCTAGATCGTACTATGACTCCACATAATCTAGGTCAAACTACCAACAACACCACCTCCCATATTATGTATGTTCCCAATCTTCCCGGGTCTTCCGCACCTGGGGCTCAACATTCAATTCATGTTTCATCAATACCTTCTAGTGCCGGGGAGAAACCCCCGACACGAGCTACGCTATCTGTCACCGAAATTGTACCTAGTCATGGATAGACCTCTAGTATAGAACAATCTATAGTTTATGTCCCTCCTACCCACACAAATGTGGTTAACCCCCCATCCAGTTGAGGTCAACCCTTGGGGGCACAACCTGTAACCAATCAAACCTCTTGGGGGTATGGTTACACAGCAAATCAAGTACCTATAGGAAACATTAATTATAAACCCAACCCTACAGGAATTCCATATCTTAGTAATACTTTCACGCCATGGGGGAAACCTAACTAGTCCTACATGCCAGCTATGGGGGGGATACCTATACATACTGCAAGGGGTGCCAGAGGACCACCTTATGGAGGTCCTCCCCCTGGGGGGCCTAATGGTCCTGGAGGGCCTGGTGGCTTTCCTCCTTATGGTCCTAATGGTCCTAGTGGTCCTGAGGGGCCTGGTGGCTTCCCTCCTAATGGTCCCGGAGGCCTTGCTGGTTCTCCTCCTAGTGGTTCTAGAGGCTTTAGAGGTTTACCTCCTAGGGGTCCTGGAGGGTCTGGTGGTACTCCTCCTGGTGGTCCCAACGATCCTGGTGGTCCTCCTCTCGGAGGCCCCGACGGTCCTAATGATCTTGATCCCAAAAATCAACCCCCTGCGGCAAGATCTTCCGGTGGTTATTCATCACAACAACCTGTCTATCAATCTACTTACGGTCCTACTGGTACTTATATGCCATATCAATATTACCAGTATGTGCAACTCAATCGTCAGTTACCTTTCCTAGCAACTTTGGACTTTCCTGATTTGTCCAAGTTGATTAATGATCCCATTTGACATAACCCCTCGTGGCCTCCCATTACGGTAAAGTTACCATCGTACATTCCAAAATTCGATGGGAAGCAGGGATATGATCCGAAAAACCATGTCATGACATTCCATTTGTGGTGTTTTTCAAACTCCCTTATGGATTATTCAGTTCATTTAAGACTCTTTCAACGAAATTTGACCAGTACAGCCATGAAATGGTACATTGAACTTCCACAACATTCGTTTGTGGATTTTGGCTCATTAGAAACTGTATTTCTTATGCACTTTCAGCTTCCTATCCGTTATGAAACAAGCATTGATCTCTTAACTTTTCTGTGACATAACAATTCCACCCACATATATAATCATATCCATGAGTGGAGAAGGCAGAGAAGACTTATTAAGGCTCCTATCCTGGATCAGTTGTTAGCTGATTGGTTTACTAAATCTTTGTTTCCTCCAATTGCCCGAGATGTGGCTATGGGCGGTGTCGTACTGGAGAGCAAGCCATTAGTCGAGCCCAATATCTGGAGTTGGTCTATTCCCAGTCTGGAACTTTGTATGACTTGATTCTTGAAGCTCCTCACCCAAGCATCAATCCTGCAAAGCCACCCGTAGAAGTCCTTGTTGATGGGATTGTTGGTTCAATCCAGTCCCCATCAGCAGAAAAACCTACCACCCCTACTCCTTCAACTCCCAAGGTTTCCGCCGAGGTCAATTCTATTCAGAGTATTCAAACACCCGACAATAATAAAAATAAAGGTAAAGCTAAAAGCAAAAAACCTGGAAACCAACAGGAGAATCCAAAACCAACCACCAACGATAACGATAAAAAAAAATATCCATGTCTACTATGTGGAGGTGACCATTTCACAAAAGAGTGTCCTCATCGGGACGAAATCACCCAATTTTTTAAAACAAATCCCGCATCCACAATTCTCACGGATCTTTTTTCCTCTCAACAACAACTGATAGACCACATGTCTAATCAGGGAAACTCTAGTTATTCAGAGGAAATTCACATGATGTCCTCAGATACTATTAGTTTGCAAACTCCAAGTCAGAGTTATGACAAACCCATAGACAAGAAAGAAGACAATTCTTCTTCAGGAAAAGCTCCCTCTACTTGTTCTCCCGAATCCTCATCTACTATTACCCTAACCATTGAAAAGCCTAATCTCAACATGGTTTTGCGTCCACCCAAGAGTACTCTTAGGAATTTTGTTTTTAACCATAATGCCCAAGCTGCTCAATTTTATAATGTAGTTGAAGATATCGTTCAGGAACCATGTGCAATGTCTACCTTGGAAGTACTCCAAAGTTGTCCTATGCAACGCAAAAACTTGTTAACTACATTAGGAGATTTAGACACAGACAATACTAATTTGATTCATTTCAATGTCAAGAACTATAAGTCTAGACTACCTAACAAAACCGCTTTCCAAATCATAACGAAAGTAGTCGGAAAGGTCTTTAGAACTGTCTTAGACGAAGAAGCTTCAACTTTGGTTTTGTCCCTGTCTTGTTGGAAAGCTATTGGTTCTCACGATATTGTAACATCACCTACGACTCTGAAATCCTTTGATGGGCAAGGTTTCCAACCCCATGGTCCCATACCAGCCCTTTTAGTTGATCTTGGGAGAAAAGATATTTCTATTCAAGTAGAAGTATTAGAAGCCTCGTTAGATTACAACCTCATTCTAAGAAGAAATTGGTTTTACGCCATGACTCCTATCGCTTCAACGGTATTTCGAGCTGTCCAATTTTCGCATCTAGGGAGAATTGTCACCATCGACCAGCTCGATTTCTGTACGTCGGATGTTACTACCTCTATGGCTAATAACATCTCTATGTTAGGCCAGTCCCCTCCTCCTTATTAGTTGATTGGGGTAGGCATGTTGAAGGATTCGTCCCTTATGGATATTTTTCTGTCCACTCCTCCTAACACAGACACAGTGACAATAAATATGATTTCGTCATTTGGTTATGATCCAAAGGGAAAACAAATTGTTGAGTCCACCTCGTTGAGTTCGCATGAAGAAATGTACAATGTCATTTAAACCCTTTTCGATGACCACACTGATGAACTTCATCTGGTGGCTTCAGACCCTTACCACCTGCCTACTAGTTAGAACCCTCTCTTCCTATTCTGGATTATCTCTCCAATACTTTTCCTTCTGATGAGTCCATTATGGAGATCATGAGTACGAATGAGCCTATTTGGGAGGATCATCATCATAGATCCTCATTCCTCCCCAACACCAGTTCAGTAGACCATGACTTTGCATCCCTATTTTCCACTGATATTGTCAGCACACCTCAAAATCCTATGTTGTTGCAAGACACAGATTCTGAAGGAAACCTATGCAACATTACTCAAACAAATCCAATTGACATATTAGCCAAGCCTTGTACCTTTGAGCATGTTCATGTTGGGCAGAACTACTTGGCCGAAGAATCTGAAGCATATAGGGTACTTTTCAAAGAATTCCGCGATATTTTTGCCTGGTCTTATGAAGAAATGCCAAGGATAGACCCATCCATTGTGGTCAATGAAATAAAAACCTATCCCACTGGTAAACCTGTCAGGAAAAAACTATGGCAAGTCCATCCATGAAAAGCCGCATCTATTAAAGCTGAAATAGAGAAACTTCTCAAAGCTGGGTTTATTTATCCCGTACCCCTAACAGAATGGGTATCGAACATTGTCCCCTTCAATAAAAAAGCACGGAACCATTATATTCTGCATTGATTTCAGAGATTTGAACAAAGCTTGTCCCAAATACAACTTTTCTACTTCTCATATCGACCATATTATCGACAACTGTGCCGGAAGTGTCATCTTCTCATTTATGGATGGATTTTTGGGTTATAATTAGATTGAAATTTTACTCACCGATCAGTACAAGATGGCATTCATTTTCCCATGGGGAACCTTTGCATATAGGAAGTTACCATTTGACCTAAAAAACATTGGAGACACTTTCCAGCATGCTATGTCCTATGCATTTCACAATATAAAACATATTGTTGAACCGTACCTTGACGACCATCCTGCTCATTCACAGCGATGGGAGGACCACCCTGGTCATGTTAGAGACATTTTCCTGAGATGTCATCATTATAATATACGGCTCAATCCTCATAAATGTGTTTTCTGCATTGAGACAGGACGCCTGTTAGGTTTTGTGGTTTCTAAGGATGGCATTCGGATAGATCCATTGAAAATTGCCACTATTTTAGCTCTACCAGCCCCAACCAACCTTCTAGAACTCCAAAGTTTGCAAGGGAAGGAAAAATTTCTCCGCCTTTTCATGTGAAATTTTGCAGAGAAAACACACGGTTACATGCGTCTCCTTAAGAAGGACACTCTGTTCTATTGGGATGACCAAGCCCAATGAGCCTTTGATAATCTCAAACACGCTCTGACTCATTCACCCGTGATACACCCCCCAGATTATTCAAAGGATTTTCTCTTATATATTGATACCTCCACTACTACCATCGCTATGGTTTTGGTGCAGGAAAATCTCGATGGTTAGGAGCACGTGATCTACTATGCTAGTAAGAATCTTATGGATTCTGAAACCCGATATTCACGCATGGAGAAATTAGCATTGGCCACGGTCATTGCTGTTCAAAAATTTGGTCACTACATTTTGCTCTGCACAACCACCGTATTGGAAGACCAAAACCCTATGTATTACATCCTGACTCATTAGGTGCTCGGGGGCAAGTAATCCCGATGGATAGTCATACTACAAGAGTTTGATCTGGAATTTTCCAAAGCCACATCAAAGAAATCCTTGGTCTTTGTCGAGCTCATGTGTGATATTCCCTGTGCTTCAACGAAATCTGAGCCCAGTGATTCATTTCTGGATGAATTCCCATTCCTGATAAGCACTACTGACCCATGGTATGGAGTTTTGCTCATTTATCTCCAAACACAAATATTTCAGCCAAATCTACCCCGTGACGATAACCACCGTATCCGTCACCACACAAAATACTACCTCATCTTGATTGACACTTTGTATAGACGTGGTATCAATTCCATTCTCCGGCGATGCCTTACCCACGAGGAAGTTGAACAAGTGTTGAATGATTGCCACTTTGGAGCATGTGGCGGTCATTTATCTGGGATGGATATATCCCAGAAAATCCTTCGCACTGGCTATTTCTGGCCTTCAGTCTTTAAAGATTGTCACGAGGTTGTTAAGAAATGCCCACCCTGTCAACATTTTTATCCGAAAAAGCGCACTCATCCTGATCTGCTCCCATCATTGCCATTGGCCCTTTTTCCAAATGGGGGATTGATTATATACAATGTAAGCCTACCTCAACCCGGGGCATGGTTACATCATCATAGCCATTGACTATTTTACAAAGTGGACTGAGGCCATGCCTACATATGTAGAAGACGGTAAGACTGTTGCTCTCTTCCTGTTCAATCATGTGATAGCTAGATTCAAAGTCCCGCAGTCCATAGTTAATGATCATGGATCACATTTCCATAATCGAATGATGGAGGAACTAAGTACCAAGCTAGGTTTTCATCATGAAAACTCTATGCCCTATTATCCGCAAGCTAATGGTCAGGTAGAGACCATTAACAAAGTTTTGAAAATGATGCTTTGTCAGATGGTTGGAGACCATAAATCCAATTGGAACCATATCCTTTTCTCCACTCTTTGGGCTTACACGACTTTGGTGAAAATAGCTACTAGTTTCACACCTTTCCAGCGTGTCTATAGACTCGAAGCTGTCTTGCCGATTCAGTGTCAGATTCCATCCTTGAAACTTGTCGTCGAAATTCTCTCAGACACTTCCGCAGAGGAAGAGAGATTTTTGTACTTGAACAACCTTGACGAAACTAGGAGAGGTGTTGCCTTGGCTAATGAGGCACACAAGAAACGCGTCAAGGCATAGTATGACAAGTCTATCCAACCTTGTGCCTTTAAATAGGGTGACCTAGTTTTGACTTACGATCAGAGATATGGAAAACTAGGGAAAGGAAAGTTTGAATCCATGTGGTACGGTCCTTTTGTTATTTCCAAAGTTTTAGAGAAAGGGGCCTGCGAGCTCGTAAACTATGATGGAATCCCTTTAGGACTACCTTGTAATGGGTTGTACCTGAAGAGGTACTATGCCTAGATCTCTCTTGGATAGTATCTTGTATATATGTATATTACTTGACTTTCAGTGTGCTTAAGTATTTTCAATATGGTTTTGAGTTTAGTGTCCATATCTGTTTATACCATGTTTTGGTCGTGCAGAGAAGATGGCTTTCTATGGCTTCGATGATGGTGCTTGCTGCCACACCTTGAATCTTGCCTCAGCTGCTTGGGTTCTCTATTCCCTAGCTTACGATTTGGTCAGTTCAGGAGCGGTTTGTATTGGTCCCGCTACCAACAATATCACCGAGTGTCGAGCAGTCATAGGGCTTCTGATTGAAGCTACCTCCCAAGATGTTCGCAACTTGGTAGTCTTGATGGACTCACAACTTGTGGTTTGTCATCTAAACCATGTCTATACCATTAGGAATCCTATGCTTCTCCGCCTCTTCCAAAGAATACATTTGTTAGAAAGGTCATTTGAAACTATCACCTATAGGCATATCCCTAGGGAACATAATGTAGTTGCTGACTCATTGGCTAATTATATCCTAGATTGGCATATCGCCCATTCATGACATGAAAATCAAACATGGTTCATCATAAATAAACCATAAAAGACACATAAAACTCATGTAAAATACATTCACCATTTGAGACGTATAAACACCAAGTAGAAGTTTGTATATATATATGAACATATTTTACAAAAAACAAGTCACGAGACCTTCATCTAAAGCGCGTAGGCTTCCAGATAAAAAATCACCATACAAAAATCCTGAAGCTATCAACTTTCAGTGGATACATCATGCACTCATTGTCTAATGATGCTCGTGGTAACACATCACTGCTCGAGCTACTCTATGTAGCAGTCTACTAAAGCGACCTGGTACTCCCGCTGTAGGCCTTTGATACCTTAGTGGGAGGTCATCGATAGAAGCATCCAGGATGTCTAGAGTCAACCTCTCCAGGCTCTCCTCTAACTCCCTTGTCACATCATCACCCTGTGGTATAAAACGAGCTCCAGCTTGCCTATCCAGTGGGGAGGCTCCCCCAGGTCTTGCTACTCCGGCGTCTGCATTAAAACATTCAAGTCTCGTTACTAAACATAAAAAATATAAAACATCAAAAACATAAAAATACTTTTTCCATTTTAGGGTCTTTTGTTTCTTACCGATGTCACCCCACTATCCACGAGGCGGAAGCGGTAGGTCAAGGTCACCACTGAAGTCACTGCCTGCATATGCATAGTCCTCCACCATGAGGAATTGATATCTCAACCATCGAAAGAACGGGTCACCAAACTTTACCTTCCCTCTACCCGCTCCAGTACAGGCCATAATCCGGACCCACCTCTACATGCGAGGGTCCCGTGCCCTCAACTCTGTAAAAACCACCTAGTGTCTCATCTGTGAAACCCTCTCTAAAAATAAGCAAGCTAGAATGGAACTGAAACCAAATTTCTTCAGCTCCCCCTACCGACACTTGGTCAGCTGATCCTTGAAGATCGGAAGTAGAACTCCCCCCTAGTTGAAGACTGTAGGTGCCATGGCCTCTATGGCGTAGAGCATATGCGCTCTAGACGCCTGGTGTACCCCTTGGCTTCCCACCACTCTCTACATGGTAAAAAACACGGTCTGTAGAGGGCCATCCACCAATTATTTTATGGGAATTTTCTTCCCTGATGTCCTGGTCCCAGGAATGCAGTGGTAGTCTATCAGCTCCTGAGTAGTAATGTCCCCCCCCACGGGAACCAGTCAATGAGATGGGAGCACCCCGTCTTGAAAGGCTAGTCGGGAAGTAGATGTCCTCTACCTCAACTGTCAATATGTGAGCACCAACCTCGAAATATTGTTGCTCTGGATTCCACATCTGGAGTATATGCTCTGGTAGTCACTCATGCGACACCATACTAGGTGTGCGAAAGAACTTTAAGAGTCCACAGTCTCTCAATGTGGCTATGCAACTCGCATTTTGTTCAGCGAAGGCATCGCCGTTGTCATGTTGCCTCTCTTTCGATATGACCATTTTTTATCAATAAGAACCTACCAAAAACCATCACAAGACTTATTAGAAGCATTCCCAATCATTCAAATCAACAAAAATGAGCTAGTTTTTCTTGTGCAACCATTTATATTTCTCCACGGCCGGCACCACATGTGTCCCATTGAGGACAGGAGGTGGCACCTCCTGTGCGCTATGTTTTCGGTGCGGTTCTAGCGGGGTACCACTTATCCTGCAAGGGATAAGAGCGGTGCCTGCTTCCATGATTTTAGGGCTCGCCCCATAAGCCCAAAACACCATTAAAAATCAAAATTGAAGGCATTAAATGAAAGAGTAGGGTCTAGGCTATTACCTGGAACTGACAGTGCGTGAATCTGACGATGGATGCTCCTGATATCAGCGACTGAAAATATGGCCAAGGAAATGCTCCAAAGGTTCTCCACTATGGGTAAATGGTAAAATGAATTGATTTTTTACTATTTACATGACTTTTATATACATTTTAGGGTTTGACATGCTATAGTTTTGTTTTAAAATCGTTTATTACTCGAAATCTAGCAGTCGTAATCATTTAATGTCAGTTATTGGGGCATTTAACACTTGTTTTTGAGTCGTTACAGGATAGAAGAGCGGTAGCAGTAAAGTTTTAGGAGTTCGTTTTTGACTTTTTCGTGCTACCATAAAACGGAAAAAGTATTTTGAGCATTTATTGCGACACTTTGGTCACACTCTCGAAACTTAGCATCAAAGGTCTGAGTTCGTTTCTGATTCTTTTCAGGCTTGTGAAATCTCTCATCGTGAAAAGAGACCTAGTAAAGTCTTCTTTAAACTCTTTTCAGGCTCCTTAAATACGAAAAGAGTGTCGAGTGATCTTGTCTTCTTCACGCTCGTTAAAGTATTTGAAGAGTCGTTCATCTAACAATAGGTTATCGCTTTTTCAGTTCAGGTGAACTATTTTACGAAAAAGGACCATATGGAGTCTTCTTCCGTAGTCGTTCAGACTCTCTAAACATGAACGATATCGATTTTTTTTTCATTGGACTCGTTAAATTAAACATTGAGAGACCCTCTTTTGGGAACGAACCCCTCCTCTCTTAGGTTCATAAAACATATGAGTTTGGACTTGTCTTTGGACGAGCTATAATGAGTGTTTGTTACCCTCTTTGAACTCATAAAACCGAAAAGAGGCACTCATCAACCCTGATGGGGAAAATGGGAAGGGGATCATTTTGCAAATAAATGGCAGTAGTTTGTCGTTACCTTTGAACATGGTACTTGTCTGCATATCATTTCAGTCAATTGGGTATTCAACTGATCTCTGTGACGATCCACTTTCATGAATCATGTCACTCCTTTGAGTCTTTCAAAAGAATGCCGTCGTACCGGGTGTTTGTCTGGTTTAGTCATGCTTCCAAGTCTTTTGTCGTGCCGCCCGATGTTGAAAGGGAAGTTGAAGAAGTTTTACCTCTGCAGTCAAAACAGTCTCTGTGTCAGTACTTTTGAGTCAGTTTATGGTTACCTTATTCACATCATTCTAGAACTATGTTTCGAGTTTCGTGTCGTTGATGTGGGACTCATCATGGCCCTCCTTCGACGAGACTACTCCCGTCGACATTAGCTCATCATCCGGGAAATAGTCTTAGAAACAAAACTTAGTACCTTGAGATCTGTATTCCTTAATGACAGATTCTCTTGCTCTCGACATAGGTTCACATCATTGATCCTTGATCGATAGAATCGACTGGGTGTTCGACATCAAGACATCTATTCACACATAGTAGATTGTACTAGGGTACCTTGGGAATCATTGACATCAATGGTGATCTCTCTCGCACTTGTTAACGGTTCACATCATTGGCCGGTAATCAAGTGGTTTCTACCATGTTTGACTTCAAATCATTGTAATCACATGGATAGAATCATACTTTGTGGAAAACGAGACGAAGACCCTGGGTAGTTGTTTAACGCTCATTGCTTTCCCCAGGTTGCGATGTAGTTTTGTATAGCTAGCATGGATCCACATTTGTATGGTCGTGGCTATGCTCAAATTTGTGTCTGTATGACATAGATCTATGTTGTATGTCCGGTAGCTATGTCCAAGTTTGAGTCCTCTATCACATGGATCTACGTTGTATTCTAGTAGCCATGCTTGTTTATTCCTCTCATGGATTTGCCTTGTATTAGTCCACAGCCATGAGTTGGTTACATTTTTCTATGAGTCAAAAGTATTGATGTACTACAGATGCCTACTGGACGACATTCTCCGACTAAGTTGACATCTTCACCTCGAAGTGACAACTTGTTCTCTCAAAGCTCTCGCTTATCACATCCCTCTAAGTCTCATGCTTTGGGCGGAATTCTGTTATACCTAAATCCTGTCACCATCATGTGATGAGACCCTTAACTTCCATGTTTTCCCTTAATCCCAACACTTGGAATGGAAACTTGCTCTGTTTGTTAATTCTACTTGAAAAAACTTAGCACCGCGCTTACCCTGTGGCTGATGAGCAGTACCTTGCTTAGCATTGCCTGTATCATGTTATAGAGAAGTGGTGCCACCGCCTATGGTCTTTGGTCTTAAAGCGGTTCTCATCTAAACTGCTCTATCATAAGGGAAAAAAAGCAATACCCTATTTAAAATGGGAAAAAGAGAAGTTTATCGAGGATTCTAGAACTTGAGCCTCGTGTCCTCCCTTATCCCTATCATTATGGGTTAGTTTGAGCTCAAGATCCCCCTTGGTAGGATCTTGGATCCACCTCACCCACAATTCTCTCAACTATCCCTATCCATTGAGCCTTATAAATACAAGCTCATGTCCATAGTTGAGGGGGAGAACTATAGAGGTATTGTTATGTTGTTGGATTGACTACCTAGTCCAAATCATTGGAGAGCATAGAGAGAAAAGTTGGAGCTTATGGGGATGAAGTGTTTGTCTCGTGGAGGGGTTTGTCGACACTAAGGCAGTGGTTATAAGCTTCTCCATACATTCTTAATGCAAAGCTGATTTCCGTCCCACATTAATGTTGTTTTGATTTCACATGTATATGTTGCTAGATTCCTTAGTCACTAGCATGTATAAGTAGATGATTTTCTGGTAGCTTTGATGTGCTTGTATGTTTGATATGTTTGCAAGTACACAGGTTCATAATCGAAGCAGTATTCCAAGTGTCTACAACATTCAGGGAAGGTCTTCATCCTTTGTCGTTCACTCATTTGTTCTGGATCTGAACCATTCAGACCAGAGGAACAGCTTCTGTCCACAGAAGGTGCAATATTCCTGATAACACTAGTGTTCTCAAATGACCAATCCGCTTCTACAAAAGAACCCAATTCATTTCTTGTTGCTACGAAGAAATCTGAAGACCAAAGCTCCAAAGGAAGGATGGGTAATTTAACCCACAAATCTCTTGTATCCATTCTTTCATTTCTCTGGTCAAAGAGAGGAGACCAACACTTGATGTATAGTACTCCTGCTTTCCATTTCCAAAATTTCTTGAGTATCATAGGTGCCTCTCTCTCATATTTGAATTTAAAGGCCATCCAACCTCTAGGAATAAGACATACCTCCGGGAGATTTTCAAGGTGCTCTCTCTAATTATCATAACCTAGTTCTTAATACTCTGAAGACTAGATCTGGTTCCAATAAATCTTCCCACCAAGATCTTCTCAACCAATTCCACCACCTCATTCGATTGAATATCAACCCCCTAAGACCAGTAACGTAGGAAAAGACTTCCGTTTAACACAATTCTTTCCTCCTCTTTGAAAATTATCCTTCTTAATTCCATGTAACACTACCATGGTTTGAACTAGAGGTTCCACCCTAGATGCATCTTTACAACCTACCAGCAGGTCCTGCTCTTGATGCAAAAGTCCTATTACTTCAAGATTATCCTATTTTGAATGCAATTTATCAATTCCATAGACAGTTTTAGAACTTTCCCGATCTTGATTATTACCAAGAAGAAATTTCTCAATCCCAAAGACTTCCAACACTTCTTCCACCGTCCGATTGATGGCTGAATTAATTACTGATTTTGTGTCCCTATCAGAATTTCCATGAAGAACATCATTCTTGATGCCAGGTGTACCAAGGATCTCTTTGGATTTAAATATCTCGTCTATCGCTTTAATGGTCGGACGAATTGAAGGTGACTCATACCTTGGATGATACCCTCACAAACACGATGGCCTAGCATGCACCTTAGCTTTCCTACGATCCATATTGAGATGGAAACTTACTTTGCATACTCGACCATATTAGTCTTTCCCATTAATTAACTTATTTGAACTCACCAATGAAACTTCCCATTAGTTTTTATCGATGCAAATTGAGATCATTGTTCACCTAAATAAATAATTCATATTCTTCACTCATATACATCAATACTTTCGGTGGTTTGGATATGAATATCCGAAAAGAAACCTACGAAATTTCATTGGTGAAAATCAAAAGGTTTTAACCAATCATTGTTTCAGCGAATTGGTGATAAATCGTCTTCTAGCTTTAAAATTTTATTTTATCGATATTAAACAAACTATAAATCTATTGCATCATTAAGAATGGTATTTGCACACTAATATCTCAAATTTGTTTCCAATACGATTTCTCAAATATTCCGTTGATACAAACATGTATTAAAACTATCTATTTTTCTTTGCACGTGTGAAACCTAAATGAAATATGAAACCTAAATGAAATGTTGATGAAATTGTAGGTCATATATGCAATCAATGAACTCATGGGAGGAATATTTTCTTGGTATTTTTACCATGCCACATCACATCGATGAATTTCTTTTAAATTCCTATTTCACGAAGGCATTTTCTGTATAGTTTTATTTTCCATCAAAAAAACTATCACACCTCAAAAAATTTATTAAAAAACTCTAAATCATATTGCCCATTTGCCATAAATTCTTTAGACAAATTTATTATGAGCAAGCCTTATAGGACGAACCTGAAAGCATAAAATCTACACTAGAAGCATAAATTAGCTAAAATATCGCATCATTTTACATCCCTATGGGCAACTAGATATATGCGTTGATCTCTAAAACAAAAACTACTCTAATAAAGAAAAAAAGAGAAAGAGGCTATGAGTAAGCCAGCTAAGATTAACTAAATTGTCTTTCTTTATGCGAACAATAGATCCATACAACATCATTCATAGGCCACTGTTGAGTTTTCCAAGATCCCACATTTAGGGTATCCAAATCCGCACAAAGTGAGAAACACTCACATCCATCTCCATCTCCATGGGCTTAATAAAAACCAAAAACAATAACCCGACTAAATACCACCAATGGAGTAACTGCTATCATCATGAAAAGGAAAATGGTTTCTGACAAAGAAGGGATGGACAACTTTGTTGTGTCGGTGGCTGAGGGAACCACAGCCACCATCTACTCAGCACGAGAGCAATGCCATTCCACAATATTGTCTCCTTTCACACTACAAAGATTTGCAGCCCCAATGCAATGGACACCACCATTGTCGAAGTGGATCAAGAGGAGGCTATGAGTGCCTAGGTCATCATCTATGTGCCGCAAAATACACTGCTCCACATAAACGTGCATGTGTCTCCTTCCACACCACAGGAAGTTGCAACCCGTCTCTAACGTCATCGTCGTTTCCATAATTGAGCCAGGAGAGGCACAATTCAATACAGGTCACCGTACAAGGGAACCTTTGCCTCTCCACCAAGAAAGAAAACGTCAATTTGACTCTCTCAGTCATCCATTATCACAAACACTCAGATCAAGAAGGGGGAAAGCTAGGGTTGGAACCCTAGTCACCTAGTTGAGTTGTATGCAAAACAACTCTCAAAATGACATCCCAAAGAAGCCCAACATTTTCTCCATAGTTGAGCATTGTTCTTTTTTTTGTTCCTCATAACTAGAGATAAAGTATTATAGTACTTTCTTCGAATTCTTTGTTAAAATTATTTGATAACCAAAGTAGGTATGCCACCTAAGAATTTAAGTTCTCTCATTGATGCTTAGATTATGCAATCTAATTTATTATTCCATTGTATTTGTTTCATAAGAACTTAGATTATGCAATCTAATTTATTATTCCATTGTATTTGTTTCATAAGAATATGGTAGTTATATTGCATTTTCTTTCACATAGTTCAACGAAGAAAGTAAGAATTGTTTGTTTTTTAGTATCCAAATTAAAGAACAACTATAATTCAAAAAAAAGATGCTCACAAACATCTGAAGCAATCACCAAAATCTAAGAGGAAAATTATCGAATTGACAAAGGTTTCTCACAGTGACACAAAATAGATGACTAAACCTTTTGTCCCTATAATATAATTAGATAAAATTGATATATTTCCGATCAAGTTCGTGTTTAAATATACTAAGGATTTTATTTGCTCATAGCTCAATTTTCCTAGCTAAGAGGAGATTTTTAGAAGGTTTAAAGAAGAATGCCTATAGGTAGTTCCTTTAAGTGACCCCACAATCAAGAATATTGATGATCGTGTTATCCTAATATCAAAAGGTGTCATATCTAGAATATCACTACTAGAACCCATATATGACCATGTTTAGAGGTTATTCATTGGATTATTTAACACACTAATACTGAAACTAAAAAATAAGATAGTGATGGGAGGTGTATTTCATTTTTATGGGATTCTAAACTTGAGAAATATTATAAGATTTATCAACCATAAGTTTATTTGACAAGTTATTGGTTCTAACAATTCTATAAAGTTTATGATGTGAAGAAAATTCTAGTTGGATGGTGTGTGTGTGTATAACCATTATTAAAGATTTATGAATTTATGTTGGAAAGTCACGAATGGACTTATATAAGTCCAATTCTTGTAAATGTAAATCATCATCACATATTTATCAATTATATTATTATTATCCCATCATGGATTATTTAGCTTATTTCTGTTGATTATTTTTATAAGAAACATCTTTTATTGTTTCATTGGTATCATAGTTGTACGCTCCTCGACCCTCTACAACTCATCTCTCCATCCTTCTTATTTGTTAACCCCTCACAACTCTCCACTCCCCCTTTCATTTACACTGAACCCACTACCCTCATTGCTTACATCCCCCATACCCTTGCTCACATTCCCAATCATGCACCCCAATAACTCCACACCCTCCACCTACCTTACAACGCCACCACACTCCCATGCCTGCTCCACCCTTCTTCTCTCTGTAGATGACTGCTCCACCCATCTTCTCTCCTTCTCTCTGTTCTCCTTCCCTCCTTCTCACTGCTTACTCCCACATGAACTCACTTTCAACACTCCACATCTATATAATAATAATAAAAAATATTGTTAAAATTTTTAATTATTGATATTATATATTATATTATTAATATTAATAATTATTAATGCAACCCCGCCCCCCCCAAAAAAAACAAA
>LPNX010839403.1:39287-143566 GCA_001517045.1 Pseudotsuga menziesii
TTGTAGGTGATCCATAAAACTCTTCAAAGGTGAGCATGTGTAAGCGTATGACAAAGACCCGTTCCATTATACCTTCCCTTGGAGAATTTATAAAGCTCTAACCCTTTTCATAAGAATACAAGTCTAGTCGTAATGATGGATTATTGTTCATATATTCAAATAAAAAATTAGAATATGAACTAGACTGTTCTCAAAATGAAAATATAATATTACAAACGATAATCAACTTAGAGAATCTTCAAAAGAATTTTATAGACTAGAGATATTTGGACCAAGAAAAACAAATGGAAGATTTGTTCATGCAGATTGAGGAATTAAAGTGTCTCAATAAAAAATTACAAAACCAAAGTATCGGGAAGGAAGTTGACGACAATAAGGAAAATGAATAATTGACACGTTTAAATGCGCTACTGAACGACAAGGATGAAGAAATTGTGAAAGTCTAGAGAAAGTTGGAAAGTTAAGAATCCAAGATATGTGGACATCAACAAAAGATTAAAGAACTCCAACAAAAATACGATGACATAATAAAAGCATACAAGTTGGAAATTACTAAAAGCAATAATACATTAACAAGCAAGAATGAAGAAGTATTTCGACTAAATAATCATAACAAGTCGTTAATTACAAAGATCAAGAAGTTAAAAATAATTCGAAAGTCAGAAAAAGTTAATGAATACCTCGAAGAAAAAAATATAGAGAAGCAAGAAGAAAATCTTCGCTTGAGAAATCTTAATAAAAAAACTAGAAGAGAAAATCAAAGTATTAAAAGAGGACAAAAAGTCACAAGTAGAAAGATTTGAAACGATTCAGAGTAATAACACTCTATTAGAGAATAAATTAGAGAAAATACAGAAGGAAATTTCCAGACTCTTAGGAAAACAAATTCAAGTTAAGGAACAAATTCCAGTTAAAAACAAACAAACAAAAAACTCCTTATCGACACCCAAAGTGTGAAATAATTTTGACCAATGACAGGGTCAAAATGAAGACAAACTGAGGAGATATGATTTCAGAGGAGAAAGAACACAAAATGAACAAGCTAAGAAGAAAACAAGAAATTCCATCCATCAAAGCGGTCAACAAACAACTCCAATAAATATAGATCTCGGATGGACAAATTCACAAATGATGCGACAATTTTTGTTGGAAATCTGTAACTCATATCGTTTTGTTTCATCAAGTGTCGTAGTTACTAAACACAAAGATCGAGATTACAAACAAGAAATTAGACATAAGTCTTGTCTTCTTTAATCTTTGAGGACAAAGCTTCTCTTAAGGGAAGGCAATATATATATATATATGTATGTATGTATGTATGTATGTATGTATGTATGTATGTATGTATGTATGTATCTTAACATTAATATTAATATTAATAGATAATTAATAGTTAATGATTCATCATTATGAGTCATGAATTTATGTTGGAAAGTCATGATATAAGTCAAATCCTTGTAAATTTAAATCAACATTGAATATTTATCAATTATATTATTATTATGCATTCATGGAGTATTTAGCTTATTTATGCTAGTTATTTTTATAAGAAACATATTTTATTGTTTCAGTGCATTGAAGGGAAGATATTTATATCAAAAAATGAAATTTTATATTTGATTGCAAATTTAATGTTTCCCTTTGTATATGTTATGGATTTGATGTGTATATTATATGGGTAGAAATATTGTACTTATTTCAAGGATTCTTAGGTCCCCATTGTCTATAATGTAGTTACATTAGGAGAAGTTTTTAATTAGCTATCCATATTATCCTTTTCCACGAAAAAATATATCAAAAATGCTCAAAAGGATCATTGATATGTTTCATCCTTTTACATTCCCTGCTACCTTTTATATATAATTCTTGCAAGGAACACTTTTTCAAAACTAGGATGGAATTGGAGTTTAACATGTATAAGGATAATTGATATGTTTCGTCCTTTTACATTCCCTCCTACCTTTTATATATAATTCTTGCAAGGAACTCTTTTTCAAAACTAGGATGGAATTGGAGTTTAACATGTATTCTAGTGCATGTATATTACCAAACCCTATGGGAAAACAAATACAAAATGAGCTACTCTTTGATTTGTGACCACTTCTTTGCCTCCCTATATAAAATATCTTTTGATAAAGAGTGTTCAAGATTGACATAAGAGGAAAATATGTTTTTTTTTAAATAGAGGTAATTGGTATTCGAATGAAGACTACAGTTAATTAAGAATTTTTGGAGTAACAAATCCTCCTCATTTGTTACCCAGATATGTCTCTAATAGACTAGTCATTGGGAAAATTTCTTATCAAACTATTCTTTATGGGATTAATGCTTCTCTATAAATAGAAATGAAAATCAGTTTCATTCATTACAATTTATACATTGGACAATATGGTATAGGTAACCCACAAAATACTAAACATGAAGCTTGTATTATACTTGAATACAAATTTTCAAAGGGATAGTACATGATACATGAATCATGATCCTCAAGGAATAATTTCCAAGCACTGTAATTTGGTTTGTATGACATGGCCTTATATAGATGAAGAGTTAGAATATGAAATTCCATTTAAGAATGTTAATTCTTAGGATGAGGTATTGGATAGAATGAAAACTAATGAGAAACAAATCAAGTAAGAAATTGGTCAGAACTCAAAGAAATAGACTAAGACAAAATTTGAAGAGTTGAAAAAGAAAGAGAAAGATAAAATGAGGAAAATTATAGAATGAAGGATAAAGGAAAAGTTGTAATATTTCAAAGTTGAGCAGACAAAAAAGGTAGAAGAAACTAAAAAAGTATAAATTGGAAGAAGAAAAAGATGGCAAAAAATAAAGATTGAAGAAGCAAAGAAAGCATAGGAAGATGCTAGTAGAAGAAATCATAATCAACGAAAAGGAACATAAAATACTAATGGAAATATTTAGAACCATAATCATTTAACAAGAGATACAAATATCCCTGAATAGACCTTTCTTTTAGAAGAAAAGGATAAATAAAAAGTGGTAATCGTGGAAGTAGTAACCCCAATAAATATGGAAAATATTATTTCTTGGGGTGATAGACAAATTATTGATTTAGAGAATATTTTCCACATTTCTATAAGTTCTTCTCATTACACTTATGCCCCTTATTATACTTGATTTCATAATTGAAACATAGTCCCTTTTCTCTTCCTTTCCCCAATTCTCGAGGTTTCAACTTTGTAGGCTAACTGAGGCTAGGAGTGGGAGAATTTCCCTCTATATAGGTGTGTTGATGTGTTCAAAGTGTCTCCTTAAATAGTAGGGGGTTACCCCCAATGAAAATTTCCATTTAGACCTAACACCATTTGGAATAGGGAGCCCATCTAGATTATGGACTGATAACCATTACTATTTCATGTGTTTGAATTGAAAATGGAATGTAGTGTGGAATATGAAATTATAAATCCTACAATGAATAATGAAATTGATATAAAGTATCCTAGCTAGGATCATGAACATACAAAGGGAAACACAGGACAACAATTGTAGTAATGTCAAATTTTTCCTATAAATAGAAAGTTATCTAAAGAATAAAATAGAAGCGTAAATAGAAAAGATAAACAACAAATCAGATTAAGAATAGTTTGTCTTTGAATTCGCTACCTTCATTCATCAACGCAACAAACAATAATAAGAAAAGAAGCATAAATGACAAGATGAAACATAGAATATTCAAATATTAGCAACTCACACTTATCCAACTGATTCTAAAATGAAACTAAGAAACATAAATAGTTCATATCTCACATCCACAAAATACAAATTCTCTTGTAAATGGCCTTAAAGGCTTCTCCTTATAATTATATTCCACAAAATCAATTTTATAAAACTCAAAGATAATTTCCTTCTTGGAAGTTGTGACTATTCAACTTCAAATTAATCTTATTTCCAAAAAGGAATATCAACATTTATTTGAACAATAGTATACCTTG
The DNA here is from genome assembly GCA_001517045.1 of Pseudotsuga menziesii. Taxonomy (NCBI): domain Eukaryota; kingdom Viridiplantae; phylum Streptophyta; class Pinopsida; order Pinales; family Pinaceae; genus Pseudotsuga; species Pseudotsuga menziesii. The sequence continues at coordinate 43,244 of LPNX010839403.1, forward strand.
GTATTTTTCAATAAAATAGATTACCCATATTGCATGTTGGTCAGAAATATTAATACCACATCTAAATATTAACTACTCCAAGGTAACCTCATAATTAGTTAAATCCTTTGACATTGTGCTCATGCCTTTCTTCAATGTAGTGAGGTGTGACTTTATCAAGATGATATCCATGGAAGGTGTCACAATGAAGCCTTGAAGTGCATCCTTAATATCTCTGGATATAATTTTAATGGAAATTATCTTACATTATATTACTTCTTCCATATCTCTCCAAATTTTGTTTGATCTTCTATAAGCATCATGATGGGACATTTGGGAGGATTATTGTAATTCTAGATTACCTTCTTAGTAGTTAAATGTAAGTGGTTATAGTTTGTTATTAAGATAGTGACCTGTCTGTAACATAGTACTGACCATTTGATAGTTGCATAAATATTTGGATTTTCGTTCATTCACTCTATCACTCATCCTTGGTAGATTGGCAAGTGCATCTCTTTATTCATTCTACCATTTCATCGGGTCTTCCATGCCCAGTTGGAATACCTGAAGAACAACTATTATGTCTTGTATTTTCCTCTCAAAATATAAGATTGTGAGGCATGGATATGAAACTCTTGTGAGGCAATGTACATATCATTCTATACATCATTTAATTCATCTTGAATCTCATATGCATATCTTTGAAATTCTATAAGGTTCATAGTATTATCTATATCATAAGATACTTGTCTCTCTAGCTCAATAATTCTTCTTATGTACATTTTTCTCTCATGCACCATGTTCAAAACACTAAACTCAAATTCCTTGTAGATGGAAACTCTAGCAAATGATATAGAAAATGGGTCATCTTGTATATGAGTGATTAATGGTGTTTCTATGGTCATTGTTAATTGTGGGATTCAAGGCATATTGAGTTTCTTATGTGTTTGCTTCATCACTCTCTTCATTTTTTCATCAAAAACAAAAGATTCAAGAGATGTGATTGGTTTTAATTTTGATGGTGTGAAGTTTCCTAAACCCATTTCTTATAGAGGAAATTGTACTTGTAATATACCTAGGGTATATTACCACTATGTAATATAAAACTCTTATGTTTTAGTATCCATTAGGAAATTATCATTAAAGAAGTAAGAAAAATAAGTCATTCAATTTCTAAAGAACACAAATTATTACTCTGCAAGTGTATTTATATACACATCCATTATACTCAAGTAACCATTATGGAATATATGAATAATAAATAATATATCATTGAAAAAATATATATAGATCCATGCCTATTATGATGGATTCTAAAGTGAAGTAACCTAGAAAGTTGACTTCAATTGGTTTTACAACTTTGTTTTTCAATCTTGACCATCATTTCTCAAACCTTGTATGAACCATCTTTTAGCTATGGCCTAACATTCTTTTTTCATAGTTTCTCTAAACTTGAGGCATTTAACCACAAACAACCTTTGGTCATTTTCAAAAACTAGAAATTGTGTATAAGTAATCTACTACAATCCAACAAAAGAGAGAATAGATTTGCTACCAAAATTTGAAGAAAAATAGAAATCAAAGAAAAGTATAAGAATAAATATTAATGTAGACTTAATATAGTTTCATACACTAGAAAAATCAGTGTATGTGTAGAAGATGCCAACATTTAAATCATTCAAAACTCTATAGGAAGTTTTCCCACCACTGATCCATGAAGAAATCATTGAAGAAACCATGGTGTCATTTGAATAACCAATGAGAATAAAAATCCAATCGCTCTATCAGTAGTTCTTGTAGTCTTGGAAATTAATGCATTCAAAACTAAGTGATCCAAGAAATAATTGGTGAATTAAAACTTTTTTCACACGAGAAAAAACAACTTTTTATATTAAATAAAAGTCATATTAGCAAATACATCTAAACAAAGAGAAGAGAATCTTTATCAGCTCAAAAATACAAAAAAAATCTACCCATACTATCATCAAACTTCTGACCTTCTATACTAACAAGAGCTTAAAACATAAAACATTCCTCCCAAGTTTACTCTGTTGTAGTTCAAAACACGAGAACAATCTCATAAAAACTTTTAAAATTATCACATATAACTCAACACTTATATCAAGAAAATACTAATTAAACTTCAACAAAACAATCTTAGACTTCAATAGTCCAAGATACCTCCATCTCTGGATTCTTCAACTTAAAAATGTTGTCATCCATAGTTCCAATAGATTTATTTCAAATCTTATCTGCTCCTTCATTGTACTCGATGTAGATGTGTTTGAAAGAAACATGATCAAACTCATAAATTAAATTTTTAACTCTTCGCATCAAGTGTTCCAAACTTAAAGAGTGAAGAGAGATGTCTCTTGTATCCCCCATAACACTAAGAGTTTCGCTTTAGTATTTGTGCCTTTATCAGCCCCCATCCAAATATTTATGACATGCTTTTAATTAAATCTCACTACCATTCTTGTACCACATAAACCCTTATGTTATGCTCCATCAAAGAAACCAACAATCTGATTTGAATCTAGAACTAGGAATGGAGCCCTCCTGATCCGAATTTATGTGAGAATGAAATGAAAGAGAATATATATATTCACATAAAAAAATATATAACAATAAACATAGTGATACAATAAACTCAGATTCTATTAGATGAATGAAACAAAACAAACTGTAAAACAAGAGCAGCTAGAATAGTGGTAGTTGTATCTTTGAGAAGAGACGTGTTGGCTACGCTCACTCATGAAAAGATGAATAAAAAAGGAGGCAAAGGGCCTTTTATAAAAAATCATTGGAGAGGTAGAAAACCATAAACCTAATGATAGGAGATGAATCATCATAAATTTTGTGGCCCCAAGGTGGTTAGTTGAACATTCAACTTTTGAGGGTCATAACTTTTGCATACAATCTCTGTTTGGGGCACTCGGTAGCCCATTGAAAACGTATATCCAAGATTTAAAACTTTAAAATAGGGACAAATTCATTTCATTGCAAACCATTTGTCCCCTTGAATCGCTAAAAACGTCGTTTAGGGCCTCAAAACAACCCCAAAAGTTTGGGACCCAAAAAACCATAGAAAATTACAAGAAAAATGCCAAAATGAAAAATTGTTTTGAGCCAGTGGAATAGGTGGGTGGAAACCTATACCCATATGGATCTACTCCTATGAAAAACCTTATCTTTATTTCCGATACATTCAAGAAAAAAAAATTCATTTTTATGCTCACATGAACAACATTTGAATGGATATCCTGAAAAATAAAATTGTTTCTAGCTCTCCGCACTTCCCATATTGTAAATAAAGGAAATTTATACAAATTTATTTGTAAGCTACAACACTTCCTCATATTATCTTCTGAAGAAATTGAGTCCCAAGAAAATTTAAACTGAAAAACTATTCCTTGATTATTCCCAGATACTCTGAAAGAACAAATAACTATTAAATGTATGATATGTCGACTCCATATCGTATTTACAAAGGATGCACCTTCCAAGTCCTATAAATCCCCTATTTTATAAATTACCCCAAGTTAAAATATTCTTATGTAGACAAATTCACATAAAACACTTAATTTTTATAGGAACAGAACCCTTCCAAACCAACTTTTTCCATGAAGACAAGTTGTCCACCAATTATATTTCTAGAATTAACTTATATGTCAAATTTGAGTTAACCAACCCATTCTTATTGTTATAATTCCATACCAATTTATCCTCTGAATTAGTCAGCAAGATATGTACCTAATATAACTTTCCCACAAAATTATCCCACTCATAAGCCACATCATTAGATAAATTTAAATCTCCGCCTAATTTCCAAAGAGAACCAAATTCATTCTGTTCGCCAGCAACATGTTTTAGAAAGAAAATATTTATGCTATCAAGCACATCCAATATATCCCAACATATCAATATATTGTCAGTTAAACCAATAAAATGATCCACACCTAGGAATATTTGAATACCTCGTCTAATAGACTAACAAATAACATGGTTAATTATAGGGAAAGACTTAAGTAAGCTACACCAAGTACAAGAAATTGAAGTGTTAGAAAACATAATTGAAGAGTAATAACAATCAAGAAGATGAAAATATAAAAAACATTAACACATTACAAGAGAGACACCAATATAATGTGGTTCACCCAAGATGTGATACGTCCACACAGAAATTGCCAGTCCTTTATTTTTATACCATCCAACAAAATGAAGGGATACAACCTGCTGCAAACCCGATGCAATTCCTCTTCACTCTCTCTCAATCTCTCTCACACTATCACAAAGATCATTTTACAATGCTACAATACAATACAAAGTTTTACTACAATGATTTCCTTTTATAGGGGAATTACCATGGGAAAATACAATGGGTCACCGAATACCATGGGCCCACAAATTGTTGGCCAAAAAACATCCCAAATTTTTTTATTTCAAGGGATTTTTCCCCAAACCCCTTAGCCAAAGGGGATGGTCCCACCCAAACCCCTTATCCAGGGGGGGTGGTACCCCCTAGACCCCCACGGGGGACGATATTCCCCTGCACACCCCTGTTGGAACAAGTGTATAGTAAAACTAGGGTACAAACACTACTAAATAACAACATCTTTGAATCAGGAAGATCAGGATCCATAACCAACAATCTCCCACTTTGAGACTGATCACAACAACTCCACCGTTGTTTCACTTGTTGGGGTGTGCTCTAAACCATGGACCTGAAAAGTTTCTCATCTTCACATTCATGCTTGAAGGCCAATAGAAACTGAGAAGGAGCTCATGTTCTCTTTGGTTACTACCTTTTGTCAACATGTTTGTAGGATTCTGGCTAGTATGTATATTTTCCAACTTTAATAGTTCATCTTCCAGAACATATCTTATGAAATGGTACTTGAGTTGTATGTGTTTATTCTTAGAATGGAATATTAATTTCTTTGCAAGATGAATGTCACTTTGGATGTCACTGTACAAACTGATATTCTCTTGCTTCTTACCCAATTCCTCCATGAACCTATGCAACCAAATCAGCTCTTTACTATCCTCTATAGCAACAACATACTTTGCTTTTGTTGTTGAAAGTGCAAAAAAATTTTACAGATTCAAAATCCAACTTACTGATATTCCACCTACAATAAAAACATACACAGTGGTGCTCCTCCTGTTGTATTTATCACCTTCCATATTTGCGTCAACATATCCCTGTAGAACAATGTCTAAACCTCCAAAACATAATGGATGAGAAGTAGTACCTCTCAAATTCCTGAGAATCCACTGTACTTCCTTCCAATGCTCTTTACCTGGACTGGTCATATACCTTCTCACAACTCCCATTGCATGTGCAATATCTCATCTTATGCACACCATGGCATACATCAAGTTGTCGATTTATTATGAATAGGGAACGTTGGCCATCTATTATATCTCCTCATGTGTCTTAGGACACATCTCCTTACTTAGTTTGAAATGACTGGCCAAAGGTGTATGAATTGGTTTTTCATTATGCATTCTAAACCTCTCCAACACCTTTTCTATGTACTCACCCTGAGACAATGTCAATTTGCAATTTTTCCTATCTCATGTTATTCTCATACCAAGGATTTTCTTTGCAACACCCAAATCCTTCATCGCAAATGATCTAGCTAGTTCCCTTTTGAGCACATTTATATCCCGCATGGACCCTGCAACAAACATTTCATCCACATACAATAAAAATAAAGTATATCTTATATTGTCTAGCCTCTTGAAATAAACAAAGTGGATAGAATGACATCTACTGTAGCCCTGTTTTGTCATAAACTTATCAAATTTCAAATACCACTATCTTGGAGCTTGTTTCAGGCCATACAAGATCTCACCAAGATCTTCTTCAACCTGCAAACCAATTTCTCCTTCCCTTTGACCTCATACCCCTGTGGTTGTTGTATATAAATCTCTTCCTCCAAATATCCATGGAGAAAGGTTGTTTTTACATCTAACTGTTCAAGATGCAAATCTCCTACCACCACTAGACTTAAAATAGTCCTAATTTAAGGAATTTTAACAATAGGAGAAAATATTTCATCAAAATATATACCTTTCTTTTGTGCAAACCCCTTTACCAGAAGTCAAGCCTTATGCCACTTCTTGTCTCCTTCTTCTTCCTTGAACTTGTAAACCCATTTATCTCACAATGTTCTTTTACCTGCAGAAAATTCAACCAAATCCAAAGTCTGGTTTCTTACCAATGAGTCCATCTCCTCATTCATTCCTTTCTCTGACTTCTTTTTAGTTTTCACCTATATTGCTTCTTCATAACATTCGGATTCACCATAATCGGTCATTAATAAATAATACAATGAAGGAGACAATCATTCAGGGGGTCTTCTTAACCAGGTAGATCTTCTTACACTTGCAGGAGTTTGAGGTACTTGCTGCATTTCTTGATTTTTTGGTTCCTTTGGAATTTCATTTTCTTTGATTTCATCAAGCACTGTGTACTCTGTGTTTTCATTTTCATCTTTATTTCCCTGCAATTGATCTGTGTACATAACCTTTTCATTGAATACTACATATCTACTCCTAACGTTTTTGTGATTTTCATAATCCCATAAGCAAAAACCAAATTCATCAACCCCGTATCCAATAAAGGTGCATTTCTTAGATTTAGCCTCAAGCTTTATTCTGATTTCTTTATCAATATAGAAAAATGATTTACAACTAAAAGTTCTAAAAAATGAGTAGTTTACCTTTTTACCTGTCCATGCATCCTCTAAAATTCCACCATCCAAAGCACTTGAAGGCCCTCCATTTATTAAGTAAACAACATTATCTACAACATCAGCCTAAAATTGTAAGGGAAACCTTGTGTGCAATCTCATACGCATTGCACGCTCCATGATTGTCCTATTCATCCTTGTCGACACACCATTTTCTTGTGGTGTTTAGGACCATCTTCTCTCTACGAATACCATGGTATGAACAGTAACTATCAAACTCCTTGTTGTAGTATTCACCTCCATTACCATATCTGAGACACTTCAATCTTTTCTCTGTATCATTCTCAACTAAATCCTTCCACTTCCTTAAAGTAGAAAACACATCATATTTTTGTCGAATGCAATAAACCCAAGTTTTTATGGTTGCATCATTAATAAAAGTAACATAATAATGAGATCCACCAAAAGATTGTACTTGATCCAATCCCAATACATATGTATGCACAAGCTCTAACTTTTCATGCTTAATTTGTTTCCCAACCCTAAGAAAGCTAACTATCTTTTTCATTCCATAAACACAATTCTCACAGAATTCCAAACTTACTTGCTTTAGATCTGGAAGAAATTTCCTTAAGTGAAGAATTTGCATCCCCTTATCACTCATGTTTCCAAGCCTATGATGGCACAAATATGTACTTGTTTCTGTGGAAGCTACATAGATAGAATAATTAGTATTATGAGGACATAAATACAACGTACCTATTCTATCTTCTTTTCCTATTACCAGTGCTCCTTTAGTGATCTTCCACCACGTTTTTCCAAACATAGATAGACAACCTCTATCTCCTAACTTCCCTATTGAGATCAAATTTCTTTTCATAGCAGGAATATGCCTTACATTTTTTAGCAACCATACATTTCCATTATTTAACTTAATATGTACCTTACCCATTCCAACAATTTTACATGGTTCATCATCCCCAAATAAAACATCTTCAAAATCACCTGGAACATAATAATGAAAGAATTTCCTATGGGGTGTATCATGACATGAAGTCTTTGAATATACTACCCAGTAATCACTAGTATTATCTAATGCAAGAATCAAATCATCGTGTAACACATCACCCGATACATTATCTTTTTGAGTAGTCTTTTGTTGCCCATCTCCTTTCTTATTTGGATCTCTATAGTCTTTATTTATATGTCCTCTCTTACCACAACTCCAACACTCTATCTATCCCATTATGGACTTGGATCTGCCCTTTTTATACTTGTTGTGATTACCTGGGAGCTTTTCTCTCTCCCTTTGTCTTCCCCTGCTCTCTATGGTCGACACATTACCTGATGTCTCACCTGTTCTTTTTCTTCACATTTCCTCACTAAGAATAACACCAACAATGTCATAAAATTTAAGAGAGTTTGAACCAGAGATAGAGTTACTTATAGCCATGACCAAGCCATTCCATCTTTCTGGCAATGAGCGCAAGATTAGAATATCCCTAACCTCATCATCAAAGCTCGCCCCTATAGAACCTAGTTGATTAGTAGCTGTATTAAATTCATTTAAATGGTATGCAACATATCCACCTTCTGACATCTTCATATTAAATAAACGCTTCATTAGAAATACCTTGTTGGAAGTCGATTGTTTTTCATAGAGCTTATCCAATGCGCTCATCACACCCTCCATTGTATTTTCTTTTGAAATATTGAAAGACATCGACGAATCTAGGCACAATCGTATTGTTCCCAATGCCTTTCTATCAACAACCTCCCATTCTTCATCCTTCATAGTTGCCGGTTGTTTTTTTTTTCTGCCCAATGTTAGAAATAGATCCTTCTAGTACATATAGTCCTCCATTTGCATCTTCCATAACTGGCAGTTTTTGCCATTAAATTTCTCCACCCTAAACTAAATTTCTTCTTCCATTGCTCCCACTCGATCCAAGAACCCTTCTTTCCTACGAGTTTACCAGCCAAATAGATGTTTTGGCCCTAATACCAATTTTTAGAAAAGAAGATTATAGAGAAATAACAATAAACAAGATGCAAATATAAAATACATTAACACACTACAAGACAGACACCAATATAATGTGGTTCACCTAAGATGGGCTACATCCACACAGAAATTTCCAGTCCTTTATTATTATGTTGTTCAACAAAATGAAGGGATATAACTTGCAACAAACCCATTGCACTTCCTCTTCACTCTCTCATGGACTCTCTCACACAATAATAGAGATTGTTTTACAATGCTACAGTACAATACACAACCATATTACAATGATTTCCTTCTATAGGGGAATTACCATGTGGAAATACCACAAGTCACCCAATACCATGGACACACAAACTGTTGTACAACAAACATCCAATTTTTTTTCTTTCGGCAACCTATTGGCCCTTAGAGCCCCCAGCTAGAGGGGTTGAATCCCCACAAGGGGACAATCTTCCCCTGCACCCCGCTATTGGGATGAGTGTACAGTAAAACTGGGGTACAAACATGATTGAACAATAACATCTATGAATCAGGAATATCAGGATCCACAACTAACATGAAGAAGCATTTTTCTCACTATGTTGCAACCAATGAGCCATATAAGATCTTTTTAAATACTTATCTTTCACCAGAGTTCCCCAAATACCTTTATCGAAAATAACGTGCCATAAACTCTTTGCATGCAAAGCTTTGTTAAACCAACTGATATTTTTAATCCCCCAGCCTCCTAAAAGCTTAGGTTTTGAAATACTCTCCCACTAGGTAATATGAAATTTTGAGATATTTAATTTACTAGCCCATAAGAAGTGAAAGATTTTACTTCTATTCGAAGAAATCACTACTTTCAAAATATTAAATAAAGAAAACTAGTACACATGTATGCTCTAAAGAATTGAACTTACTAACACCAACCTTCCACCCAGTGACAACCATCTATATGACCACGATCCAATTGTCCTATGAATATTACGAAATTAACCAAACCCAATAATCCTTCTTGTACCCATTTGGTTTCAATGAAAACCAATACATTTGAATCCATCATCAAGATTACTCATCTTATAGGGGAACAAAGATGCAATTTTATTTCTAATCTCTTATCTTCACAATAGTGAACAAAAAAATATTTTGAACACTAATTGACATACCTAAAGCAGCACAGAAAGTTGAAATAATAGAATGAAAATGTTCCCATTCAAAATACGAGCCTTCTTCAAAAATAATAACACCATCCACAAATAAAAGGTGAGATATAAACATAGTACTAGCCACTTTTATTCCTTTAATTTTCTTCTATTATTTTTCATGATTTATACGTAAACTCAAACCCTCAATTGCAAGGTTGAATAAATATGGTGAAAGAGGGAAGCCTTGTATAACACCTCTATTGTCACTTGAATAAGCAGAGGGAGACCCACTTATCAAAACTACAAACCTTGTAGAAGTAACACAAGGCATGATCTAATTTGTGATCTCTAGTGTCAAACCAATCTATATGAGAATAAATATCAAATAAGTCCAATCAATTATGTCACAATATTTTATAAGATCCATATTGATAATGAAAGCAGTTAGTTTCTTTTGCTTCACAAATTGCAAACATTCCTCAGCTATCCCTACAACATCTAATATTTGTCTATTTGGCAGGAAACCAAATTGTTCCTTGGAAATATATTTACCAAGATTAGGCTTCAACATCTCTAATATAACTTTTGTAATAATTTTATAAAGAAGATTACACAAAGATAATCATTGAAAGTATCAAGTCCATCATTCTTTGGGATAAGAGTAATATAAGTCGAATTCAAAATTTGAGGAACCAAACCCCTTATTCCAGTTTCATCAACCGCCTCTGCCAACTCATTACCCAAGATGTGAAATAAGTATAAATAGAATTCAACAGACCACCCTCCGAGCCATGACTTTTATCTTTTGCAAATAAATTCAGTAATTTCAAAACTTCTTCTACAATTACCTAATTACCAATCTCGTACAGTCTTCCCTACTAAAGAAACAAGGAAAATTTATGAGATTATTCAACTGGTTTTCCAAATTTGAGGAGTTTCTATTATCATAAATGTGCTTGAAATGATTGATAGCAACAACTTTTAGTGATTTATTATCACTACATACCTCATTTTGGTCATCTTTCATTTCCCAAATTGCATTAATTAATATTCTTTGATTTGCAAAATGGTTTAAAAACTTTGTGTTATTATTTCCATCCCGTCACCACACCACTTTGCTCTTTTGTCTCCAAGTTTGCTCTTTTTGTCTAAATATTATTTATTTTTTTGTTTCAAGGGATAGTAGCTTCTCTTTTCTTTCTGTAGAGAAAAAGTCTTCATCCACACAACATGTTATGATCTAAATCTCATCATCTATTTCAGAAAGTAGCTTCTCATTTGAATAATTTTTTTTCTATTTTCCCAAGTTTTAACCTCCCCCTTAATAGAGACAACCTTTTAATTAAACTTTGAATCAAAGAGTATTGCATAGATAGAGAAAGTGATTTCCACTTTTTTTCACCCAAACCCTAAAATCCTCATTCTCAAGAAGGCATGGATTGAATTTAAAAGCATATTGAACATAGTATTTATCAAATTCCAATTGAAGAATCACAACTTTATGATCTAAAATACCTAAAGAATATGACCGCATTCAATAGCGACCCATATCATCACATAAATATTTAGACATAAAGAACCTGTCCAACCTCTTAGCAATCCCTGCTCCCCTGTAACATCCATTCGACCAATTCATCACTAACATATTAGGGAAAATATTGTCATGTCCCTTATTTGAAGGACATCAAGTGCTGACCTTGTCAGGTCCTAGGGGGTCTACAAGTCAATTAATTAAATCTTTCCAAGGTAATTCTGGTAAAACTAAGATTATAAGCCATGTATTGATTAAAATCATATTTTTGAATTTTCGCATGTAATTTTTTTTATAAAAAATAAATAATGTGCAAATGAGTTGTGATGATTCTAGAAGTCAAAGAGGTCAAAGTTGGAAATACAACTTCCTCAAAATGGAAACAATGAAAATAGAAGGCAAAAGAAGCTGCTAGGAAAAATATGGAAACTGTCAAAAGCAGTGAAAAGCAAAGTAGACACAAAAGCATGAAAGTACAGAAAAAGTTGTCAGGAATAAAGCCGGCAAATTTCAGTCAAGGAAGCACAGTTTCCAAATGGGATGAAGGATATAGGAATGGAAACATATTTGAGGGTTCAAACTTGCTAAAATTCTCAAGGAGGGCACATTCATGGTTAGGGTTAGGGTTTCTAAGTGGATGAATTGATATCGCAGGTCACCTATACCTGCTAAAAGAGTCACCAGGAGTCTATTTAATGCTAATTCGAGCTCCTTTACTCAGTTTATCTCATTAATTATTTATTTTTTAGAGTCTGAGAGTTTCTCTCAAGAGTTGAGTGTTGTACCTCAACTGGAGCTTTGGGTGGTGAGCCCCTTAGCCAATTATTCTGGTGTTTTGGTATCTCAAGTCATGGAAGCCATTGAAGGAAGTTGTTTGCAGGTGTTGATTTATCTTTTAGTCCATTATCATATCATCTTGGAGATATTTTTAGGCATCCTATTTAATGTCCCTTTTTCAAAATTTATTAAAATGACCATTTTTTCACTTTTTCCCTATTTCGACCTTTCACTAGTTTTGAAGTCTAGGTCTCCAAATTGGACCAAATGCTACCAAATATTCTGAGAAGGTATATGACTGATTATTAATACTTTAATATTATTTTTAGGAATGATTTATGACCCTTCAAAAACTTCTGCAAGCTAGTTTAATATTCTGGACAAGGTGGGAGTTTTTACTAGCAAATTGAGGTTCCAATCCCTCTTGGGTAAATGTTGGAAATGGCTTCTCAAATGATCCAAAAGACACTAAAAATTATGAAAATAGTTAGAGGATGTTTAAGTTACATTTTTAAGGTCTCATATGCATCATTATTCAGTTTATACAGCCTTTTATGACCTTCTCCCAAACATCTACAAAATTACTAATTCGACCCTTGGGGAAATGGCACCAAATCTTCTCCAAATGCAATTAAACTGAGTAAAATGACCTCAAATGATTAAATTCTGAGCATGAAACTTGTAATAATAATAAATTAAATTCCATTCATCATAAGTATATCAGAGAGACATTCTTCCATTCGAAATAATCAGCATTACCATGGCATACATTAATATAGTGGGGAAATCGTCATTGTTTGCTCATTAATAGTCACTTTTACATACAACCCTTTGATATTTAGACCTGATAATTTTTTAGAATGAATAAAATATAATATTAATCTTATTACAATCATAAATATACCATGATAAATTCAAAATCCTCAGCATTCAATGGCATACATCAATATAGTGTGGAAATGGTCATTGTTTGCTCATTAATAATCACTTTTACATACAACCATTTGGTATTTAAACTTGATAATTTATGAATATGAATAAAATATTATATTAATATTACTAAAATAATTAATGGACCATGAGAATATCTCCCAAAGAGTACAATATCTCACCCAAAGCGCAATGCCTCCATGAGCAAGAATATGCAATAAAAACTGGAAATGGTTGAGAGAATGGGATGCACTAGAATAAAAAAATGAGATTCCCTTTAGCTTACACCTGAAAATAAAAACTCCATTAAATCTCCATGAAATACCTGAATGGCATCTCCAAACACCAACTTGGATGGGAATCTTTCACCCTCGATATTGGCTAAGGCAAGAAACTAGTCATCCACTAGCTCTCTCAATTCACAAATGCAAATTTCTCAAATGATAAAAATATTCCTTCATAATTTTTTATTGACATTTATAAATTTTCCAAGATATATAAGGGTCGAATTCCTTCCAAGATATTCATTCCAACTCTAGTTGGGAATAAATTCCAAAGAATTCCACTTTTACAACAATTCCTAGTCTCCCACTTCCACCAAATCACATGTGGAAGCATCTTAGCTGCCCTAACTCCCTTGAGCACCCTATTAGAGCCATTTTTATCCCCAGAATGTCATATATGTCAGATTTCATCCTTCATATCTGATTTTTGTTATAGGTGTCATAGCATATTCGTCATTATTGTCATAGAGCTATGAAATCTAGTCCAAGTGTCTCACTAGCTCCAAAATGCCTCTTCCTCTTCCATGGGAGTTAATATTCCAATCCAATTCAACCTTAATTGATTCATTCCAAGTATATTTACCTTCCAACTCATCCCAATAACCTTTAGCTTCTTATGGATTCGAAATGACAAGAGGTGGATGCCATGTGGCATAGAAAATCTAGCTTGTGTGAGTCCCACATCCTCCATGTGTATTCATGATTAGTTGCCACTTTTATTTTCCCTTTTATTTATTTATTTATATCCTTTATTAAATATTAATTCCATTCTAATTTTCAAACATCATTTACTCCCCCCCTTATTCCAAATCCCAAATATTCCACCCCCAACCTAGGAAACTAGTAATTTTTCTCCTTGGCAATTATTTGACCCTTAGCATCAATTTGACAAACTCTCATGAATATGGAAAATATGAATGACCCAATGAAAAATTTGGGACATGAAAAATCCTCCATTCCCAATATTTATTGTCCTCAAGCAATTTAAAACATGGGTGTTGAAGAACCTGTTTTCTGTATGATTCTTTGAAGTTGCCACTGAGTTTCTCAACTTTGAGTCTTTGGGATTCCATGAATATTTTACAGAGGAACCAGCATGCTTGATTATACACTAGCATTATTAAAATAACTTTATTAATTGTGGAATCCATCTCCCATACTGCTTGTTTCCCAAAAAATTGAAATCAATGGGACTAAAAACTATCCAAGGTCCCATTGCTTGTATTGCACTCCAACAATTAAGAGTGCTCTCCAACCCATACCATTAGGGAAGAGAATTATGGGATCCCAATTTATTATATGAATTCTTACAAAAATAATGATTACATAATACATATCATCAAAGTACATAACAACATAATAAAAATGTACATCAAGGAGGTGCCTCATCAAAAGATCACGAAAGTGCTTCTACCTCCAAGTAAGCAGACCACCATTTTCCAAGTGCATACAATATTCAAGTGACCAATAAAACCTGATCCAATGACATAGGTGAGGATCCCATTTCCTATAATGCTACTCCAAAAGTAAGTGATATGCATCAAAATATTCAGCCATGTATTCTTTCATCCAAGAAGTGAATGAAGAATCTCCACTAAAATCTGAACCAAATAATGAGAAAAAAAACAAGGAGACTACAAATGACTCAAAGAATTCTCACCCATACATCCATGAATGAGAGAATCATAAATATATAACAAAGTATGTGTTTGGCAACAAATATGTTCTCCAATCATAAATCTATTCATCCCGGTGTTGGATGGAGTTCCTCCAACATCAAATGAACCAAGTGTTGAGAAAGAAAAACCATGAGACTTCAAGTGACTCAAATGCATATCATAGGTACATCCATGTAGATGTCCACCATCATAAAGTAACAAAGGATTCTGCTTCAAATGTGAATAATAATTTGATCCAACTATGTCATCATAAAAATTAAATCTAGGAGTTCCATACTCCTCATGTGACATCATCAAAAATAACCCTTTCACCCATACTTCATTGATACTAATGCTGCAAAACATGGAATTGTAGGATGTAGGAGAATGAACTAACTCACCCAAATGATCAAAAAGTGTATAATTTTCATCATGGGAAGGTTCCATAAGGTATTATCATTCATCTTCTTCAAAAGTGTGAAACATTTGTCATAGATTGGTTCCAATGTAGAGGAATCATGCTCTTCTTTAAAAATTGCATAACCTTCATCAATAGACAATTCAAGTTCTTCTTCCACAAAATAAAGTGTTTGGATATCTTCAAGTTCATCTTCAAACACATCAAGAAAATTCAAATTTCCACATTTCTCATGATCCACCATGTCATGAGAATACTACAAACAATCTACCATTTGACAATCTGAAACATAGGAGGAAGAACAAGTATCTTGCAACTTTTCAAGAATTGCTCATTTCGAATTGTGAGCTTATGATTATCCACATTATTCTTCAAGTATGCATCATGTGACAATTCATTAAGCTCAAAAAAATGGTTTCTATCAAAAAACAAAGACATGAAATTACCTTTGATGTGGCACATTTCTCTTTGAATCTTCTCAATGTCTTCAAGGAAGGATGTTGCCTCTAATGAAGTAGCTCTCCAACAAGAATTTGACACTAATGCTTGAGTGTCATGGAGTATGCTAAGGGAATTTTGGATTTTATTTTCATTCATATTTAAGGACCCTTCAAGAAAATGAGGCTCTTGGAAATGAACCTACTCACCTTCTTCCTTCTTGGTTGGACCAACTTCATGAATCTCAAGTGGTGATGGGGAAGTTGACCTTGGTTCTTCATTAGCTGCTACAATCTCTTCGTATTCATGCTTATGAGAAATTTGGTTTGCAGAAAAAGTTTGAAATATTATCTCTATGTCACCAGAATATAGTTGTGAGAACCCATCAGTAGGTACTCTTTAATATTTCAATGACCCATCAACAAATTCTCTTTGATTTTCACGACCCCCATCATTAAGGATTGTGTGCTTGTATTCACTTTCCTCCTTATGTTCTTTTCCGCAATCACTTTGAGGTAATTCAAGATCCACATCATTATTCTCTGTTTCTTTATGTAATGGTGCATCTATACTCTTTTCACCCTTTTTAGACCTAAATTTCTTCCACACATTCCACATGATGTCTATAGAAGTGTTTATAACTTCCTCATTTATAGGGCAGAATAAATCTATGCTCTTTTCACAAGTAGGCTGATTTTTCTTTAATGAGTTCACATTTTCCTTATTGTTCCTAAATACATACTTGACATGATATTCTTGGAAATAATACCTTTTAGGAATATCCCCTCTCAAATTTCGATACTCCTGGAAGCATGCTTCAATATCTATAGTTGTAATTTCTTCTTTCATTGGTCGAGGAGGAAGGAAAGTAGGCATAGTGGGACTATTGTGAAGCAAAGAAAAGTATACAAATTTTTATTCAATGTATGGTATTAATGCATAGGTTCCAATACCATGATTTTATATCACTGTAATGTCCCTTTTTCGAAATTTATTAAAATGACCAATTTTTCACTTTTTCCCTATTTTGACCTTTGACTAGTTTTGATGTCTAGCTCTCCAAATTGGCCCGAATGCTCCCAAATATTATGAGAAGGTATATGAATGATATTAAGACTTGAATATTATGTTCATGGATTATTTATTACCCTCCAAAAAATTTTTCTATCTGGTTTAATATTCTGGCCAAGGTGGGCGTTTTTACTAGCAAATTAGGGTTCCAATTCCCCCTGGCTAAATGTTGGAGATGGCTTCTCAAATGCTCCCAAAACCACTAGAATTTATGAACAGACCAAGAGGATTTTTAAGTGAAATTTTTAAGTTCTCATATGCATCATTATTAATTTTATACAAGTTGTTATGACCGTCTCCCAAACAGCTACAAAATCACTAATTCAACCCTTGGGGAAATGACACCAAATCTTCTCCAAATGCAAGTAAACTGAGTAAAACGACCACAAATGCTTAAATGATCAACATGAAACTTGTAATAATCATAAATTAAATTCCATTCATCATAAATATATCAGAGAGACATTATCCCATTCGAAATAATCAGCATTACCATGGCATACATCAATATAGTGGGGAAATGGTCATTGTTTGCTCTTTAATAGTCACTTTTACATACAACCATTTGATATTTGGACATTATACTTTATAATAATAAATAAAATAGAATATTAATATTATTAAAATCATAAATGGACCATGAGAAGCTCTAAATCCTCAGCATTTAATGGCATACATCAATATAGTGGGGAAATGGTCATTGTTTGCTCATTAATAATCACTTTTACATACAACCATTTGGTATTTCAACCTGAGACTTTATGAATATGAATAAAA
Source organism: Pseudotsuga menziesii (assembly GCA_001517045.1). Classification (NCBI taxonomy): domain Eukaryota; kingdom Viridiplantae; phylum Streptophyta; class Pinopsida; order Pinales; family Pinaceae; genus Pseudotsuga; species Pseudotsuga menziesii. The sequence continues at coordinate 60,940 of LPNX010839403.1, forward strand.
TATTATATTAACTTTATTACAATCATTAATGGACTATGGTAATCTCTCCTAAAGAGTACAATAGCTCACTTAAAGCGCAATCCCTCCATGAGCAAGAATATGTAATAAAAACTGGAAATGGTTGAGAGAATGGGTTGCACTAGAAGAAACCACGAGATTCACTGTAGCTTACACCTGCAAATAAAAAATCCATGAAATATCCATGAAATACCTGAATGGCCTCTCCAAACGCCAACTTGGATGGGAATCTTTCACCCTCTAAATTGGATAAGGCAAGAAACTAGTCATCCACTAGCTCTCTCAATTCACAAATGCAAATTTCTCAAATGATAAAATTATATCTTCGTTCTTTGTTCTTGACATTAATAAATTTTCCAAGCTCTCTATGGGCCAAATTACTTCCAAGAGATGCATTCCAACTCTAGTTGGGAATAAATTCCAAAGAATGCCACTCGTACAAATCACATGTGGAAGCATCTTAGCTGCCCTAACTCCCTTGAGAGCCCTATTGGAGATAGTTTTAGCCCTGGAATGTCATATATGTCATATCTCATATTTAAGATCCGATTTTTGTCATAGGTATCATAACATCTTCATCATAGTTTTCATAGAGCTAGGGAATCTAGTCCAAGTGTCTCACTAGCTCCAAAATGCCTCTTCCTCTTCCATGGGAGTTACTCTTCCACTCCTATTCGACCTTAATTGATTCATTCCAAGTATATTGACCTTCCAACTCATCCCAAGACCCTTGGGATTCTTATGGATTCGAAATGATAAGAGGAGGATGACATGTTGCATAGAAAATCTAGCTTGTGTGGGTCCCACATCCTCCATGTGTCTTCATTATCAATTGTCACTTTGATTTTCCATTGTATTTATATATTTAGATCCTTTGTTAAATATTTATTGCATTCTAATGTTCAAACATCATTTATTTTCCCCCTTATTCCAAATCCCAAAGCTTTCACCCCCAACCTAGGAAACTAGTCATTTTCCTCCTTGGCAATTATTTGACCCTTGGCATCAATTTGAAAAACTCTCATGAATATGGAAAATGTGATTAGGCCATTGTGACCCAATGCAAAATTTGGGAAATGACATTCTATCAGTGGAATCCCTTCTACTTCTCTTCTTCTCTCTGTTCTTTGATCTTCTAGAAATTTTGGAGCTATAAAATGGATAATTTAACATAAATATGATTTGATATATATAGTGATATCTAATGTATTGTTCAATATCAGGTTCAAACTACCTTCAGGTCACTCCCAAAGTTTGTGAGGTTCAGGGATCAATTTTCTTTGGTTTCCTAGCCCAGAGTCATAATTTTAGAGTTGTGCTATTGGAGGTTACCTATGTGAATATTTTGAGAATTATTTCAACCCTAATGGCCCTTAAATGTTATTATTTACACTCTCTGCAAGTTTCATTACATTATGATCTGTTTTGACTGAGTTTAGTATCAATATTTTACACCCTACCTAGATTTCATTGTTAAAATGACTAGTTTTTTTATTCGAAGAATTTTATGTACCTAAACAAGTCCATTTTGTTTAATTTATATTCCCAAAATTATTTAAAACCATAATTATTACATCCCGTGTTTAGTACCAAATTTTAGTGCCTCTCTTATTGCATTTGGAAAGCACGGAATCTTGACTAGTTGCACAATCTTGGTAACTAGTTTTCATAGTCGAACCCTCAATATTCCTTGTGAATATGCATAATTGTTTAAAATTTGAATAAAAATTTATATACATGTGTGATAACCTTATTACCAAGCCAAATCAGTTTCCTCAATCCACTCGTTGTTGGATGTGGAAGAATTTTCCTAGTTTCACAGTTGGGTGATCCAAAAGCATGGGAGTAAGTCTCAGCATAGCTGGTTCCGAAACCTAAATGGTCCCTGATATAAATTTGTTATGGAACATTATTTATCATTCCTAAAATTTTCCTCGGTTTCTTCCCTCAACCCGCTTCCTTTTTCATTTTCAGCAAAATACCCTTATCTTAATTTCTCAGAATTTTAATAAAATTTGCAGCAAGTTAATATTCTGATATGTACACTAGATCAGGGATATTACAATGGAATCATATCATGTTCCTCCACCATTTTGTAAAATAATCTCTCAGTTGAATAAAATTGCATCCATGTCTTACTCTGATGATGATTATGATGAGCAATATGAAGAGTACTGTAGAGAGAATGAAGAGTAAATTTCCTATGTTGATGGAGGTCTACCAAGAATTGAGGATGATGAATTATATCATTCATGATGTAGAGAAGAGATCAGGTCTGATTTTCCAATGGTTAATAATTAATTGGACAATATTATAGAATTATGTGAGAACATGCCCCACTACTACCAAGAGTATCTAGCATTGGGAAAGGATATTTGTGCAGACATGCCTTCCAAGGATTATGTCTATCTCAAGTATGGATTTTGGCCTAAGAATGTTGATGAGTACTCAGTGAAGAGCAAAAAAACATCCATGGAGGAACCAAGTTGTTCTGGTTCTCTGGGTAAAAAGAAGAAGAAGGAACCAAAAGGGAATATTCTTCAAATCCATCTACATATTCAAGCATTATGAGATTTTTTGGGTTCCCTTCAAGGAAAGTTTCCAAGAGTTGTGACCTGAGTACCACTCAAGATGGAGAAACATAAATATGATTGAAATATTTTGATGAGGAAGATCTAACTTGTGCCCCATTAATCCAAGAAGAATATTAAGAGAATCCATGTGGAGCTGAAGATCCAACAATATAAAATCTGGTTGTTGGTAGTGTGGAGAATGAATGCACTTCCAATTTCTTTGTGGGTAATTTCTAGTTCAATGCTAAGGATTTTAGTTCATGTGAGGGTGGTGAGACATATTTTGGATCAGATCCAAAGGAAGGTTATAAATAAGATCTACAGTCACCTCTCGAGCCTCATAATGAAGAAGAAGACAAGGCCACACCACTTGGGTGTGAAACGGAGAAATTGGTGGAAGAACAGGCCACCATAGTACCCCTACATGAAGAGGATGAAGATGAAATTTCAAAGTATGAGGTACTTTCTGATTTTTGCAGAGATTACACTTCATTTCCACCCTATTACATACCTTCCCCTTCATATAGTGTAAATGAATTTATAAGATCTTCTAATGTTGATGTGTATGCTAAGAAAGAAACATATGCTGTGGATTTATGCCATAAGGAATTTGAGCATGTATGTCAGCCATTGGATGAAGGAAAATTAATGTAGAATTTTCCTTATGAGACACATATTTTGAGTGGATCACTAAAGGAGGACAGATAGAAGCTTATGTCATCCATGAAGAACATTGTTGACATCAATTCCTTGGTGACAAGATATTGTTGGAAAGCTTCTGGAGGTAAGTGGGAAGGAGAATCCTTTCTGGAAGAGTTCATGGAACTCAAAGAAGTAATAGTCAAGATTAATGAGAGCTACATGAACTTACTTTCTTACACAGATCATCTCCTCGTGGTGGTTGAAATGTACTAGTGTGCACTCAAGAAGGAAGCAAAAGAGTCTGAAAGGCTCCATAGAAAATGGGAGGCTACTTGTGATTCCTGGAAAAGAACCCATGAAGCTCTTCAGGAATCGAGGTTGCTGATTGAACACCTTTGAAAGGAGTTGAATGTACCACACCCTTCATCTTGCATGAGAGATTATCATGTGCACATGAAAGGAGTTACTTTGGATGTGATGGAGGAACCACATGTGGAGGACATACATGAGGAAGGTGTAGATTTGCAAGTGTTCATGAAGAGCCATGAAGAAGAGTATTCTGGCCAAGCACTTATTGGTATACAAAAAGGCATAGAGGAGGACTTATCTATGGGAGTGTTAACTGCTTGGTTTGTAGGTTGCTAGATAAAACTACAAGGAAATCAACAGAAGGAAAAATTCCAACCAGAAAGGATTCGAATAAATCCCACGCATGGACGATCCTATACCTGAGTTGTTTGGGATGACTAATTCCTATGGATATAAGGCCTCCACTAGCACAAGGGTTTATCAAATTAAGTGAGATCGAATTTTAAGGAAAGACTCAAAGTAACCACTTCCTAAAAACTATTTGTTTAATAACACTTAAATAGGGTGAAACATGGACTTAAAATTTGGATAATTGCACAATCATAAAAAGGTGAAAGGATTTGATTGCTCAACACACAAACATGAATATTAAGATCAGTCCTTCAACCAAAATTCAAATAAACGTTAAACAAGACATTGAAAATCTTTATCTAAATGTTTTAGTTATACAATGTATCCAATAGGTAATACTAATTAACAAATTAGTATCAGAGATTAATTACTAGTAGTCAGTAGCAAAATATACCACATAAATTAAACAAAGACATTTGCTCAATATATATGAAATGCATCAACCATGTAATGAAAAATCAGGACATAGATCAACCCGTTAACAGATACCACTGATAATTAGCAAACCATAAAAATAGAATAATGATTGTAATTCATTAAAAAAAAATTAATGAATCAACCATGAAACATGGCACAAAATGACTGCAAATTTATTAACTTGTAAAACATTACACAGTAGGAAAATCACAAAATTCCTTGAAATGTAACTTGGTAGTCTATCCTTCGATATGCCCCTAGTTTCTAATATCCAAAAAATTCCCCTCTCTACTTGGGAAAACCTTCCCTTTAAATAATATTACAAAGTCTTACAAAAAGGAAAATTCCCAAGAAGCGGGATTACGAAATCAAACAGTTTAGGTTTGGCCAAGGGAGGAATGCCACATGGAATCTAAGTTCATTAGAAAATCATTGTATTGATATTTGGAATGTTCAAGGTGTACTTCTGCTCTCAAGACCTGGGATGCGATATCCCTCTTCTTGACTTTCTTCCATTCCTGAAGATACACCTTTATCCTAACCATTGCAAAATTAGATGTCTCAATCCATCTCGTAATTTCCTGCAAAGTAAGCTAGGTCACACCCTGGATTTGATCCTCAGCTGCAGCAAAGGTTCATTCAAACTCTTCTAATTTTAGTTTCAGGGAAAATTCCTTTTTGATCGGATCTAGCAACGAAGGACCCAAGAAACCAAGAAAAACATCAAAATTTGTCCACCTATGCTTGCATGCCGCTTGTCCATCTTGGATGATGGAGTCTACTGCATCACAGATGCCTTCCCAAGTTTCGATGGTGACTTTAGTTTTCTTAGCCAAAAGTTTGTACAAGATTGGAAAATCCTTTGATTTGTATCTGATATGTGTTTTCCAACATATCACATCCTCAAATGCCTTAATTGCTGTAGTTATTCGAGTGTGGTGATCTTGCAGAACCTATTACTTTTTCTCAAATGAATTGTACATTTCCTGCATTTCACCAAAACCTATATACAGACTAATCATAGCTTGACAATATTGATCATTGACCCTACAAGATAGCTTCTTGAACTCTTCGACTGTTAATGTGGAAAATGATGAGGAAGCTTAAGATAACAGTGATTCCTTAAGTTGTTTCTTGAGGGTAGCATTCTGATTATCTTGTTGTTGATTTAGGAGCACTGACTTATCAAGTTGATGCTTGAGATGGTCAATATTCTTTTGCAATTGTTTCTGTTTTTCTTCGTGCTCTTATATGAGGAGAAGAATCTCCTTTTGATGACGTGCCCCGGTTGCTTCCAAATCCTCTTTATCTTTCTGCAGTTCCTATTCTTTGTCCAGGAGATATTTATATAGTCGTGACACTGAATCATAAGTTTCTCCTACGAAAGCTCCCATGGCATCCATTGTATCCAATGCTCCTTGTTTAACATTAGGGGCATCATTTCTCTAGACAACTTTATTAAGGGCTGGAAATTGTTTGAAAGTGCCATCCTTTGTCCTATTTACTCCTTTTTTCATTATGCCCTTGTCTTTCATGCTCCAAAAATATTTCCCTAAGGAAACAATAGCATCCTCTCCAAAATATTCCATCTCCTCCGAATATGCAAGGGTTTCCTTTTGAGGGGTGATTGATGGCTCAGATTGTGCTTGAGAGATCAGTTTTCTACACTAATAGGAGAAAGTTCCAAGGGGGAAGTGGGGAAAATAGATATAAGGGAAGAGGAAGAGGTAGGAATAGGGATATCAATTTGTGAAGAAGGGATTGTAGAGATAGAAGGGACTTCAACTTGGGAAAATGGAACATGCGAATATGTGGGGGTAGTATGTGATGTATGAGGAATCAGTGAAACAGGTGGAAAAGGAGGGGGGGTATGACTGGGAACTTCTGGTAATATCGATGGGTCTCTAGAGGTGTCTTCAAGAATGCATTTTAAATCTAGATGAGAAAAAATAATACTGAGGAAATAAAGCATTAAATAATCCCTCTAATATCTATGTATCAGGAATGGATGATTTCATGGATGTGAGAATGTTCATAGAGAATGAGGGAGTCCCAGATTCCTCCTCCATGTCCCTATGAACATCATGTATCTCAATTTTAGGCTAAGGTGTAGGTTCAACCTGTTGGACCTGAGGAACCTGTAGAGGCACTTTCTCTTGAAGAGCAAGTGGAGCTTTATGTCCCGCTTGTTCCTCCCTGAGCACTTTTTGAGGTATGTGCTGAATTTGAGCCACTAGTTCTTGAGGTACTTGTTCTAGCTCAGGAATAGGATGAGTTCTCTATTTCTTAGGCTGACGTTCATCCTATTTTACCTATGTTTGGAGCTGAGAACTGAGCCTGACCAAAACTGTTTAAATTCTTCCCCTATGTGCAAAGATTCCATCTCCTGTGAAAAGTAAGTGTTCATAGGGGTTTCTATGACATCTTTTCCCTTGTATTTGGATTGAGGGGTTGAGGCAGAAGAAGAAGTTGTTTCATGATGTCATGCTTTTTTCTCCATGTTTTCCCTGTTGACCTTTTCTTTTGCATCAAAATTTATTTTCCTGAAGTAAAGGGTAGACTGATTCAGATCCTTTTGATATTTATAAACATGTTCCTTTACCTTTGGATCATTTATTTTATACATTGCTTCACAGAAATATGCAGCTTCCCTATACATGGAGTCATCTGGTAGATCCTCATGTGTATAATGGAAATTAGACCATTCTTGAGCAAAGAGGATAGCTAGATACGCCTTAGGGTTATGCATCCTTTTTGAAGCATCTCCCAGGTTAATAGTTGTGATCTCCTTACCCAGCACAACTGTGTGGGTAGAACTATGCAGGGCCAAAGAATCCAAATTTAGCGGGAAATTAGGCCAACCCTTCCTTTTGTGCTTGGCTAATTTTGGAAATGCACCATTAATAACCATCTGAAAAGAAAATTCCTACAAAACCATGCAGTCTGGGACAATTCTTGGCAATAAATGGACTGTGTTGCTTCCCCAAATCCTAAAATAGGAGAAATATTCCCCAACATACCAATCGCCATGTAAAGTAATCAATGCCATGGCTCTTTGTGAAAATGACGGAGCATCGGCATGGAAAATATTATGGTACATAAACCCCAAGAAAAGGTCACAAATATCATATAACTGAGGAACAAAATTATCCTCCCACATTTCAAAACAGTAAATATGGACAGGCAGAGAGTTCTTTTTCAAATCCAACCCAGGGCGGTAAATGTAGAAGTTGCATAGAAAACGTCCATGACGTACGCTAACATGAAAAATTGGGGTTTCTTGTTTTCCAAAGTCTTCTGATATTTATCAATCTCTTCTTGCAAATTAATAGATAAAATCTCATCCCAATTGAAATATTCACTCGTGATTAGAATGTGGCTAGATGTCGGCACCCATTCAGATCTTAATAATAAGCAATTCACTGTGAATTCACCTCACCATATAACCGACAGAACATGGCTGCAAGCAGTGAATATGGTTCCCTGAACCATGAAATATGGTAAGCATTTTCTGGTTGAGGGATAAGTAGAGTAGGATTCTCCATCCATGATTTCACCATTTCTTCATAATTAAAATGGGAGGTTGCTTCATCTAGGAATTTACGGCTAAAGAATTGTTTCTGGGGTGCAAGTGCATAAGCCTTGGAAAAGGTATCAGGGATGAATGAAACAATAGAATTAACATTATGGTCATTAAACATGCGGTCCTTAGGGTTATCATAGTCCAGTGCCCATTTCACCGGGTCTATGTAAGGCATAAACGATGGTTTAGAGGCAATAAGATGGAGCTGTAAACTCCAGATGTTGATAAAAGCAGGTTGGTCATGGGGAGCAATCGATAAATCATCATTATCGAAGATAGAGTATATCCTTGACCAATCCAAATGAAGGTTTTCATAAATGCGCCCACTAGTATCCGTGAAGATTCCAGCATTTGGGTCTTTGGACTTCTGCTCTTGTAGAGCTGTCTTTGATCTTGTGTTTCTAGGTACAGGAGATGCCATTTCTGCTCGAAATTTGGTGACCATGGTAAAAATTCACTATAGTGTAAAAAATAACAAAATAAATAGTTGTGAAAATTAACTTACCGGTAGAAAGTTTTCAAAATCAGGGAAACTTGAGCTTGAGCGCGAGAAAAGCGCAGTAAAAATATCCCAGAATAGTAAAAAACCACAGGTAAAAAATGGTAAAAACCTCACAAATTGAACATACTAAATAGCCCTAGTCTCAATGGAAAAAGAGATCTAGACTGTAGATCTATCATAAATAAATGGCTGGGATGAAGGCGTGACAATAAAAAATCGGAAGTAAAAGGCTTCAAAAAAAAGTTTGGATTTTGGCGTTTTTTCCTTTTGCATTTTGCACAATGGAGATCAAAAGTCGGAAAGAAACTTATTCGAACGCAAAAACAAATGGAAGTTTTGCATTCCTCATTCCGCACAGCGGGAAGCAGAAAGTGGAAGAAAATAAAAATTTGCAAAAAAATATCAAAGTTTCGACTTCTGCATTCTGCATAGCAGAAAATGGAAAGCGTAAAGAAATTTATTTGAAAATAAAAAATATTGAATTTCTGCATTCCGTATTCTGAATGTGCAGAAAGGGGAAATCGGAAATAAAAACAAGAAATTGCGAAGAGAAAACAAATGCAAAGTTTTAATTTCTGGATTCCGCATAGGCAGCAAATGGAAGTCGAAAAAATAAGAAAACCAATAAATGTGACAAAGGAATTTCCCAGCTTCTGCATTTCGCACAGCCGAAAGCGGAAGTCGGAAGGAATAAAAAGGTTCTATTTGCAAACATGTGAGTCTAATTTCCACATTTCACATAGAGGAAAATGGAGGTCGAAAAGGCGACCCTTTATGAAACAAAAAACGACAATTCTGTAATCCGCATGGGCGAAAGGAGGAAGTCAGAAAAATGATTTCCGCAATGACTTCAAAAACATGAATTCCTGCATTTTGCATAGTAGAAAGCATCTGTGGAGTGTGAAAGCACCCAAAAATGATACTTATGAAGAAAAATGTGTTTTTGAAACCCACAAAATCCCAAAAAACAAGGCTAAGGAGGAAATTTGATTAATTCAAAACATCATACTTAGAGTTTGATGGTTCCCATAAGGAAAATATGGCTTGAAAAAACAGATAAAATTTTAGTGGAGGCTCTCATTTTGATGACTCAAAATGGGATCTGTTGCGGCCAACAACAAATGGCGACTCACTAGGAGAAGCAGTTATCTCTATACACTGCCACATGAAATTCTGCAGAAAATATGTCAGTATAAGATGTTGAATTCACAATCAAACAGTAAACTCTATAAAAATACAACCAGGTATAGTAGATAAAAATATACAATTGATATCTTACAAATCCATAATCATTGATAATGATACTCAAAAAATGAACAAGACACAAAAGTGCTGAAATATTCTTGCAAACAAATGCCAATGATGGGGCAGTTATAGATAAGCCTCTGGTAGAAACCTTGAATCTATGTCATGATATTCAAACCGTCAATCACCTTAATATGGGTTTTATCATGGATATTTGCAATGAATTTTCTCTTTCTTTCTGTTTTTTTTTTAGCATGAAGATAACAACTAAGTTGCATCAAGACCACTGCCCTGGTAGGGAACAATGCCACCCACAGGTCTTACCTGGAAACTGAACAAGCTAGCTCTGTTAAGATACTCCTTGTCTTCTAGATTTTTATACCAAAAGAAATTACCATGGCCTGGTAACAACATATTAATAATTTTAGTCCAAGTAAGATCCATGACCATGGTCAGGCTAGCTTATGATAAGACCCCCTGTCCTTGAACACAATAAGTTGTATCTTAAATAATAATAATAATAAATAATTTACAAATGCAAACTGCAAGCCATTACCCTGGCTTGGGAACCAGTTGATGGTAATTTCATTCACCGAGCATGTCTATGAACATGATAGGCTGGCTTGTGATAATATCCCATATCTTACATCTTATATTGAGGTATTTTTTATTTAGTACAAGGGGACCGAGGTGAGACCAGAAGAGACCAAAGGTTACAGAAGCTATTATAGATGTACTAGCAACAATCACCAAAACATCAGGAAGGAATATAAAAGTTCTCTTAGAAACTCACTCATTATTATGAGGATAGATAATGATAATGATCGTTGGAAATGTTGATTCAATGCAGTAAAGGGCTAGTATAGATCCTGGATTTTTTTTCTCATAAAGATACTAATCTGATCATAATCCAAATAAAAATTTATGACACATCTAAATTAGAATTCTTAGTGAAAAGGTTCTATGGATATACCACTTTACCTACAACCACTAGTTGATATAGGCACACAATGTTCTACAAAGAAAAGAAAACAAAGTAATCAAACCAATGAAAACAAAAAAAACCAATCAAAACCACACACTATGTACAGGTAAGTAAAACTTACCTCAAGAAAAGTATCTCTTAAGGAACTGGACATTAGTTGGAAAGGTCTTATTAATTCATTCCAACGTTTGTAAGCAGACAGTACCAGGGTCAAGATTTTATGTAACAATGAATGGTCCTAACCATAGATGATGAAACTTTGTATAGTCTCGTTTTTCCTTGTGGGGTTTGTCCCACTTGAGTACCAGATCCCCAATCTCGAACTCATGACTGGTGGACGACTTATCATCAAACCATATATTCACTAATTGTTGGTGATGATGTAGCTTGTTCCTACACCTCTCCCTTTCCTTCTGCAACTTGAGAAGAGTATCAATATGGTCTTGCATAGGGGAGGAGTCAGCATCTTATGAACAATATTGAGCAATGTGTAAGGATGGGAGGAGAAGGTTCGGTGGTAAGACATATTCTTTTCCGTAAACCAAGAAGTAGGGAGGATTTCCAATGGTAGCTTTAGGAGTTATCATGTCTGCCCATAAAGAATTAAATAGCTTCGTATGCCAATCTCTGTGGTTATCCGCCATAGTCTTCTTTAAGATGTTGATCAAATTCTTATTAGAGGATTATGCCAAGCCATTACCCTATGGATAGTAATTGGTAGAATATTTTACTTTTATCCCCTTTTCAAGGGAAAATTGAGTAAGATCGATTGAGTTAAAGTAAGAGGCATTCTCAAAAACCAAAGAGTTAGGTACTCCAAACATGGTAAGGATATTGCTCTTCAAGAAGGATATGACTGAGTTGGATTTAGCAACCTTTAGAGGGATTACTTCTACCCAATGTGTGAAATAATATGTTGCAGTCAGAATATACTTATGTTGCAATGAGGAAGGAGGAGCAATTGGACCAACAAAATCCAATCCCCACTATTGGAATGGGTATTGGATAGTGATTGGTTGGAGGGAAAGGTTGGCTTCATCAATTTTCCAACACATCTTTGGCAAGGCTCTCATTTTATAACAAGATTATAAGCATATTTAAACAAAATAGGCCAATAATAACCTGCTCTCAATACCTTGTGGGTTGTAGTTTCTCCTGAGAAATTTCCACCTGCAGGTCCTTCATGCGTATCAACCAAAATTTTATCAGCTTTCAATTTTTCAAGGCACCTGAGAAATACACCATCAAAATTCTTGTGAAACAACACAGTATCAACAAACTGATAAGGCCTTTCTTTAAGTCTCAAAGTCCTACTCTTTTTGAAGTTGATTGTTAGAGGGGCATACCTGTGAGTGAGATAAAATCTAATATCGTCATACCATTCAGATGACGGAGCAGAAATAACATCAAAAGTGTCGACTGCCATATGTTCCTCATGAATACATTGTCATTCCTGCTATGGAACATTCGATTAGGATGCCAATAAACATAAACCCTGCCCCTTTACCATCTTGGCAGGTTTTATCTTCAATTCGTACTCCTAGAGCGCAGTCATCCAATGAGCTATTTATTCTCCCAACTCTTTTTGAATCAACATGTTTCTTATATTTGTGTATGGGACTATCACCTCCGTCTTTGATTTCAACAGGTAGGGCCTGAAATTTTTCATAGACTTGTAGACATTATAACCTTGTTTATATACGTGCGTATAATTTAATTCGGCTCCATTGAATGTAGAGCTCATAAAAGACATCGGGATTTCTGCATCCTCTTCATTTTTCTGTGTAAGCATGGAAGCATAAGAAACATCAGTAACAAAGGTGTATAAAACAAAATATTTCAAAAGATCAGGAGGCATTAATGTAGGAGCCTACATTATGGCCTTCTTAAGAATCTTGAACGCTTCTTTCTGAACATCAGAGTACCTGAATACAACATATTTTTTAACCAAGTCTTGAAGAGATATGACAATCTGTGCAAAATTGGGAACAAACCTTCTGACAAAATTAATATTTCCAAGGAAATATTGCATAGATTTCTTTGAACCGGGGAGACTGATTTTTTCAATTGCTTCAACCCTTTCTGGGTCGATTATTATCCCATATTTAGAAACAATGAAGCCCATAATTTTACCCTCTAGGACTGCGAAGACCGATTTCTTTGGGTTCAAGGAAATGACGTACTTCCTACACCTATCAAAAACACACCTTAAGGCTAACAAATGGTGATGTCATTTCTTTGAAAAAATAGTAATTTCATCTAAATAAAAGAAAACCAAGTTTTGTAAAAAACCCTCTGAAAGCTATGTCCATATCTCTTTGAAAAGTAGCATCATCGTTAATCAGCCCAAAAGGAATTTTCTTGTAGGCAAAAGTGCCCCAGGGTGTTCTGAAGGAAGTTTTCAATTGGTAAGAGTTTGTAACCAGAACCTGGTTGTACCCTGAAAAGCCATTAAGGAGAGAAAAAATATCTGCACTCGAAACTATTTGTAAGATTTGTTCCATAGATGGAATCGAGTAGTTATCCTTTTCAGATGCCCTGCCAAGATTTCTAAAACTACACACAATCTAATTTCTCTACTTTTCTTACCAACAAGAACCAAATTGGAAATCCACTGCATGTGTCTGACAGGAAAAATAATTCTATATTTCAGAATATTTTCAAGTTCTTTCTTTATAGATGGTTCTAGACTCGGATGCATCTTTCTCAGTTTATGTTGGAAAGGTCTAACATCAAGTTTTAGCAGTATATTGTGTTGTGTGATTTATGAAGAAAATATATTAAGGTCGTTGTAGGTCCATGAAAAAACATCTTTGTATTCTTTACACAATTTGACTAAATCCCTCTCCTCTTCAGCAGAACAAGGCCTATATTGATGAACTGAGGGTTCTGCTCAGTACCTAGGTTAATAGCCCTATGATTTAAAGTAGAACTCTATGTTTTTCTATTGGTATTGTCTTTGAATTTATATTGCAAATCATAGATCCTCTCTAGATTAAGGGTTGACATATGAATTAAATGAGAAGGAAGAGTATTATCAGATAAGGACTTTTCATGTTCAACTTCATCTATAGAAAAATATTTGAAAGTATCCTGTGTTTTGGGGAAGTCCAAAATTTGATTATCATCATCAAATATATTCCAACTAGTAACGTTATTAGGTATGGAAGGCCTATACATAAGTTCTATGGAAAAGTATCAGGAGCAAGGCCTTTAGGTGGGATGATTCTGGATGTGGTATTAGCCAACAAGTCCGCATCAAAATTTTGCGATCTCAAGATAGACTTAATATTAAATGCTTGAAATAAGCTAGTCATATCCCTTAATAATTTATGATAATTCAAAAGATGAGGGGTTAAACAATGGATATGGTTTCTTACATGTTTAACTACAATTTCTGAGTCTCCATAACACTGAATGATGTCAACTCCGAAGTCAATTTCTTTTTTAAGCCCCTATACCAAGGCTTCATATTCTGCAATGTTATCGGTGCATTTGAACTCTGGTCTACAGGAAATCATCCATTTGGTGCCTTTAGGATCAATAAGAACACAACCTACATTGGCACCATATTTGGACTTAGATCCATAAAAAAAGTGTCCATGATGATAAATCTAATCTTAAATTTGTATTAACATGATATACATTATGTACAATTTCACCAGCAAATGGAATAACTTTACAATTATTGAATTCCGACAGTTTGTCTATATTTTGATTTGAGAAGTGTCAGCAGGAAGGTCACCAAAGTAAGAATAAAGGGTGTAATTTTCAACGACTGAGTTTAAAAAGACTATTGGTTCAGTCGAATCATTGAGATTAGTGATTTTCTGCTTCATGAGGTACTCTCTATTGATCTTAATTTGATTAGGCCTCCCATTGTATGGAAGCCACAAGTGAGACAGTTTGTAGAAAAATATATTTTCAATTTCTCAGACCAATCTCTTCTTAACCACATCCCATATTCTTCTGTTACATTAGCCACAACTATATCCACTGTCTGGTGTATCCTAGGATCAACATACAATGTTAAAAGATCATTTTTTAACTCCCCTAAGACTTTTACTCTTGATCTGTTTAACTGCACTATATGTGTGGGACAAGACTCCCATGTAGCATTTAATTTTTTACAAACAGAGACATGCATAACATTAGAAGATGCCCCAGAATCCATCATACAGTTATGGACATTTCTATTGAAAATTCAAAAGTCAGTAATAAGGGTGGGACTCTTTTCGTATTTGACTTTTGAGACTCAGGCTTTGAGCAAATTTCTAGGTTATGGTTCTAAGCTTCTCTGGATTTATTCAATACCATGTTCTTTGGTAAAATTTCCCTAATGGATGGTATATTTAGAAGTTTAAATAAATAAATAATAGATTTATCCTTCTTTAGATCGTCTATTAAATTGTATTCGACTTCAGGGATTACCTTTTCTTTTACCGAGACTGATTTACCTGTTCCCTGAGAAGATGTCATTGGTGGAGTGTATTGTGATGGTAATCCTTTGCTCCTCGTGTTATAGGTATACTGCAGATAAAAAATTTCTTATGTATCTTCTTGTTGTTCCTCTTCAGCCATGGGCAACTCTTAAAAATAGTTAATGGTGTTCACATATGGATCATGTTCATCAACGGGGGGCATATTTTCTGCAACTTCCTGTCTAACATCGTTTTGTATAGTTTGAGGAGTGTAGGTCAAGTCTTTAAAAATAGAATAAATCTCGTTGGAGGTGATTGTTTCTCTAGGTTTTGTGGGCGGGTTGTTTAAAGGAGGTTGGTAAGGTCTTATAGGTGGTGGCCTTTCCTGATCTCTATTGTTTCTCTGGTTATCACCACTAGCTCTTTTGAGATCGCCATGTCATTGGAAATCCTTTGTAACAACTTCTTCATGTTATCCATTTCGTAAGGGTCCTTTTATAAATTTGTGCATTTAGGAAAATGCTCTTTACTTATCCTAGAAGTAGATGGTTGTTCTAGTTCTCGGTCACGATTTTCTTTGAGACCATACATGTCCGTTTCTACTATGATAGCCTCTACGAAGGTGAGCTGTAAAGTTTACTTTTGAGCACATTTGACCCACATTAACAATTCCTCCGCACGGAGGATTCTAGCAGGAATCTCGTTTTTTAAGAAGGAAAACCTCTGGTTGTAATATTTCAGTCCTTCTTTCGACTTTATTATCATAGAAGAAAAAACTATGACAAGGTCTTCTATGGTACTATCATCTCCATAATTTTGGAGAAATATCGCCTCAAATTGTTTCCAAGAGTTTATAGAAGCCAATTCTAAAGAAAATTACCAAGTTGATGCCTTCCCGTCAAAAGAGTAAGGAAATAACCTGCACACCACATCTTCATGGATTACGTTCCTCAATCTAATAGCCTGCATATAATTCTTGATACAGTCTTCTGCAGGAATCTTGTCGTCTCGATTGAATCTAGGAATCCACTTGCCAGGGTTCATTACAAATTTGTGCAATTATCTTGGTATGAGGACTGCATCCACCTCAAACCAAGGTCTGTTAATATCATCGGCCATTGATATTTCTATTGGATCTTCTGAGGATTTTGAGGAAGTGTCTCTATCCGAGGATTCTTCTGATGAAGACGGGGATGAAGGAGGTGGTGTTGGTGGTGTTACCCCTACAAGCTAGTTGTCAAGGGGTGGGTCTTCTGCGGGTTGTTCTAAGATTTCAAATAACTGGTATGTTTGAATCTTGGGGACTACTAACTCTTGGGAAGTGTTTTTAGAAATTGTACTCATGGCATAATTATGAGGAGGATAAGTTAAGGGTAGAGAGTCCGCGAGGCTTCGATTAACTTCAGCTCTCTATTCAAACTTTGCAGTTATGTATTGGGTACTTTTTCTCAGTTGTTCAAGTGTTAGGGTTCCCCTTGTTGGTGAGACAAAGATAATTTGTGGTTGAGGAGCAACTGGTTTAGAAGAAGAAATGAGTGGAACAGTTATTGTCCCTTCTACAAAGCGTGTTGTAGGCATAGAAGCATGAACATGGCTTCTAGTAATGATGGGTGGTCTAGGAGTAGGATATTTATTAGTATTTGGTCTTGACATATTTCAAAATGGACCTCCTTCTAGTGCCATTTGTTGATGGCCCAGTTTGTAGGCTGTTGGATAAAACTACAAGGAAATCAACAGAAGGAAAAAGTCCAACCAGAAAGGCTTCGAATCAATCCCACGCAGAAACGATCCTATCCATGAGTTTCTTGGGATGACTAATTCCTATGGATATAAGGTATCCACTGGCACAAGGGTTTATCATATCAAGTGAGATCTGATTTTAAGGAAAGACTCAAAGTAACCACTTCCTAAAAACTATCTGTTTAAGAACACTTAAACAGGGTGAAACATGGACTTAAAATTTGGATAATTGCAAAATCATAAAAAGGTGAAAGGATTTGATTTCTCATACAAACATGCATATTAACATTAGTCCTTTAACCAAGCTTCAAATCAACCTTAAAAAATACATTGCAAATCTTTATCTAAAGGTTGTAGTTATACAATGTATCCAAGAGGTAATACTAATTAACAAATTAGTATCAGAGATTAATTACTAGTCATAAGTACAAAAATATACCACATAAATTAAACAAAAACATTTGCTCAAAATATATGCAACACGTCAACCATGTAATGAAAAGCAGGACATAGATCAACCCGTTAGCAGAGACCACTGATAATTAGTAAACCATAAAAATAGAAGAATGATTTTAATTCATTAAAAAAATTTAACAAATCAACCATGAAACATAGCATGAAATGACTGCAATTTTATTAACTTGTAAAACATTACATAGTACAAAAATCACAAACTTCCCTGAAATGTAACTTGGTAGTCTGTCCTTCGATATGATCCTAGGTTCTAATCTTTGAAATATTCCCCTCTTTACTTGGGAAAACCTTCCCTTTAAATAATATTACAAAGTCTTACAAAAAGGAAAATTCCCAAGAAGTGGGATTATAAAATCAAACAGTTTAGGTTTGGCTAAGAGCGGAGCGCCACTTGGCATCTATGTCCATCAAAAAATCGATGTCCTGATATTTTTCCTATTCAAGGTGTACTTCTTCTCTCAACATATGGGATGCGATCTCCCTCTTCTTGAATTTTTTCCATGCCCCAAGACACCCATGTATCCTAACCATTGAAGAATTAGGTGTCTCAATCCAGATCGTAATTTCCTGCAAAGTAAGATGGGCCACACCCTGGATTTTATCCTTAACTGTAGTGAGGGTTCGTTCAACCTCTTCGAATTTTAGTTTGGAGGAAACTTCTTGTTTGATCAGATATAGCAATGCCAACCCCAAGAAACTGACAAAAACATCAAAAGTTGTCCACCTACGCTTGCATGCCACTTGTCCATATTGGATGATGGAATCTACTGCATCGCATATGCCTTCCCAAGTTTCGATGGTGACTTTCAATTTCTTAGCCCAAATTTTGTCCAATATTGGAAAATCCTGTGGTATGTCTCTGATATGTGTTTTCCAACCTATCACATCCTAAAATGCCTTAATTTCTATAGTTCTTCAAGCATGGTGATATTGTAGAACCTCTGACTGTTGCTCAAGTGAATTGTACAGTTCTTGCATTTCACCAAACCCTGTATACAAACTGATCATAGATTGATAATATTGATCATTGACCCTACAAGCAAGCTTCTTGAACTCTTCGATTGTTTATGTGGAAAATTATGAGGCAACTGAAGATAACTATGATTCCTTAATTTGTTTCTCAAGGGTAGCATTCTGATTAGCCTGTTGTTGATTTAGGATCTTTGACTTCTCAAGTTGATGCTTGAGATGGTCAATCTTATTCTGCAATTGTTTCTGTTTGTATTTGTGCTCTTGTCTAGAATATATTTATTCAGTCATGACACTGAATCATGATTTTCTCCTACAAAAGCTCCCATGGTAGCCATTGTATCCAATGCTCCGTGTTTAACATTAGGGGCAGCAGTTCTCCAAACAACTTGATTACGGGAAATAACTTGTTTGAGAGTGCCTTCATTTTTCCTCTTTTCTCCTTTTTTCATTATGGCCTTGTCTTTCTTGCTCCAAAAATATTTCCCTAAGGAAACAACAACATCCTCTCCAAAATCTGCCATCTCCTTTGAAGCTACAAGGGTTTCCTTTTGAGGGGTGATTGATGGCTCAGATTGTGCTTGAGAGACTGATATTTCTATACTCATAGGAGAAATGTCCAAGGGAGAAGTGGGGAAAATAGATATAAGGGAAGAGGAAGAGGTAGGAATATGGATATCAATTTTTCAAGAATGGATTGTAGAGATAGAAGGGACTTCAACTTGGGAAAATGGAATATGCGAAGATGTGGGGGTAGTATGTGATGTATGAGGATTTGATGAAATGGGTGGAGAAGGAAGGGGGTATGACTAGGAAATTCTGGTAATATCGATGGGTCTCTAGAGGTGTCTTCAAGAATGGGTTTTAAATCTATATGAGAAAAAGAATACTGAGAAAATAAAACATCAAACAATCCCGACATCTATGTATCAGGAAGGGATGAGGTCATGGATGTGAGAATGTTAACATGTAATGAGGGGGTCCCAGCTTCCTCCTCCGGGTCAATATGAACATCATGTATCTCAATTTTAGGCTGAGGTGGAGTTTCAACTTGTTGGACCGGAGGAACTTGCAGAGGCACTTGCTCTTGAAGAGAAAGTGGAGCTATTTGTGTTGGTTGTTCCTTCCTGTGCACTTGCTAAGATATGTGCTCAATTTGAGCTACTAGTACTTGAGATACTTGTGCTATATGGGGAACATGATGAGTTATCTGTTTCTTAGGCTAATTTTTAGCCTCTTCTACATGTGTTTGGAGCTAAGAAATGAGCCTGACCAAACCCTGTTTAAATTCTTCCCCTCTGTGCAAAGCTTCCATCTCCTGTGAAAAGTAAGTGTTCGTAGGGGTTTCTATGACAACTTTTCTCTTGTATTTGGACTGAGGGGCTGAGGAAGAAGAAGAATTTGTTACCTTTTGTCTTGCTTTTTTCTCCATGTTTTCCCTATGAACCTTTTCTTCTCCATCAAAATTTAATTTCCTGAAGTAAAGGTAGACTGCTTCATATCTTTTTGATATTTATAAACATGTTCCCTTACCTCTGGATCGGTTATTTTATCCATTGCTTCATTAAAATATGCAGCTTCCCTATACATGGAGTCATCTGGTAGATCCTCATGTGTATAATGGAACTTATCCCGTTCTTGAGCAAAGAGGCTAGCTAGATAAGCCTTAGGGTCATGCATACTTTTGGGATCTTCTCTTGGGTTCATAGTTGTGATCTCCTTACCTATCACAGTTGCGTGGGTAGAACTCTGCAAGACCAAAGAATCCAAATTCAGCGGGAAATTAGGCCAGCCCTTCCTTTTGTGCTTGGCCAATTTTGGAAATGCGCCATAAATAACTGTCAGAAAAGAAAATTCCTACAAAACCATGCATTCTGGGAAAATTCTTGGAAATAAATGGACCGTGTTGCTTCCCCAAATCATGAAATAGGAGAAATATTCCTGAACATACCAATCACCATGTAAAGTAATCAATTCCCTATCTCTTTGTGAAAATGCTAGAGCGTCGGCTTGAAAAATATTACGGTACATAGACCCAAGAAAAGGTTGCAAATATCATATACCTGAGGAACAAAATTATCCTCCCACATGTCATAACAGTAAATATGCACAGGCGGGAAATTCTTCTGTAGATTCCAACCCAGGGCAGGAAATGCAGAAGTTGCACAGAAAACGTCCATGACGTACGCTGACATGAAAAATTGGGGTTTGTTGTTTGTCAGAGTCTTATGATATTTATCAATCTCTTCTTGCAAGTTAATAGATAAAATATGATCCCAATTGAAAGAATCACCCATGAGTAGAATGTGTATGCTGCCGGCGGGCCATTCAACTTTGATTAATAAGCAATTCACCTCACCATATAACCGGAAGAAAATGGATGAAAACAATGAATAGGGTTCCCTGAACCATGTAATAGGGTAATTATTTCCTGTTCGAGGATTAAACAGAGTGGGATTCTCCATCCATGATTTCACCACTTCTTCATAATTAAAACAGTAGGTTGCTTCATCTAGGAATTTATGGCTTAGGATTGTTTCGGGGGTCCAAGTGCACAAGCCTTGGAAAACATATTAGGGATGAATGCGGCTAGAGAAGTACCATTATGGTCATTGAACACATGGTCCTTAGGGTTAGCATAGTCTAGTTCCCATTTCACGGGGTCTATGTAAGGCATAAATGGTGGTCTAGAGGCAATAAGATGGAGCTATGGACTTTGGATGTTGATAAAAGCAAGTTGGTCATCGGGAACAATCAATAAATCATCATTATCAAAGATATAGTATATCCTTGACTAATCCAAATGTAGGTTTTCATAAATGTACCCACTAGTATCCGTGAAGATTCTAGTGTTTGGGTCTTTGGACTTCTGCTCTTGCAGAGTTGTCTTTGATATTGTGTTTCTAGGTATAGGAGGCACCATTTCTGCTCGAAATTCGGTGACCATGGTCAAAAATCACTACAGTGTAAAAAGAAACATAATAAATAGTTGTGAAAATTAACTTACCAGTACAAAGTTTTGAAAACCAGGGAAACATGAGCTTGAACTCGAGAAAAGCGCAGTAAAAATCTCTCGGAATAGTAAAACAACACAAGTAAAAAATGGTACTAAACCTCACAAATCGAACAGACTAAATATCCCTAGTATCAACGGAGAAACAAATCGAGACCGTAGATCTATTATAAGTAAATAACTGAGATGAAGGTGTGACAGTAAAAAATCGAAAGTAAAAAGCTTCAAAAAAAAGTTTGGATTTTGGCGTTTCCGCCTTTTGCATTCTGCACAGTGGAGATCGGAAGTCGGAAAGAGACTATTCAAAGTAAAAAACAAATGTAAGTTCTGCATTCCACATTCCACATAGCGGGAAGCAAAAAGCTGAAGAAAACAAAAATTTGCAAAAAATAATCAAAATCCCGACTTCTACATTCCGCATAGCGAAAAACAGAAAGAGGAAAGATATTTATTTGAAAACAAAAACTCTTGAAGTTCTACATTCCGCATTTCAAATGTGCAGAAAGTGGAAAGAGGAAAGCAAAATAGGAAATTGCAAAGAGCAAAAAATACGAAGTTTTGATTTCCATATTCCGCGAAGGCGGAAAACAAAAGTTAGAAAAACAAGAAAACCAAAAAATGCGACAAAGGACCTTTTTGGATTCCGCATTCCACACAGTGGAAAGTGGAAGTCAGAAGGGATAACAAGGTTTTCTTTGAAAACATGTGAGTCTCAAAATCTGCATTCTGAATAGTGGAAAATGGAGGTCGAAAAGGAAACCTTGATTAAACAAAAAATGACAATTCTGTAATCTGCATGGGTGGAAGGTGGAAGTCAGAAAACGATTTCCCCGATGACTTGAAAAACACTAATTCCCGCATTCCACATAGCGAAAAAGGGACTGTAGAGGGAGGAAGTGCCCAAAAATTATACTTATGAAGAAAACAGTGCTTCTGAAACCCACAAAATCCCAAAAAACAAGGCTAAGAAGGAAATTTTATTAAGTCAAAACATCATACTTACAGTTTGATGCTTCCCATAAGGAAAATATGGCTTGAAAAAATAGTTAAAATTTTAGTGGGGGATCCCATTTTGATCACTCAAAATGGGATTTGTTGCATCTAGCAACAGGGAGGAATAGCTGAGGACATGCCAATTGAATCAATAAGAAAAAATGATTATATATTCAAGGATTGGGTAGGTAAATATATCACTGAAATGGAAGATCAAGGATGCACTATAATTGCTTGCATCTGTAAGAAAGTGTTTGTCATGCATTCTTGGAAGGAGAAACCTCCTGAGAAACCATTATGGGTTGTAGGTTCTTCTCTAGAGGTGGTGTCTGATCACATTCCATATGGATCAGAAAATAAAAGTGCTCATTCATCCATTTTCTGGGTGAATAAATACATAAGTGAAAGGAAGTCTTTGGGAGGAAAGGAGTTCTTCTATTTCAGCAAGAATTTTTTTGCTATAGCTGAACTGTCATAACAAGAGGGTAGATGCAAAGATTTAATTTGCAGCCATTGGATACCTTACATACACATGCACATGAGGTGCATTTTTATTTTTTTGTGCTTGAGGATTTTTTGGATGCAGATGATGAGTTCCAAGCACATGGACGTTGCCCGAGAAATGATGATTTTTCTCATCAAAGGAGTCCTCTTTGCAATGAAGAGTCAGAAGAACTCAATTTTGTTGGAACATCCCATGATGGGTTTGATGCATCCACACCTTTGGTGGACACATTTTGTAGATATTTGTTTCACTATAATTTATTCCACACACCTATGGCATCCAACACACATAGGGATGGATTTGGGTGAAGGGATTTTTCCTATTAGTGCCGCATGAGTAGCAGGAGGCTTCCACATATTCCATTGATGACTTAATGGTTCAATCATGTGGTATGAAAAGTGCACCACTTCCTTTATATGTGGACAAGAAACATCAGAAGCATCTATTTGATGTCTTAATCATGCATGGCTATGCATGGAAGTTCCACTTAAGCTAGTTTGGTGGAACAAGTAGCAGAGTGTTGAGTTTTTGCACCAGAGCAAAGATACCAGATGAGGAAGCTACAAGCAGTCAAGTAGGATCAATTATAGGGAGTGATTTTCCATCCATGGATTGGATGAGTAGAGACATGTTGTAGATAAGCACCACCACAGGGAATCACCACATGTTCCTTAAGAACATAAATGATGTATATTTCGGTGCTTCCTGGAACATTGAGTTAGATATGGTGGAGAGACTCAATATCATTTGGTCCCACATTGAGGAATTCCATGTTTGGTGGAAGAGTCTAAAAAATAATCATTTTCGCATGGGGAGAGATGAACTTCTAGTGTTGTAAAATGATCCTAAATTCCAACATGTTGACATGTTCTTTTAG
This sequence comes from Pseudotsuga menziesii, assembly GCA_001517045.1. Classification (NCBI taxonomy): domain Eukaryota; kingdom Viridiplantae; phylum Streptophyta; class Pinopsida; order Pinales; family Pinaceae; genus Pseudotsuga; species Pseudotsuga menziesii. Next base: position 84,617 of record LPNX010839403.1, read on the forward strand.
TTGGATGTGATATATGATAGGAGGAAATTGATAGAGTGGGACCCTGGAATCCTTTGGAACGACAATCCTCCACAAGTGGCAAGGAAATTTGTAGCTTTGTAGAACATGAAATGGAATCCAGTAATCCAACTCAGTTATCCTTATTGGGTTGACAATTTTGTCGAAGAAAATTTAGTCATTGGGAAATGACTATAATCAGAGTGGTGCAGTAGAAACATGGAGGACCTTTAGATTGTATTCGATTTTTCCATCTCTCTATCCCTAGACCCAGGTTCATTCCCTTATGCTCAGCACAACAAAGCTCAAGATATCGGCCCGAATGATCAATGATAAGTCGGCAGCACCTACGACACAGATGTCGTCTCACCCTAGATATCTATGTTTTATGGGTAACTTCTAGAACCAAGTTTCTGCAGTTGTGTGGGAGGGTGTTTTAGTACCTTGGCTCTACGCCAAGTCTTCTAACAAAGGTTAGGTGGTGGATTACTTATATGCACGGTGTTTCAGCATCTAAACTGTGATCCAAACTTTCTTTATGCAACTTAACTAAATAAACAGTAGGCACGCAACATAATCATATCCATTCATACAAGGCAACCATCATACATCAATGCATTGGTAAACAAATCTACAGTCATTCATTCACTACAAAAATCACACATATATATAAGCTACTATCAACATTCACACATATACACAGAATATAACGTGGAAACCCATTCGGGCGAAAACCACAAGATTCTCTTCATCTGGCACGAGGAAATATATGCACCTTTCATCTGCGCACAAAGCTATAGAATCTGTTCAAGATATTCTCTTCTATATTTATATACTTTTCCTCCCTCTCATGCTCTCAGATATTCTCTCTTTCTCTTTCCACTCTACTTTTACTAGCGATCCACACACAACTTGGATTGACTCAAACTTCCCTACTCGTCTGTGCACTCAGCTATAGAACCTCTACTCTGATGCACTCAATGATATAGATCCATTAACCAGAACGCCTACCTCAAGTCTATATCAAGCATCTTACCAAGCGTCTAACCAACAATCTATGAGCTAGAAGCTGAAGCCACTTGAGGCTACTAGAGACTACTTAGATGCTAACCCATATACAGCTTGGGTTCCTTCTTTTATATCCCAATTATAGACTCGATACAGTTCCCATACATACCAAATGAGGAAGCTACAAGTAGTCCAGTGGGATCAATTATAGGGAGTTATTTTCCATCCATGGATTGGATGAGTAGAGACATGTTGTAGATAAGCACCACCACAGGGAATCACCACATGTTCCTTGAGAACATAAATGATGTATGTTTCAGTGCTTCCTGGAACACTGAGTTAGATATGGTGGAGATAATAAATATGATTTGGTCCCACATTGAGGAATTCCATATCTAGTGGAAGAGTCTCAAAAATATTCATTTTCGCATTGGGAGAGATGAACTTCTAGTGTTGTGGTATGATCTTGAATTCCAACCTATTGACATGTTCTTTTAGTTGGTTGTGATGTATGAGAGGAGGAAATTGATAGAGTGGGACCATGGAATCCTTTGGAACAACAATCCTCCACAAGTGGCAAGGAAATTTGTAGCTTTGCATAACAAAAAATGGAATCCAGGAATTCAATTCAGTTATCCTAATTAGGTTGACAATTTTGTTGAAGAAAAGTTAGTCATTGGGAAATGACTATAATCAGAGTGGCGCAGTAGAAAAATGGAGGACCTTTGGATTGTGTTTTATTTTTCGATCTCTCTATCCCTGGACCCAGGTTCATTCCCTTATGCTCAGCACAACAAAGCTCAAGATATCAGGGCGACTAATCAGAGATCAGCCGGCAACACCTGCGACATAGATATTATCTCACCCTAGATATCTATGTTTTATGGGTAACTTCTAGAACCAAGTTTCTACATTTGTGTGGGAGGGTGTTTTAGTACCTTGGCTCTGCGTAAAAGGATTCTAATGAAGTTCGGGTGGTGGATTACTTGTATGCACGGTGCTTCAGCAGCTAAACTGCGATCCAACCTTTCTTTGTGAAACTTAAGTAAATAAACAGTAGGCATGAAACATAATCATATTCATTCAAACAAGGCAACCATCATACATCAATGCAATGGTAAAAAATATACAGTCATGCATTCACTACAACAATCACACATATATCTAAGCTACTATCAACATTCACACATATACATAGAATATAACGTGGAAACCCATCTAGGAAAAAACCACAAGGTGCTCTTCATCTGGCACTAGGAAATATATGCACCTTTCATCTACGCACAAAGCGATAGACTCTGTTCAAGATCTTATCTTCTATATTTACATACTTTTCCTCCCTCTCATGCTCTCAGATATTCTCTCTTTCTATTTCTACTCTACTTTTACTAGCAATCCACACACAACTTGGATCGACTCAACCATCCCTACTCGTCTGCACACTCAATGATACAGAGCCATTAACCAAAATGCCTACCTCAAATATAGATCAAGTGTCTTACCAAAAATCTATGAGCTAGAAGCTGAAGCCACTTGAGGCTACTAGAGACTACTTAGATGCTAACCCATATACAGCTTGGGTTCCTTCTTTTATATCCCAATTATAGACTCGATACAGTTCCCATACATAATAGACGAGGAAGCTACAAGCAATCTAGTGGGATAAATTATAGGGAGCGATTTTCCATCCATGGATTGGATGAGTAGAGACATGTTATAGATAAGCACCGCCACAGGGAATCACCACATGTTCCTTAAGAATAGAAATGATGTATGTTTTGGTGCTTCTCAGAACATTGAGTTAGATATGGTGGAGATACTCAATATGATTTGGTCCCACATTGAGTAATTCCATGTCTGGTGGAAGAGTCTCAAAAATATTCATTTTCACATGGGGAGAGGTGAACTTCTAGTGTTGTGGTATGATCCTGAATTCCAACCTGTTGACATGTTCTTTTAGTTGGTTGTGATGTATGAGAGGAGGAAATCGATAGAGTGGGACCTTGGAATCCTTTGGAACGACAATCCTCTACAAGTGGCAAGGAAACTTGTAACTTTGCAAAACAGGAAATGGAATCCAGGAATTCAATTCAGTTTTCCTAATTGGGTTGACAATTTTGTTGAAGAAACGTTAGTCATTGGGAAATCACTATAATCAGAGTGGTGCAGTAGAAACATGGAGTACCTTTGGATTGTGTTCAATTTTTCCATATCTCTATCCCTAGACCAAAGTTCATTCCCTTATGCTCAGCACAACAAAGCTTTAGATATCGACTCGACTGATCAGAGATCAGTCGGCAGCACCTATGACACAGATGTCATCTCACCCTAGATATCTATGTTTTATGGGTAACTTCTAGAACCAAGTTTCTACAGTTGTGTGGGAGGGTGTTTTAGTACCTTGGCTCTGCAAAGAGGCTTCTAATGAAGGTTAGGTGGTGGATTACTTGTATGCACGGTGCTTCAACAGCTAAACTGTGATCCAACCTTTATTTATGCAACTTAAGTAAGTAAACAATAGAATTCAACATAATCATATCCATTCATACAAGGTGACCATCATACATCAATGCAATGGTGAACAAATCTACAGTCATTCATTCACTACAACAAACACACATATATCTAAGCTACTATCAACATTCACACATATACACAAAATATAACATGGAAACCCATAAGGATGAAAACCACAAGGTTCTCTTCATCAAGAACGAGGAAATATATGCACCTTTCATCTGCGCACAAAGCCGTAGACTCTGTTCAAGATCTTCTCTTCTATATTTACAGACTTTGCCTCCCTCTCATGCTCTCAAATATTCTCTCTTTCTCTTTCTACTCTACTTTTGGTAGCGATATACACACAGCTTGGATCGACTCAACCTTCTCTACTCATCTGTGCACTCAGCTACAAAACCTCTATGCTGATGCACTCAGTGATACAGATCCATTAACCATAACGCCTACCTCAAGTCTAGATCAAGTGTCTAACCAACAATCTATGAGCTAGAAGCTAAAGCCACTTGAGGCTACTAGAGACTACTTAGATGGTAACCCATATACAGCTTGGGATCCTTCTTTTATATCCCAATTACAGACTCAATACAGTTTCCATACATACCAGATGAGGAAGCTACAAGCAGTCTAGTGGGATCAATTATAGGGAGTGATTTTCCATCCATGGATTGGATGAGTAGAAACATGTTGTAGATAAGCACCACCATAAGGAATCATCAAATGTTCCTTGAGAACAAAAATGATGTATGTTTCAGTTCTTCCTAGAACATTGAGTTAGATATGGTGGAGAGACTCAATCACGGGGACTTCACTTAGTGAACCTCTCACATAGCACGTATGATCGTTGGATATTAAACAATACCCTTAATTTCCAGAGATATTGACCCAAACTCTTTTTGTTGAAACCCCCTCCCAATACTTAAAACCTCCCCCCACCCCTTTTTATACCTCAATCCTTATAAACCACCCTACCCACCCCCACCTTAAACCCCTCATCCCCCCAATACCTGCAATATATTGGTTCAATTTTTGATAATTTTAAAACCCACAATATGAACTAACGTGATAGGATATTGGTCAACAAGTGAAGACCCCATGGAATCAATATGATTTGGTACCACATTGAGGAATTCCATGTCTGGTGGAAGAGTCTCAAAAATATTCATTTTCACATGGGGAGAGATGAACTTCTAGTGTTGTGGTATGATCCTGAATTCCAACTTGTTGACATGTTCTTTTAGTTGGTTGTGATGTATGAGAGGAGGCAATTGATAGAGTGGGACCCTAGAATCCTTTGGAACGACAATCCTCCACAAGTGGAAAGGAAATTTGTAGCTTTGCAGAATAGGAAATGGAATCCAGGAATTCAACTCAGTTATCCTAATTGGGTTGACAATTTTGTTGAAGAAAAGTTATTCATTGGGAAATGACTATAATCAGAGTGGTGCAGTAGAAACATGGAGGACCTTTGGATTGTGTTCTATTTTTCCATCTCTCTATCCTGGACCCAGGTTCATTCCCTTATGCTCAAAAAAACAAAGATTGAGATATTAGCTTGACTTATCAGAGATCAGTCGGCAGCACCTGCGACACAGATGCCATCTCACCCTAGATATCTATGTTTTATGGGTAAATTCTAGAACCAAGTTTCTGTAGTTGTGTGGGAGGGTGTTTTAGTACCTTGTCTCTGTGCCAAGGCTTCTAGCGAAGGTTGGGTGGTGGATTACTTCTATACACGGTGCTTCAATAGCTAAACTGTGATCCAACCTTTCTTTATGCAACTTAAGTAAATAAACAATAGGCATGCAACATAATCATATCCATTCATACAAGGCGACCATCATACATCAAAGCAATGGTGAAGAAATATACAGTCATTCATTCACTACAATAATCACACATATATCTAAGCTACTGTCAACATTCACACATATACATAGAATATAACGTGGAAACCCATCCGGGCAAAAACCACAAGGTTCTCTTCATTTGGCATGAGGAAATATGTGCACCTTTCATCCGCGCACAAAGTCATAGACTCTGTTCAAAATATTCTCTTCTATATTTATAGACTTTTCCTCCCTCTCATGCTCTCATATATTCTCTCTTTCTCTTTCTACTATACATTTACTAGCGATCCCCACACAGCTTGGATCGAATCAACCTTCCCTACTCGTCTCTGAACTTAGCTACATAACCTCTACTCTTACGCACTCAGTGATACAGAGCCATTAACCAGAATTCCTACCTCAAGTCTAGATCAAGCATCTTACAAAGCGTCTAACCAACAATCTATGAGCTAGAAGCTGAAGCCACTTGAGGCTACTAGAGACTACTTAGATGCTAACCCATATACATCTTCGGTTCCTTCTTTTATATCCCAATTACAGACTCGATACAGTTCCCATACATATTTGTTACAGCCTTAATACCGATTTGATACATACTCTAAACTTTGGGAATGGCTGCATCCTAAATGGCTGCATCTCTTCTACTCTCCAATACTTCTGGAGGTGTGCTGGGTCTCCTTTACTCTTCTAACTTGGTTACTTTTCTTCTAAGTTCATCCGCTATCTCAACTAATTATGTTACTTTGGAATCTGGTGCCATTTCCTCTGTTATTTCAAAGTTCTTGCAGGAAAGGGCTATTGCTTTGCTGATTTTTTGATAGTTTCCTTCCGATTCCATTTTCTTCTGTTCAGTTTCTTGAATTTCAAGTTTCATTTTCTTGATATCTTTATGTGCATCCTTAACCTTCGTTGTTAGGTTGTGTTCCCGTAGTTTTAACTATGCATTGATAGTACTATGTACTGCATATACTTCATTCATCTGCATATATGAAAAATATATAATAAAATGGTAATTATCCTAAATAATATGATTAGACTCCGAAGTGTCGAAATTAACAACGGTTTTAGATACTTGTACCATTATTGGTGGGACTAGAACATGGGGCGTAATTTGATCCATTTTTTATGTTTCTGATGGGGCTTGTGTCTCGGTTGTTGCACTCGAACAATCAACAACAATTTTAACCTCTTCAACTACTTTACACAGAAATTTAAGGACATTAGTGACTGTACCTGAAATTTCTTCTTGTCGTTCTTCTATGGACTTGAAACTAGTCTGGGTTGCTTCTGTTATTTCCTCAGTCATTATTTTTGCATCATCACTATCCAACCTAATGGTATGTGCAGTTCTGTTAACCTTCATCTTCTTCTTCTTTCTCTTTGGATGTACTTGTTCTTCCTGGGGTTCCCCCCCCCCTCATTTTTGATTCTGGGTCTGTTAGTATTGAGAGGGTGTGACTTTTTGTGGAGTCTAAATCCTCTAGGGGGTCTTCTTCTTTGTTTTCCTCATTTGAGTTATCTTCTTGTAATTGGTTCTCCTCTTGTCGAAGTTTCTCTTCTGATACTGAAACGCGCCATTCCTTCGGTCATTGATTAATAATTTCTTGTATTTATTCCTTTGTCATCATAAATTTGGTTGGTAGCTTTTGATGTTGTGACTTTTTTTCGTGGTTGTATGTAAATATGGTGCAGCCCGATCTCAAATTTAACAATGGGGTGAAACTGCTAAACAGTGGCATCATCTAACATGGACATGGTCTTTACCTGGTGTCGTATAACCTCCCTGTGGATAAACAATTCAACATCGCTTTGCCTCTGTCATTTCTTTAGGTGCTTCTCATACCACATGTTCTGATATTTTTCTCCTTGACAATTCATTGGAAGGTCAAGCCCTTGGTAGTCTTGTGGGTCAGACCATGCTACGAATGAAATTATAAATAACAACCATGAATAGTGAAATGGCCTACCCTTTTCCTATGCATCACTGGCATCTTGTACAAGATCATTCAACAAGAATTGACACCAGTTGATCTGAGTTCCTGTCGTGCATAGTTCCACAAGTGAAATCGCTCCTGTAGTACACTGGTCTAGGCGCATTTTGTGGAGTAAATTGGAGTCCAATACCTTGACATCAAAGCGAACAGTGGGGTTGTTAATGGAACAAATCGAAAAAACCCTTTTTCTTCTTCGTACAGTATACTTTTTCTTCATTCGCTTATCTAGTGCGGCCTCTTGATCCTTTTTTAGCAGTGGTGTTGGGTCCATTCCAGCGGATGCTAGGCTTGTGATGGTAGAGATCAACTGAACATCCACATGTATGGGTTTTCCTAACCATAGAACCCATTCATGAAAAAATAGAAGTAACTACTTGAAACATGCATTTATTTGTGTACTTCTCCCACAATGTGGCATATACAACAACGATAATATGCCAGACTGATCCAATTCCTTGGCCCATTCCTTTGCAACAAATCGTTGAGGTGCCTCTGGTGTGTCATGCACAATGTCCATGTACTGTCTATGGTTCGGGTCTATTTGTGGCTTCGTATCATGATCAACATAAGATAGGCTTTCCACATTGGGTAAAATGCCTTTCACTACCTTCACTCCTTTGGTTATTAGTGGCACTATCAGTGGGGTCTTTGCTCCTTTTGGAACTGTAACTTTCGGTGCATCTCTACTTCTGAGTGAGACATAGGGTGGCATCAAATTTCTTGTCTTGAAATCCTCTTCTACTGGTGGGGTTGGAGCTGGGGGTGTTGTTGCTCTTCCCTTCCTTTTTCTATTGTTGGTGTGTTTTCCATGCTTAGTCCCTGATGGACCTAGTCTTCTTTCCCTACCAGGTTACTAGGATTTGGTTGTACTCCTGGATTAGTCTGTACATTAATGGGGGTCGTTTGTGGTGGGATGTAACCAATAGCTCCATGATCAGGGTAGGTGATATAGACTTAGATTCAACTGTACTTGTGCTAGAAATGGAGATGACCATACTAAAACCACACCAGTTCAGTGCTCAGGGTTGGAAGCAGTAGCAGTGTTCTTATTTTGTAAATAAGGAGCAAAGTCTTGGTAATGAAGCTTGATAAAATACCTTAACTGATGCTATCCCTTATTCATAGCGCAATCAATTAATTAGAAAGAAATTTGTCCTTTTCGACGCATGGGCATACCATGGGCTCATTGATCAAATATTTTTGCGTTATGCCACCAATGACCTGTCACTTTAAATGATAGTTATTGTTATAAAATGGGCTGGTATTCCCCCCCTTTTTTAGGTTGTATCTAGCAGGGTAATGTGTATCTTCACACATACGAACCCTTTCCACTTCACATATTCCTTCTGACAGATGGAGATTATTGTGAATGGGTCACTATTGTCTAGATCTTCCATGATATTATAACACCCCATCCGGTTGTGTATAGTCCTGTTGCATTGATGGAAACTCATGTCTGCGACCAATATTTATTCAAAGATCTCTTCCTTTATTACTTGTAACGCAGCATCTACTGTTGGGTGTTCGCTTGCGAACTGAAATGTCTGGGTGAATCTTATAACTAAGGTTTCCCATTCAATAGTTCCTCGTTACAGTTGTTTTGATGTGTACCAACTTCTTGGTACCATTTCCAAAGTGTGGATGAATTGATGAACCCATTCTTGGCATGGTTGGTCTTGCCAAATCCTTCGACAGTGATCAATATGTTTCCCAGTATCTGTCGGTCCTGTATATTTCTGATCAGGGCAATTGATCTCTTCCCCAAGTCTGATCTCCATTAATCTCCTACAATGTCGCAATTCGGAGATAGTTTGTTTGTGTGTACCCCACCGTCTAGTGGGCGTAGCCTTCAACACGTAATCCAAAGTGGACATTCGTTGTGATTCTGTGACTTTTTCTTCAAATTATGCCAAAACAAATGTAAGGTTAGGTAATCCTTCATATGTAGGAAGCACACTTTCTTCGAATCCTACCCTTCGAACAAATCTTGTGATTCTTGCACATCTTTGCATGGATATTTCATGTATCCTGTTTTGCCAATTTTCCATAGCATTGCCTAAGTCGAACTTGCATGAGCTTACACTTCGACAACTCAAGTTTCCATCAGTTGTTGGGTTGATATAGTACTCCTTCAAAGACATGATGTTATACAACTGATCTAGATAATTGTCTTTCCCTCCGTTATGTACAGGCTCGACATATCTCTATCCTTCAAGCATATCAATTGGCACAACCACTCTTATTTCATAATCTTCCAAAGACAAGATCCTTTTCTTGAAGTTTATAATGGTTTGGTTGTCTATTTCCCAATCAATTCCTAGATATGTTCAATTACTTCAAAGTCAAGATATGTTATTAAACCTTCGATTTCCACAAGTACTTGAGTTAGTCTACCGATTGATAGAACCTTTGACTAGTTCACAAGCCTTAATTGAATAAGAAACCAGTCCAGTCACGACTTATTCATGCTCTCCTATGTTTGTCTTGTCAGTATATTGACATCTGAGACCAAATATAATATGATATAATCCATATCATAATCTCCTATCTACGCAGTCATTCGCAGTTCTCGGCTTGACCTTCATTTTTTCCCTGTTATGATTAACTATTTTTTCAGGTCACGGGTCTTCTGTGGTTTCTTCTATGAGTGCTTTCAGTTCTGCGACAACATCTTTATCATTGATTAGTTCTTAACAACTTCTGAAAAATTCTTTAATATTACTAACCCTTTTCATTTGTGGCTTCCTGATTATTTGTTCAAATCGTTCGGGCATAGCCCTAACTTGTCCAGATGTCAATGACTGATAAGTATCAACAAAGTCTAGTTGCAACTTCAGGAAGACTCCTTTATCCTATTAAACATCAAGCATAACTTTCTTTTATGCTGCATGTATCACCTCCAGTTTTCCTTGCTATGTATTTTGGTATGATCTCGTTGCAACACCTCCTCTTATAACTACAACAATGTGGGGTTGTCTTGGTTCAAAAAAAATCATCCGAATATCCTTATTGAGATTCAGATTCAGATTCTACACTGGGTTGGGATTAACGACAGTTCTATCCTGCCATTTCGCAATAAGCTACAGACATTGTTTGACGGTGCAATCAAACGCTTTACAATATGTACAATTTTTTGCAGGACATTTTACAATCTCAGGAAAAATGTTCTGGATGCCCACAATTATAACATACAATGTGGCCTCTTCCTTGACCAAAGCCCCCTCCTTGTTGTTATCCTCGACCTCTAAAATTCCCCACCCCGCTTTGCGGAGGGTATTGTTGTTTTTTAGGATACTGATTCTGCTGGTATTGCGATTGAGGATATTGTTGTTGTTGATAATGCACAAGATGATACTGAGGCTTCTCTCATTCAGCTTGCATTTTCTCATAATTTTTCATTAAGTAGGTATCCATCACCTTTTCTTGCAGTAGCTGAAGTGCTCTACAGTATTTTTCATCATGGACTACTGATTTACAAAATTTACAATACAGACTAGAGGGTGTTCTTACAATATTCTATAAGTACAGACATTCCTCGGACTTGTGGCCCCTAGTCTGGCATATTCTACACCAATCCATTCCTTGGGTGTTTAATGGGTTTGACGCACCTGCTGGGACATAGTTCATGAGCATCGAGCAATTGTCTTTATGGTGTCCATCTGTTCTGTATATTGTACACCATAACTCTTCCTAAACTTCCTTTCCTCTTTTAATGTCCTGGATTTGCACCGTAATATTGGCCAGCTGCAACTGAATTTCCATCATTCCTTAGCTAGTGTCTCCTAATGACGAGGATTGCAATTTCATTGCTATTTCTAGAGCCTCTATCCGTGACTCAAGTTTATGTTGCATCAACGGGGTTCAGATATGTGGTAATAAGGCAATGATAAAACACTCCTTGTGTTCAACATCCAACATTTGGAAAATCACTTTGGCCATTAATGTCTTAAATCTTTTGGTCAAAGTCCCAAACATATTCTTTTGGTAGCTGCTTAATCTATTTGATTTCGGTGATGTACTGTGATTTAGACTTCAATTTTTTGAATTCATCTATCAAACCTAGTCGAATATCGTTGAGTGTTTTCGGGACAACTCCTACTGGTAATATGTAAAATTTCATATACCAGTCCAACACATGATCTCACAGAGTTGTGATCATCTGCGCTTTATCGATATTCTCATCCCGGATCTATTGCATAGTCCAGAAAACTTCACAAAGAAACCAATGTTTTTCTAGGTCTTCCAACCCATTTCCATTGAATATTGGTAGCTTAATGTCATCTCCATCCATTGTACTTGTTGTTGGTACAATCATAACAAAATTTTGACTAGTTGAACTTCCTTGTCCTCTATTTGCGGAGTTGTATTACTCATATTTACAGAAGTACTTGGAGACAGGTCTTGTGATCTTACCTCTAGTACTATAGGTGAGTTGTAAGCACATTCTTATTCTGGAGCTTCAATCGACTCTCCTGACTCTTTGCCTCCTTCTGAGATCATCTGATATTCTTCTTCTTCATCACAATATCCTTCGTCTAAGTATGACACAAGCTCGTATCCTTCTTCTTCTCGATCTGTGATGCAACTCCCTCGTTCTACTAGAGTTTTTATTCGTTTGCTGGAATTGAATCTTCTTTTGCTTCTTAAAAATCCTGGCTCTATTTCAATTTCGCTATCTCCTGGGAACATCTCACTCTAGGGTTCTATTGAGACATAGCCACTCTCTACTATTCAGTCTTATTACGTTCGCAGAATTCCTTTTCCACATAATTTTTTTTTATCCACGTCTTTAAAGATGATAGATATCTGCTGCATGGTCCTTGAAAACAATTTCACTCTGTTTCACTGTATGAGGTTATTGTGTCAACAATGAACTCAATAATATATCCTTCTAGGATAATTTCTATACAAAAATCAACATCCCTTGATATAGGGTTGCTTACTTCTTCTAGTTGTTCGATTAACTGGGGAATCCAGTCCCTTGGTTCTCCACCCTGAAAATTTGTTCATTTGGTTGCTAACTTAGATAATCACTCATGCAACACGATGGGAAACTCGAAAAATAAAATATCGTGGATGTATGTGTAGATGTACGGACCCAGCCACTTTGTTGGGTTCCACGTATATCTTTCACTTTATTTTCATGCAAACTCTAACTCTTTGAAGTCCACCCAGTCCTGAATCTTCGGTTTCGTGAGCTTCCACAACATATCCCTCACCATGACAATTTCGGGTACCGACAATGGAACCATTTGTTGGTTGTTTCCCTCTCTTTATCCCTGAACCCAACTTCAATCCCTTCTACTCAGCATAAAAAAGCTCTAGATATCATCTCGACGGAGTAGAGCTCAGCCCGCAGCACCTGCGACACAAATGTCATCTCACCCAAGATATCTTTGTTTTATGGGTAACTGCCAAAACCAAGTTTCTGCAGTTGTGTGGGAGGGTGTTTAGTACCTTGGATCTGTGCCAAGGCTTCCAACGAAGGATGGGGGGTGGATCACTTATATGCACGGTGCTTCAGTAGCTAAACTGCGATCCAACCTTTCTTTATGCAACTTGAGTAAATAAACAGTAGGCATGCAGCATAATCATATCCATTCATACAAGGAGACCATCATACATCAATGCAATGGTAAAAAAATCTACAGTCATTCATTCACTACAAAAATCACACATATATCTAAGCTACTTTCAACATTTATACATATACACAGAATATAACGTGGAAACCCATCTGGGCAAAAACCACAAGGCGCTCTTCATCTGGCATGAGGAAATAAATGCACCTTTCATCTGCACACAAAGCCGTAGACTCTGTTCAATATCTTCTCTTCTATATTTACAAACTTTTCCTCCCTCTCATGCTCTCAGATATTCTCTCTTTCTCTTTCTACTCTACTTTTACTAGCGATCCACACACAGCTTGGATCGACTCAACCTTCCCTACTCGTCTGCGCACTTAGCTATAGAACCTTCACGTGTGTAGTTTTTGTTGGCTCCAGCCGAAATCGTACCCATGATTGTTAAGGACTGTCACTTTGTTATCATTATTACGTATTGTTTCTTTCTAGCCTTTATGCCACTTGCACACATGCTTCTGTTAATATTCTTCCATATCATCTCGTGCCACGTTCTATTATACGGTCATGGCTTGCTTGTCTAGTGCAGCTTCCTCTTCCAACTAATTCTCTTCTTCTTCTTCTTCTTCTTCTTCTTCTCTTTCACTTCTTCTACCGCAACATCCTTCCCTTTTCCTTTATGTTGCTTCCTCGATCGTAGCTCCTTCTTCTTCTCATTTATGTTCTTCTCCATACTTAGGCAAAGTTCTGCATGAATTCTTCCCTACTATCCCTAGGCACAACAAATTGCTATTTTGAAACATTTTGATTGTTTCTTCTTGAGGACAGGAAGACTTGGGAGGGGAGGACTGTCATGTCCCTTCCTTGAAGTACATCAAGTGTTGAACTTTTCAGGTCCTAGGGGGTCTAAAATTCAATTAATTAAATCTTTCCTAGGTAATTTTGGTAAAAATAAGACCATAAGGCATGTATTGATTAAAATTATATTTATGGATTTTCTCTTGTAATTAGTTTTTATAAAAAATAAATAATGTGCAAATGAGTTGTGATGCTTCTAGAAGTCAAAGAGGTCAAATTTGGAAAGTCATCTTCCTTAAAATGAAAGTGGAAACAATGCAAAAAGAAGGAAAAAGAAGTTGTCAGGAAAAATATGGAAATTGCCAAAAGCAGGGAAAATCAAAGCAGACACAAAAGCAATAAAGTACATAAAAAGATGTCAGGAATAAAGAAGGAAACATTCAGTCAAGGAAAGTGCAGTTTCCAAATGGGATGAATGATATAAGAATGGAAACATATTTGAGGACTCAAACTTGCTAAAATTATCAAGGAGGGCACATCCATGGTTAGGGTTAGGGTTTCTAAGTGGATGACTTTCTCTCATAGGTCACCTATACTTTCTAAACAAGTCACCAGGACTATTTAATGATAATTAAATCTCCTTTACTTAGTTTATCTAATTAATGATTTGGTGTTTAGAGTTTGAGAGTTGTTCTCAAGAGTTGAGTGTTGTGCCTTAACTGAAGCTTTGGGTGGTGTGCCCCTTAGCCAATTATTCTAGTGAAGGAGGTTGTTTGCAGGTTTTGATGTCTCTTTCAGTCAATTATCAGATCATCTTGGAGATCTTTCGAGGCCTCCTATCAATGGCATCCCTTCTACTTCTCTTCTTCTCTTTGTTCTATGATCTTCTAGCAATTTTGGAGTTATGTAATGGATATTTAAAAATAAATATGATATGATATATATATTGATGTCCAATTTACTATTAAATATGACATCCATTTCATACTACCTTCAGGTCACTCCCAAATTTTGTGAGGTCCAGGGATCGGTTTTCTTGGGTTTCCTAGCTCCAAGGTCATAATTTGAAGTTGTGCTATAAGAGGTTACCTATGTAAATATTTTGAGAATTATTTCAAACCTCGTGGTCCTGATATGTTATTATGTACAGTCTCTTCAAGTTTCATAACATTCTTATTTGTTTGGAATGAGTTTAGCATCAATCTTTTACACCTTACCTATATTTCATTACTAAAATGACTAGTTTTCCAATTTGAAGCATTGTTTGTACCTAAACAAGTCCATTTGTTTTAATTTCTATTATAAAACATTAGTTAACACCATAATGATGACATCCCATGTTTAAAACCAAATTTTAGTTCCTCTCTTATTGCATTTGGAAAGTGTTGAATCTTGACTAGTTGCATAATCCTGGTAACTAGTTTTCATAGTCCAACCCTCAATATGCCTTGTTACTGTCCATACTTGTTTAAAACATGAATAACCCTTTATATACATGTTTTATAATCTTATTACCAAGCCAAATCATTTTCCTCAATCCACTGGTTGTTGGATATGAAAGAATCTTCCTAGTTTCATGGTTGGGTGACCTAGAAGCGTGGGAGTAAGTCTTGACATAGAAGCTTCCAAAAACTAAATGTTCCCTGATATAAATGTGTTAGGGAATATGATTTCTCAGTCCTAAAAGTGTCATTGGTTACTTCCCTCAGCCCGCTTCCCTGTTCATAAATTTCTCAGCAAAATACCCTTATCTTAATTTCTCATAATTTTAATAAAATTTGCAGCAAGTTAATTTTCTGATCTATACACGAGATCAGGGATATTACAAAGATCTACTAGTTTTACACCCTCAAATAATGAGACCAGAAAATATGCTAATAGGTCCAATTTATTTCCTACTCCCCAAACTTCCTCATAAGACAATGTGAAATTTATGTCTCCTGCCAAAATGAAAGAATTGTCCTCCAACATACTAGATAGAGCAATTTGTTTCCAGAATGAATTTCTATTTTGATATGACCGATAAATATTTAAAATTTTCAAACTATATTGTAAACCTTTAAGATTTCCATCAATAAGAATACCTGCAAAAGTAGAATGCGCTTTCATTTCATCCTCATCTGGATTCCAAGCAACTAGTGTTCCCCCCAATAAACCATTTGAATCCAAAGCACAAACTCTCCAATAGGGATTTACTTAAAAAAAATAGTTGCATGCCTCCTTTGATGTAGACATAGTTTCTTGAATAAGAACAACACTAGGACAAATCTTCTCTAAAATACACTATAAGGCACTCTTTTGTGGCCACTGCCTATCCCCTAGATATTAATGGAGATACATTTCATTTAATAACCCCTTTTAGGGTTGCATTCTCTCTAAGATCCCGAGTTTCAGAAACAGAAGATGAACTAGACACATTTGTAAAACCTTTTTCAAACGGAGAATATATCTTAAGGTTGATAAAGGATGGAGTATTCTCTCCTACTTCTTCAGACTTATTACCATTTCCTTTTTTTTTGTATTCTTCCATGGTTTATGAATTGAAACATTCCCATTAAAAATAGAAGAAATCAGAATAATACCTTGAGTTTCAGTATTCGAAGCAGGGTAAACAGAGATATGGTTTTTAAAATCCTTCTAAATATCCTTAATAGGAACATAATCAATAGGAGAATCCCTAACTTGTGAAATGGAAAGATTAAACCCTAAAGAGGATGCTTTTTTACCCATCAAAGGAGGAAAATATGAAATCAGAAAGGTAGAATCTGAACCATTAAGTGAAACATTAGGATATTTAGGAATTGATTTGAGACCCTACCCTCACTCATATCATCCATTCTATAAAAAAAAACTAGACTTTGCAAATTATTGGAGAACAGATTGAGTCTCCTACCCTCACTCATATTAGGCAGTCTATCAGAAGAAACTAGACTTTGCAAATTACAGGGAGATGGTTCGAGACCCCTACCCTCACTCAAATCAGGCGTACTTTCAGAAGAATCTAGACTTTGCAGGACATGAGGGATAATATCAAAAGTAACTAACCCTACCCCTTTTTCCATATCACAGTCCTCCTCTTTAGGAAAAAATAGGGAGCTAAGAATTTCCTCGGCAGAAAGGAATTTTTAAAGTACTGGGACAGATTGAGTAAACTTACCAAAAAAGAGCTCGTTGATAGATGATCCAATCTAATAGGAAAACACAGGACACTATCAATCACATCCATAACCTCTTCATCCTGCTCATCACGTCCCATTGTCTTCGAAACCCCAAATTATCCATTTGGATAGTTTTCTTTAGAATTCCCAATTTCACGACATTACTGACAACTAAAAGGTATCTTCCAATAGTCCAAACATTGGATAAAAGAACAACCTTCCTAAATAACTTCAAGCTCCTCTGGAAGACCCCCCTCCATATTCATTTTCACAAGCAGTTGTGGTGATTTTATTTCAAAAACAAACAAGTTTCTTCCTCTATAAGAATAAATATTCCGATAGAATTAGCCACAACCATAAAACCCTTCAAATTCCAACGTTGTAATGGAAAACCTGGTAGAATCACCCACAGATGTCGCTTCGAAGGCCTCTCTTTACAAGGGTCAAAACCCAAATGTCATCGGTTCAAAACTACAGAATGAACCTTGTCCACTAACCCAAAAAATCTCATCAATATTTCTTCTATCCTCCTCTAATAAGAATTGAAAAACCACCCACCCATTAACCAACGTCAAAACCATAGGGATAGGGATATTTTCAATGAAAGGTTTCCATTTACTCCAAACCCAAGTCAAAATTTCTGATCTAAACATCTTTATGTATTCAAATGTCCCTATTAGGTCTCTTTGAGACATAGCCATCACCATATCAAAAGTGATATATTTACCTAAAACACACAGAGGTCTTCCACTTTTGGATTTCTCAAATTTTAATCTACCTTCCTTCCTCTAGTCTTCATATGATGAGGGTTCCCTATCATCCTGAAGGGCCTATTCTAGAAACCAAGATCTCTCCTTTCTCTCATAAGATTGTTTCGACAAAGAAGAAACTAAAGCTTTATCACCATAGTAACCCGAATGGAACCCCCTGGTCAAAGGCATAAGAGGGTCAAAATGCGCTTTAGTTCTTAGGTTAGTTTTTATTCCCATGACTCTAGGAGCCTCACAAGGAGAAGTACGACCCCCCATCATCATTTTGACAGCTCCAACATATCCAAAGGAAGGTGACGTGACAAGGGTCTTAGTACTGCTAGATCCATCTATCTCCAAAATGTTGTGAGCTTCCCGACACATAGTACAACCGACCAAAAAACCTTGAAAACCGCTAAAAACTAGCGAGATCTTAATTTAAAATACCATTGGAAAAAAAATCCCACTTTTTACTAGTTGGTACTAGGTTCGACATAGCAACAAACTGAACTCCAATTCTATTATCCATTTATCGAACCTTGAACTAGCTAGGGTAGCCTGAAAGGGTACCCATTCATGTGATGGTGGATTCTACAGACTTTCTTTAAAATATTTAGGCGCTACTGCTATGAATTAAAACTTATGAATGATTATAAGAAATCATTACATTACATACACAAGCTATTAAGAAGTTATGAAAAACTGTTTAATTGAATGTTTATCAAGTAGTTAGGAAGAATATTATTATACTTCCCACCTAGATTCAAAAGTATATGACATGTTATATAACCAAAAATTCCTTAATTCTTCATTAATAACAGGAATTTGTACTTCATTAATAACAGGAATTTGTACTGACTTTGTCATCTATGATGGACTCGATGCAATCATTTTAAGTTCAACACCTTGATGCCACCATAACATTACCCGGGAGAGGTTTCCCTTAAGTCATTCCCGAGGGAAGAAAAAGAAATATGGACTTAAAGTGAGAGGATATATAGCATAGCAGCCCTGACATAGAAATATGGACGTATTTATATATCATACCTTGACATATTATCATTTTTTTTCCATGTCATCGGTTGTATCTTGCCCTGGCACCTTCTCATGATGCCAGGGTGCTATATGTATATTGACTTGAAATTGATAAGATCATAGGTATGTGCAATTCATGTAGAGATATTATTTTATTACATTGTAAGTGTTCGCAGGCAGTTTCTTCATCCTCTATTATAGGTTAAGTTATTCACATGGATATTAGACAAAAGAGTAATGTAGGTTGACCATATGGTACTCTCCTTCCCTCGCACATAAAGAGTCATTTGTTGACGAGCATCTAGTGAGTTTAAGAACAACCAAACGCTTGAGAAGAGCCGTTGAGATCGCTTTTTTAACGATAGCTCATCCCTGCCTCTGGCTGGGTCTGGTCCCATTAGAAGTTTTCAGTAAATGATATTCAGGAATCTGTACCAAAGTTTGAAGATAACTCATGTCATAAGATATATTACATTGATTGAATCGAGTGGCAGGAGAAGGGGTTGCTGTTAAAAATTGCCATAAATAACCAGCCTGCTCTGTTGGGCAGGCTTCAATGTTACCGTGACTATGTAGCAGGCCATTAGATTTTAAGTTGCTTGAGATTCAACTACCTGCTGCTCAGTGGCCGTAACATTAAAGTCTCTGATTAATTTTTATCATTAAGAATAGACTCCATTTACAATGATTAAGATATGGTTTTACAATCAATTGAATAGAAAATTAGCCTTTGAACTATTTCTTTCAACCATCCTTATTCCAATTGCTGATTCTTTCTATCCAAAAAGCAAAAAAATAAATAAAACAATTGACTTTGCCCCTTGCCAGTTGGATGGAGAGAATCTTGATTTTACTGGTTTCCTTTATGCCACTTTAGACTGTGTATGCGCATTTCATAAGCATTGAAAATATTATCTACACAAAAATAGTTAAGAAATATTGGACCACCAATAAGAGGTTGCCGATCATGCGAAACTGTTGCTGACAATTATGAGAATTAAAGGAATTCAACGAAGCGAACAGCACTATTGAATGCGAATATTATTGATGACGTCTACTAGGCCAATGCCATTGAAGTGAGCCTCCGTTCTGAAGCTCATTAACTCATTCCTGCTGCTTGCATGTGAAGTCCCAACCAGAATTGTTGTCATCCACAATGGATGGCAAGATCTTTGGGAACTGTTTCTTCTTTAAATATCAGATCCTGCTCTCTTTCCCATACTCAGCGATCAGTTGCACGAGCACCAGCTCATCCACTGACAGATCCAGAAACTTGAATCTATTCAGTGAATCCTTTACGGAGTATGATTCTGGCCTTAATCACATTTCTGCTTCTGCAGCAGCTGCTGGCTGTGGATGGATCCGCCTAAGAAAAGCAGGCTCTGCCTACGTCGTAGGAATTGTAACATGCGACGAATGCACCCAGAAGCATATAAGAACCACTGGCGTCTTATGGGTCAGACGCCCATGTTTCAGTAATTTCAACGTTCACACTTATTTCAATTTCAAATCTGCTTATCAAGATAGGATACCTCATTTTTATATCGTAGATTGTTACAAAGCCAAATTAAGATCGCATTTATGTGTCGTAACCGCATTTTGATCGGTGTAATATTATTATTGTTTAGTACAAGAGTGCAAATTGTGACTGGCATCATAGTATGGAATGTGATGGAATGTGAAATGCCCTCCCAAGCCATCCAAAACCTTTGATACAACCAACACCATTTTTTTTTTTAAATTTTAAAGTACATTTTTTTTATAGAATCAAAATCAAATTTTCTTTCACTTTTTCAAAGTATACTTTTGATCAAACCAAAACCAATCTCTTTCACATTTTCAAATTACACATTTGATAACCAAAACCAATCTTTCTCACTTTTTCAAAGTCCCCTCATAAGCCTAAAACAAAGCTTTCCCACCATCTTTCTTGAATTCTCACCTAAGCCCTCATTCTTTCCTAAGTCTAAAACTTAACCAATCTTACCACTTTTTTCCAAATACCCTTCCAAATTTCCATTCCTTCCATAGCTTAAGACAAAACCAATTACCAATCTCACCACCTCTTCCCAAATTCCAGCCCAAACCTTCCTTCCCTCCTCCCAATCCTAAAACAAGATCAATCCCACCATCTCTTCCCAAATCCTCTCATAAACCAAAACTAGTCCCAGTGCCTCTTCCGAAATTCCCTCTTAAACCCTCCTTCCCCTCCAAAGCCTATAACAAAACCAATCCCACCACCTCTTCCCAATTTTCTTCACAAACCCTCCTTCCCTCTAAAGCCTAAAACAAAACCAATCCCACCACTTCTTCCCAATTTCCCTCCCAAACCCTCCTTCCCTCCAAAACCTAAAACAAAACCCATCACACCACCTCTTCCCAAATTTCCTCTCAAACCCTCCTTCCCTCCTAAGCCTTAAAAAAACTAATCCCACCATCTCTTCCCAAATTCCCTCACAAGCCCTCCTTCCTTCCAGTGCCTAAAACAAAACCCATTCCCCCAACTCTTCCCAAATTCCCTCCTAAGCCTAAAACAAAACCGATCTTACTAGCTCTTTTGAAATTCCCTCCCAAGACCTTTTTCCCTCCTAAACCTAAAACAAAACCAATATTACCATCTCTTCCAATATTACCATCTCTTTTGTTAATATTTCATTTTCATGTTTCCATCTTTCATACCAGAGCGTATTTTCAGGATGGGGAAGTCAATTAATTTCCTGCAGAGCGTTTGGTGTTGTATATCAGGGATGGGGCAGATGCAGCTGCTGAAAGCTGCATGTGCAACAGGAACCTCGATCTATCAGGAGGGGAGGGGCAGTCTTGGTTATGGGGAAACTAAGTCATTGGAAATATTGGTTGGGGCAGTCTTGGTTATGGGGAAACTAAGTCATTGGAAATATTGGTTGTTGAACCACCTAAGAGGAGGATTGATAGCAATAATGTTGTGGGTTTTGATCTCTCTCAACCGGCTAACACTATAAGCTCCTTCAAGCTTTCAGGGCTAGTATAGTATAGAGTGCAATTCATGCCTCCAATGCTCCATATGATGACCCAGATATATTGGATTGGATTGGATTGGTTGAGAGTGAAGATGATCCCCACACACCATACCATAGTGAAGACAGACAGAGACAGGGGGTGGGATGTTTTCTCACTGGAATATAATGCAAGAGATCCTCTGAATACCATCTATCTTTACAGAGTCTGTGTCTGTGATGGCTAGGTACCTTAAAAATTTTAACTTTCTTTGGAAGCTCAAACGTGTGGAACATGTTCTGAGCATTTAACTTTAAAAAATTTAACTTTTATTTTATTTTCATCGTCGCTGCTGTATTTATTTTATGTATTGGCATTTAACTGTGATTGTGCATGAAGGAAAACAGCTCGGCTTCTACGGTATTCAATTTATTCAACCCTGGCTAGAGGGCGGATGGGAGCAAGGGTAACTATCCAAGCAAGCAACCATATGGTTTTCCACATCATATGGAAGACTAGTCATATCCAACTGCTGAGGATGAAGGTGGTCATTGGTTTTATGAGTTATAAATTTCATTGTATCTTTGAATAAACGGTGAGTGTGTTTTTGTTTGATTGGAAGGAAGTTATAAATACATATGGCCTCTTTGAAATTCGAATAAGCCTTCATTAAAAACAAATGAATATTTTTATCATTTTGTCACGACAATGACATATCGATTTTGTCCAACAATCAATTTAACGGTTTGGGTAAGTGGTGAGCGTTATCTTACAATCTCTTTGTCCTCACATATCTTTTGGATTTTAAAAGATTAAGTCATCGATCTGTTTTATAAATTGAATTACTAAATTGTGTTAAAAGGGAAATTAAAAAGTTTTATAAAAATGAAAATAAAAAAGTTTATATTATTTTTTTTAGTTAATTTATTTTAAAGTATAATGTCTATATATATATAGACATGTGCATATGTGTGAGTGGTCAAAGTTTAAAAGTTGGTGAAATTTTTCAAATTGAAATAGCATTTTCAGTTTTGATTTGTCAAAGCATTTTACTTTAGGTTGTCCATTAAGGCACAAAGATAGAAAAAGATTCATAATTTTTGGCAATCAATTCTAAAAAATAATTTGTGGATTGTGTTATGGGTGTCTTATAGTCTATATAGTCATTTTCTTATTTTGTTCACTCAATCAATAGAAACTAGTAGTCGAAAAGAATATTAGCTTACTCCAAGTTTTGGTGATCTATGTTTATGATTAAATAAAAGAACAATGAACAAAAGATACACTTTTTCACTTACACCACTGACACTATATGTAGGAAATTGTTAATCACGTCACTGATCTCTCTTTTACTCATGTCTACCATGAACTGAAATTCAATGTGATGAAAGATCTACAATTGAAAATTGAATACCTTTAGCTCTTGGAATCCCAAGATGAGCTTCATTGGGAGTACAATCTGATTCTTTATCCACTCATACTACATTTCAGAAGACCCCCTCAAAACATCAATCATGTAATCATTATTCCTCATTGCTTATGCCATAGAGTGCATATATGTTTTGATAAAACTTAATGTAGATCATAGATAAAAAATTATAATATAAACAGGGTCCTTCCTATCAGAGCTATGCCTCAGTAAGTATAGGAAGACAACATTGAGATATGGAGAGTATATAAAAGCTACAATTTTTTTGAAAACATAATTTTTTTCCATAAAAATAATTACTTATGTATTTGGGTGATTTGCACGCTCATTAATTTGAAAATTGTTGTTATTTTTCTGGTTTAACTTCGTGTATAGAACCCAAATGACAAGCATTGCATGAAATGGATTATTACAGGGATTGATTTTGTTCACTTTATTTGCCTCTTTGAGGAACTTCACCATGCTACAATGGATTAGAAATTTTTCCCAAAGCTTCACCATTGAAGACTTGGGTTTTCTTTTTCTCAATCTACCTGGTTGCTTTGGGGAAAGGAGGCCAAACACCCTGTTTACAAGCATTTGGTGCAGACTCTTGACGAGGACCCTAAAGAGAAGCAACACAAGAGCTCATTTTTCAGTTGGTGGTACTCTAGTCATGTATATTCACGACAATGTTGGGTGGGGTCTAGGATTTGGCATTCCTGTTGTGCCTATGGAAATAGCACTATTTGTCTTCTTGTGTGGGACAAGATGCTACCAGCATAAACTGCCTACTGGTAGTGCTCTCAGTCGAATGATTCATGTCTTTGTTGCAATGTTTAAATAAAGTAGTTGTCATCAAGGAAAGAGAAGTTTTGAAGTTTGAGTCAAGGAGACAGTATTTGTCTACTTATAACTTTAGGTAAACCGTTCTTTGGTCCTGCCTAGTTCACGTTTAGCTAGTTTAGTTATTCTACTGTGAGATTATTGTTCTCCGCAATGCTTAACCCAAGTATTTTATTTGGTATCCTCAATCGCTTCACAAATCATTGTGCATGCGTAAGAACAACACATTGTATTATAATACCAATTAATCACAACATAAATTAATAAATGAATTTACAAAGGATCAACTTATGGCATTTTATAGTATGTATCAAGTTAATCGAAACGTTGGATTATAATCTCGATTGATCACAAAACTTAATAAATGAATTTTTAAAGGATCAACTTATGGCATATTACAAGTTTATCTTGGTCTTTGAAAACTAAAAAATTGAATTTACAAAATATTATCTTAGAGTTTATGTAACAGTAAAAGTGATGTAATTTTTTTTTGGTTTGCTCTAACTAAAGTTTGAAAAAAAAATTAATAGTTTTTATAGGGCCTTTGAACTATGTTTTTATTGGGGCCTTTGAACCAACAGAGTTTTGTTTTGTAACTTTTGAAAATGGAGAAATATTTTCTTGTAAAATAAAGTTGTATTTGTATTCATATAAAAAAAAATTGGTGTGTTGGTTTAAGGACATCTATGTTGGTGTATGGTGTATGATTTCTCTTTAGATGCTTGTGATGATTTGTGTTTAATATTTGACACTTATTGTTATTCAGCTAAGCTACATACACATATAGTTGTTGTTAATGGTGCATGCATCACTTAAAAATTTGTGAAATTCTCTTTAATTTACTATCTTTGTAAATTCAATGACACATTTTATATCATTAAGTGGAAGATTGAAAATTCTCCGTGTCATTTTGAATCAATGGTTGTTTAATTCATTAAATTGTACAATGGGTGGAGTTATAAGAAGCATTGTTGTAAACAAAGAGCTGCATTAAATTTGAATGAAGTCGTCTTTAATCAAGTGTTAAAAATAATTGTAAAATAACTCTTTGGGGTGCATGATCGTTAGTGCCCAAGACCTTAAAGTAGACATATAAGCAAGCAAGCATGAAATAAGCCTACAAGAGAGCATTACAAAATTGCAAATAAAAAATGGGTAAAGAAAGAAAGCATTTGCAAAACATTAGTAAATACATTAAAGAAGTACATCTCAAGTTACAAGATTTGGATAATTTGGTTTATAATATTCAAAAACAAATTGAGTGGAATGGTCAATTGATTGAAACTCTTAAAATAAAATTAATTGAAAAGGAAGAGAAAATTGAGAACATTGTTGATGCATCTTGTGACACCAATGACTTAATGTGAAAAGTTGATCTACTTGTGACTAAATGACCTTGTACAACTAGGTGATATAGATGCAACAAATGAGATGGTTGATGATTCATTGAGTACTCATGAGAAGGAACCTACATACATAAATAATGAAATGATGAAGATAGTTTTTGAATATGAGTCACAAGAAGAAGCAAGAGTGACACTAGAAGAAATAACAGTAAATGTGAACTTGAATTTTCTTTTGAAGTCACAAAAGAAAACTATTATGAATGTATGGAAGAATGTCAAGCATATAAGGATATTTTCATTCCTACCGTTAAACCTTACAAAGGAATATGTGGCAACAAACACAAAACATGACTTGGATATGATAAAGAAGTTACATTTCATATTCCTGACTATTCTTGGCCAATACAATTCCATAGTGGAGGATTCCTTCAAGAAGATTTCACTTCCTATGTTTTATTTCAGCATCATAATGTTAAGTAAAGCCTAACATCAAGACTAACTCCATGGTTGTTCGACACCCATATTGTTATCGTGGCTTATGGGGCCGGTTTTTATGGGGAGGAAAATTACATGTATGCTTCTTTGAAATTGACATCCGAATGAAAGCATTCTGGTTTACTAAAGAGAAAATCAACTTATGTGGACTTCATATAGACTTGTTATATGAATGAATGCATTGTGGTTTACAATTTAATTTTAACCTCATCTTTTAGCGATAATTAATTCAAATGTTTTGAGAAGATGAAGTATTACAAGTGTTAATACTAAAATCAGAAAACAACGACAATTTACTAAAATAAAACATAGTTGGGTCGAAGAGAGGTCCCATCCACTCAATGGCGAGCTCGGCTCTTTGCATCGACCTCAAATCAATCTGGAATGGGAGATTTGCTTCAAAGCGGTGCCATCGATCTGACAAACAATGATTCAGCCAATGCAAATATCATAGACAGGTTGCAGATCCCTGATCGGGCCTCATTTCCTTGGACAGCTTAAGAAGGAATGTGGATTTGATAGGGTTGGATTCCCTGATGTATATAGAGCTGCGAGCGATGATGGAGGAGGAGGATTCAGACGGTGACGACGCTCTGAAGGAATTTTTTTTATGTGTTCTAATGATCAGATTGAGCCTTAATTTCACAGCGAAAGCTGAAAAATAGCTTCACAAGACGCTGGTAACGACGGGATTCTCTGATCTACCGATTGACAGACCTGGAACCCTAGAAATGGCAACGGATCACCCAGATCTGATGCTACAGCAAGGGTACATGGGCGTTTTTCGGGTGTAGGGAGGGAGATCAGCCCGCTCCTGGGTGCTGGTGCTTTTGTCCAGGTTGATGTTGGAAGCTCAAAAATATAAGTGGATAAACATCTACTCACATAGGACCAAGCCGCTTCTAGTTTTGATTGGCCTGCATAACACAATGAGTCCGATGTCTCCTCGTATTGTTCTACATCAGACAACACAGGAAACATCAGATCTAAAGAATGTGATGAGAATAGGAATGGAAGCGGTTCAGTTGAACCAGAATAGCTACCTCGAAGCACAGCTTATGACAAATCTGGTATTTTTTCTTACATCTCCCATATGGATGGGGTTGCCCTCTATTTTTTCCAATCTCTCCTCAGAATCTGGAGTTAGGGTAGACATAGACAGGTTTCAGATCTTTATAAAATT
Organism: Pseudotsuga menziesii; assembly: GCA_001517045.1. NCBI lineage: Eukaryota > Viridiplantae > Streptophyta > Pinopsida > Pinales > Pinaceae > Pseudotsuga > Pseudotsuga menziesii. Next base: position 111,559 of record LPNX010839403.1, read on the forward strand.
GACCTCCGAGAAGTCAATTCTGGTATGGGTCCATGGATCTAAATCAGTGGAGACACTAAAAGCAGACCTCGAGCAAAGAGAGGGTTTTCCTAGAACCTCTTTCTTCTTCCTCCATGAAGGCAAAATATTGCAGGAAGATTCTAGGCTGACAGATTATCAGATATCAAAGAACTCAACCATTTTTTTGTTGTACCACTTGAGGGGGGGAGCAGAAGGAAATAAAGGACCCTCCGGTCCTTCATCGTATAAAGAAGCAGCTCGACCTAAGGGACCTCCGATGACAGCCTCTTCTTCTCCCCAGAACAGTCCGTATTTTGTGGAAAAGATGGAATCTACACCAACACTAGAGATCAAGAATCCTCAGGTAACAAAACTTTTCAGTACGCTACAATCTGTAGCTGTCATTTGTTGTTTTAATGGTTTTTGGTCCAGATCTTTTGATCTCCATCAATGGGTTTACACAAATTGGACAGCTAATTGTCAAATCCTCTTATGTTCCAAGGGATTCTTTGTAGTTCAGTTTGAATCTCAGGAAGATTACCAGAAGATGCTAACTCAAGGACCTTGGTTTTGGGGGAGAGCTAGGCTCTTGATAACACCCTAGTTTCCAAAGTTTGATTCAAACTCCATGGTGGTAACCAAGATGCCAGTGTGGGTGAGGATGCCAAATTTACCCCTACCATTCTGGCACCATTTAGTATTGGAGGACATTGGCAATCTTCTTAGCAGGTTTATCAAAAGTGATAGTGATAAGAAAGAACAGGGATTATTTACCTATGCAAGAATTTGTGTGGAGATTGACCTCAACAAAGGACTCCCAGATAGATTACAGCTGAAACATGAATCTTTCAATTGGATTCAGAGGTTGGACTATGAAAATACTACTTTTAGATGTAGATTTTGTCATTTGACGAGTCACCTCCAAGACACATGCCCTCTTCCTAAAAAGTCCACAAAGAAAAAAAAAGGGGCAGATTTTTAACCGTAAAAATTGGCAAATAGATTACGCTCCGTCTCTAGATGGGGACGAGGAGAGTGAAGACGAAGAACAACCGGAATTACAAAAAATGAGGAAAATATGATGAAATCTGAATCACTAGATGCACAAACACTTAAAAAAAAGAACTATGGTGTGGAAACACTATCAGATGATGTGAATCCTGTGGATGCTTCTTTTAGTGGACTAAAGCGTGCACATGAAACAGAAAGCTCAAATTCTGATAAAGATCTAGTTACTGTTCAACAGCCAGGGGAGATGGCAAGTAAACAATTGATCGTAGTTGTCACTCCGCAAGATGGTTGGATTGAAGTGAAAAGAAAGAAGATGGGGAAAAAAGGGAAAATAGAGGCATATTTTCATCCTTGATTACTATGTCCTATGATGTATTATAGTTTTATATTTTTTCATAGACCTTTGGTCTGTTTTTTGACCGCTTGCTTCGGCACTTAAGCTATTTGCTTGTAATGCATTTGCATCTACAAAATGTAATTTTGATTCTCCTCGGCTGAAATAAAATTACGCTTTTTTTTCCAGGAAAAAAAAATTAATTCAAATGTTTCGCTTTAAAAGCATATTTTCATAGATTTGATCAAAATCCCAAAAAGCGACCAACTTCCTCAGTGTTTCTTTCTTTGAAGTTTAATCTTGACACCCAATCTGCACCAAATTTAGTAAGTTAATTTGTTATAACCCATTTTCAAAAGACACCAAAACTACCAAATGAAGGCATTCAAATTATTTACAAGAGTGTAACAAGATACAATTTCCAAGGTGTATGAACGTTACTGGCTTCATTATTCTTTAGTACAAAGTATCGGATCATAAAAATCCCTTTAGTCTTTTATTTCTTAGAGAATTGTGATGCAAGTGGGAGTTATATTTCTTATCCTTTTCACCTCAAAAGTAAACCCTCGTTCCTAGGAGCCAATAGTTATATGGGAATACCTGCCTTGTCTTTAGGACAAAGAATTGTTTTAATGAATTTTTATTTGTTAGAATTGTGATGTGAGTGGGAGTTAACTTTTCTTAACCTTTTCACCTCATATTTTCATTTTAATATTATGTTTGTGGGTTCCAATTCCAAAGCACATCCCAAAAGATATGTATCATCGTTTACCTCTCACGTGGTTAATTGCCTGTAATCATAATATGTACTCTAGTTTAGGCCTCCAAACATGTTGTAAGATATAAGAAGATGTTTGGAGACGTATCTAAGAAGATAATATGGAGTTGGAATTTAGGAAATTCTAAACATTGTGATGATATTTGTCTTTGCTTTCATGTTTGTTACCGATTAAAATAAATATATTTTTTTCTTCCGAAAACACATTTAGTTTGTTGGGATGGGAAATGATATATTTATATTTTTTTCAAACCTTTTTATTTGTGTTCTAACGATTTCAGTATGCATTTTTTTAGCATGTTAAGTTTTGGTATCACTCAACATATTTTCCAATTGTTTCTATTGATAAATCTCAAATTGTTGCAAATCTGATGAAGAATGGACCCCTTTCAGTTACTTCAAAATATGCACCTATTTCATTGTTTTTTGTTATAGAATTATCACACTTCTATTGCAGTGTTGGCCTAACTTCCGGTCGACCCAGGTTTAGAACCTTTGTTCGTCAACAAGACCTAATATATCAACCTAACAAAGGGAAACTTCGTCGGCAACACCTGTGAAGAAGATGCAGTCTCACCCAAGATATCTTATGGGGAATTCCAAAACCGGGTTTCTGCAGTTATGTGGGGATTTTGACTTTTTCAATACTTATCAAATCACTCGACCAAAACCGGGAATCATCTTTATGTTTTCATTCATTCAATCAAGATAACTATCTATTGATCCATCGAGACATATTGTAGTAATTGTCACAAAGTGCTAACATATTTTTAACCTATCATGTGTGCGACACACACACACAATTTGAATCATACATAGGTTGCACTCCACATTAGATTGACTTATTCACCATAGATAATCATTCGACATAAACATAAACATTAAAACATAGATAGACAAGATATAATGTGGAAACTCACCTGGAAAAAACCACAAAGGTTCTCTTCATCTGGAATGAGAAAGGTTAGCACCTTTGGTCTGCGCACTCAACTTGTCGACTCGTCTTGTGATGTTCTTTACAATTCATTCCTTCCTATAGCATCTCATAATCTCCAGTTTTGATCTCTCTCTCTCTCTCTGAATGTTCGATCTGCACACAACCTGGATAAATGTTCTGACTAAGCAACTCTCTCTATGAGTTATCTTGAACCCACTCTCTTGATCTTTCCTCCATGACCAACCACCACGTCGCTTGGGTCGGTGCTTTTATAATCTTTTCCGATTTTACAATTCTTAACTCAACCGTCGACTAACTCACAACTTCCAGTCGACAGCTTGTCTTTCTATTTTAATACATTCAATTATCTCTAAAAATAGGCATTATCGACCCAAAATACAATCATGTTTTATTACTAAAATCAAGCTTTTAGTTCAACTAACTGTAACACCCCGGTTTTTACCCCATTGCATTAATTGTACATGATGTATATATTGTAATGATCATGGTGTGGAGCTAAAGGCCAAGGCCCCACCATTGATCGGTTATGCTATGTTCTGGATTTGAATTTGTCACCGATGGTATATCGGGGCATGCGGCATATATTATGTTGGTCATCATGTAAATATGCATCTATAATTAATTAAATGAACCCAACCAGCTACGATCGCGGCAACTAAATCGGAAGGGGCATGATTTTCACAAGGATAAGGATGTGGGTTGGGAATTTGTCAAACCTGGGCCAATGAAGGAAAATACCCATGTGTCTTCTTCCCTTGATTTTATTTCCAACCACTTTCATTAAAGAATTGCTGCTGGTGGTTGAGGCAGTAAATTGCTTTGGGATTGGGGTGGCAGGACTGTCAGTCCTCACCCTCATGCACACTCTACCCACAGCGTTTGAATTCACAATGGAAGGGGAAAAACCTTCACACACTCTCCATTTTTCGCGGCCTCACGAATTGCTGTTCATCCTCACGCAGGGGCGAAAGATGCTCACACCCACGCACTGCAATTTCGCGTCCTCCCTATAATTGTTCACCTTCACGCCTGAACCATTGTCTGCTCATTGTTTTCATGCACAGGAATTTTCCTAGTTTCACCCATGCAGTTTTTCCTCTGCGAATTGGAGAATGGTGTGGCTCCGTCCTTTGGTCAGAGGTTGATTTGTGGGTTCTGCATTGTGATTGTTCACGCACCAGTCGGGATAATGTAAATTTGTCCCCAAGTGTGGTCTGCGTACGTTTTTCCCCAGCGGCTTCGATTGTGTAAAATGGACTGTTGTTTTCCCCATGTATGTTGGTAATGTATGCTGATTACATTTTGGGACTGTTGTTTCCCCCCCCCCCCATGTTGTAAATTGGTGCACTGATACGTTCAGTGGGACTGTATAATCGCTTGGGAGCCGTTTTTCCCTGTTTAGGCTGTGACAACTAAATTAATTGCCTGAGTGCAATGGCTGGTCTTTGGATTGTGAGAGGATCAGGGAGGTTGGCTTAGATTTTCTTGATAAACCTGGTGGCTGAAAACCACACAGATAGAGCTAGAGGGATGGCCTTCTTCTCCATCACCCCTGAATAGCACTAGAAGGGAATGCAGGGCCTGAGGGACTGTGTAGCAGAGAAGGGACTGATTCCTTGTGTTGGGTGTGTTTGGGTGTCTTGGAGGTCAGGCTAGTTCAGGTGTAGGTGTTCTTGGCTCTGTAATGAGCTCACCAGCTTAGCAATTTTCCTTCTCCAGCACCTTGGTGGCCTGATAAACCCAACTGTGTTGGCTTGGCTGTGTTTGTGTATTCTTGGCTATGTGTAAGCCTGATGTTCCCTTATTCCTTGGAGAATCATGCCTAGCTCGAGGGTGGCAGCGTTGCTGAGAGATTAAGGAGCACGCTGGCCTATGGTTGGGTGGAACGTTGCAGCGACGTAGCTGGTTGCGGATCGAGTTCTTCATAAGATAAGTGATCTTGTTCATTTTTACTTCCGCAACCATATTTTCTGTCAATGATATGAAAATGATGAACATGTTAAAATGAATGCTTGTGTGAATGCATGTTGATCCCGTTGTGCAAGATAAATAATTATAGCTGTGTATGATAAACAATTGCGTTTATGCATGTTATACTGCAATGCATTTTCTTTCAGCATTCTGTTTCTGCAAATTTTATGCCTGTACATGTTCATGGGGCTCTTAGCCCAGATGGTTTAAGCCATGGGTCGCGTCCTCTTCGCCGGTCGGAGGCATGGGGACGTGACACTAACTCTTCCCGCAAAACCATTTGAAATATGGTTTTCGACTGCTTTATTCCTCTTTTGATGTAGTTCCTTGTGTCGTGGTTGTTTCCATTGCATGACTAGAATCTTCATCTTTTCGAGTAGATTTATGGAAAAAAATTGTTTGACTTTTCATAGGCCCCACAGGCCCCCAAAACTCACCCGTAGCTTGTCTCGAGCCACATCAGTCTGAAACTTCCTTAATTGTGACCTTGCTTTGAAAATATTGGAATATTTTCACTACTTGTTCAGCTTCCTCTTGCACTTCTTCTTTTAGTATCTTCAATTTTTCTCCAAGTTTGAAACTGATGTGTTCTGAAGTTGTTAGTCCTGCCGACCCCAAGGTTTGTCGCACCTTCTCATATACAGGTTGAATGAGACATGTAAATTTCTCTACTTCTGCTTGCAATTATGTGACCCGGTCAGTTCTCTTTTGCTGATGTGTTCACAATTTTTCTACTTGTTGTTTTAGCTTCTTCATGTCAGCAGCTTTCGCCATTTTCTCTACTGTCGGCAACTTCTTTAGATCGTTCTTCATTTTGTTGAAGTATTCCTCAGCAGTATGTAATTGCTTAATTATCTAATCTAATTATTCATCGCTGATCAAATCTTCCCATGATTGAAAAACTTGTTCAACCGCCTTAGCACAAAGTGCCTCTGCTTCTCCAATCTTTGTCATAGCTTAAGTTGCTACTTTTCTTCATTCTTCCAGTACTTATGTAGGTGTATTGGGATTTATCCATAATTCCATCTCCACAACCCATTTATGGATACTTTTCTCTACTTCACTAAGTTGAAATACCTTGGCTTCTGAAAACATTTCTTCTGTGATGCCTTCATCTGCAAAACTGCTACAAACCAAAGTAACAGTCGCATCCAGCCGATGTATGTCCTCCTGTGACATTTTTTCTTTCTGCTTTCTATCTTTAATTGTGTTATTCAACTTATTATTAGTTTTGTGTGAGGATTTTACCTGATTAACCAGTGCATTCTCCTTATTCTTTATTTATGCTATTGCAACATTCTGAATGGCATGTACTTCATACATAGGCAGCGCAGAAAAGTCCATAGTGATATGACCAAGGTCCTTGATGATGGTATTCAACTCTGGTGTACCTAAGTCAATTACTTGACCTAGTACTTAAATATTTATAGGTGGAGTTTGTGTCGATTATTCTTGGACAAGTCGCTCCTTAGATGGAACAGCTTGGTCCAGTGACCAGTCGAGTATGGTGTTTGTTCGACTGCCACTCGAACTTATTTTACTGCTTTACAGAGTTTCTATAGTAAATTCGTTATGTTTCTTGTCAATTATATTTGTATTTCATCCATTTTTCTGTAACTTTCATTGGAAACTTCTGCCTTTGTTTTTGTCAAAAGAGTGTAATCATCATTGGTGAGGCAGTTGACTCTAGATGAGTAGCCGACCTTCCTCTTTTTTTGATTTTTTCCCAAATTTTTTGAACTCTTTCCCTTATCCGCTAACTCTGGATTTGTCAGGTTTTGCTAGATTCATCGAGACTATGATAGCTTCTTGGGGTTTCCTTGACTGGTGGATCCCCCCCTTGATCTCCATCCTTATTTTTGGATGGATCATCTTTTCGTGACTCTTCTTCAGCAAACAATTGATCATATATGATAGGAACCTAATGATTCTACAGTCCAATCATGAATAATGGCATCAATTTCAATAGCATGTAGTTGAAACCATGTCACGAGCCATTGGTGTTTCGGATCCTGTCAAGGATACAAAAAGATCTTATGGCACCGACCTAAAATCTTGGAATGTTTCTAAATCGTTTGACGGTTCATTTGGTGATTCTTGTCTAATTCTAAATATAATGTCGAAGAGCCTCTCGTAAAAATGATTTGACATTGTTGTCTTTCTGTCGCTCATGTAAGTCCTTGTTGAACTAGATATTTTGGTATCAACCTCCTCGACATGGGACTAGCACATATACCCCTTGATAGCTTGGGTGGTTCTTCCTATGCAACAAAATAAATCAAAATTAGTAACCATGAATAATTAAATGGGATACCTTTCTCTTGACCTCCTCCACATTTGCTAATAGTTCATTTAGCAGATAGCGTGACTAGTTAAGTTGAACACCCGCTGCACATTGCTTGACTGTAGAAATTATCCCTGCAGTGAACTAGTTTGGTCACATATTTCACAGCAGCTTGCTAGATAAGAATTTGGTTGCGAACCAAACAATGGTATCGTTGACGGAAGAAATAACAAAGCCTCCCATGTCTCTTGTCAAGTCATACTTCTCTTTCAACTTATTTGTGAATGTTGTGTCCTATTCTTTCCTAGTGAAAAATGGCATTGGATTGATGCCTACAAGGGGAAGTGTGGTGATCGAAGCAATCATCTCGACATCCAATGAAAATTTTCAGTCAAGCAATAGACATCCGCCATGGAAACAAACAAGTAAATTCTTAACGCAGGCATTCAATTCTATTGTACATCCAAAATGTAGCATTTGCATCAGCAAAAGTAGTATGGACTTATCCAATCCTCTTTCCCATTCCATTGGAACTATGTGGATAGGGCCATCCTCTGTGTCTCGGATGCTAGTCATATATATGTTCATTTTTAGTTCTGGAAACTTGCGCAAGTTGTGGTCGACAAATCCAATCTTTTGCAAGTTTGGAATTATGTTCATCATTACCCAAACTCCCTTCGGTATGGTAGGCATATGCTACCAAAGGATATTTTTCATTTTTTCCAATTCTAACCTTTGGTGCATCGGTTGTTCTGGGTGGGACATAATCCAGAAACATGGTTGTTGATCATGTTGCTTCATCCTTTAGTGGAGGTGTTTTTTCTCATGATATTCAACTGGTAGACCTCTTTATCTTTGATGTACCAAGTGGTTATGGTCGTAACACAACATTTGGAATTATCGACGACTGTGCAACTTCTTATGCAACTCTGGGTGACTGTGAAACAACCTCTGTGGTGTCTTCCATAATTGGAGTGGGTGACATAATTTCAATACCTAATTCTTTAAAAGTGATCGTACTGGAAATAGAAATAACCATACTCTGTAAAACAATGGCTTCGGCTCTCACAGTTGTAGACAACAATTCAGTGCTCTTAGTTAGATGCAATAGAATTAATGAAACTTTGGTGAGATGATATATGTTTACCCATTCAATCAGTCATTCATTCACACGATTGGACAATAAATGGAAAGGTGGAGGTGATTTATGTCACATGGAGCAATATTTCTAATCATTACAAGGAAACCACCAATCAAACCATCACTCTACATGTCACTTCAATGGTATTTATTGCGCATTAATGGCGGAAGTGACTAAAAAGAACACCATTGAAATATTCCCACTTCCTCAAATTAACAGCTAACCAACTGTCACTTGCGACCAAAATTCATTGTGAGACAACAATTATTTTCCTGTGACACCATTCTTTTCTTGCGACAGACATAGAATTTGTACCAACAATTTTTCTTCTAGAACAGTCGTACAGTCTACAACAAATTTTTCTTCCACTATGACAAATAGACATTATGTGACCCTTTTGTTTCTCTTTCGACAAACAAACAACCTGCAACATTTTTCTTTTTCTTTCGACAGGAAGACAATCTGTAACCAAACACTTGTAAACTTCAAACAAAAATGCTCATATTTTTTCAGAAATAACGCTCATAAACAACACTCATAAATTTGCGACCTTTTTTCTTTTCCTTTTCCTTTTCTCCTTTCTCTTTTCTCTTTTCTCATTTCTCATTTTTTTTAAATTCTCAATCGACCAAACTAAAACTATCCTAGTAAGGCTTTATCTAACTTCCATTCACCAATCCCTTGAAAGGTGATCCGTCTAACTGTTATACCAAAATCCTGTCACCATCATGTGATAAGAACTTTGACATACCTACTTGCCCTGAATCGCAACTCTTGGAGTGGAAACTCATGGTTATTATCAATCTTTCATGGAAATTACTAGCACCGCGCTTCCTCTATTTTCCAGGAGTGGTACCTTGTTCGTAGTGCCTATCCCCTATTGCCCACAAGCAATGCCACCGCTTATGGCCCTTTGTCCATAAGCGTTTCTTACCAGAACCGCTCTGCCATTTAAGGATAAATGCGGTACCTTGGGTAAAAAGGGAAAAAGAGAAGTTTCTCGAGGCTTCTATATGATAAGCCTCATGTCCTCCCTTATCCCTACAGTTTTGGGTCAATTGAGCTTAAGATCCCTCATCCTAGGATCTTAGAGGCTACCTCACCCACCAATCTCTCAACCTACCCTATCCATTAAGCCTTATAAATATTAGGTCATATCCATGGTTGAGGGGAGAACTCTGAAGGTATTGTTATGATGTTGGATTGACTACTTGGCCCAAGACCATTTGGGAGAGCATAGAGAGATAGATTCGGAGCTTTTGGGGATGAGAATGCTTGGTTTCATGGAGATGCATGTCAACACTAAGGATTGGTTGTAAACTTCTTCATATTTCTATATTAATGCAAGTTGATTTCTGTCCCACATACATTGTTGTTGTTTGATTTTTCATGTATGTTGTTAGATTCCTTAGTCACTCGCATGCATGTATGTTGCGTGTTGAAGCTTATTATAGGTACACAAGATAACGATCGAAGCATTACATCCCCAGCAGAGTCGCCAAATTTGTTAGCTGGAATATTTCACCTCCTACAGACATCAAGGTGTTCCACTAGTTTGAATGGTTCAGATCTAGAACAAATAGAGGACAGAGGTTGAAGACTCTCCCTAGACGCCGTAGATACCTCGGGTAATAACAAGAAGAAAGGTAAAAATAGAAATAAAAAACCTAGAAACCAATAGGAGACTCCATGACCAACCAACAGTGATAACGAAAAAGGAAAAAGGAAGGCAAAATATCCCTGTCTGCTATGCGGTGGTGACCATTTTTCAAAGGAGTGTCCTCGTCAAGAAAAAATCTCCCAGTTTCTGAAGTCCAATCCCGTACTTGCAATACTTACGGATGCTTTTCCCTCTCAACAACAACTGATAGAACACATGTCTAATCAGGAAAACTCCAGTTCATCAGAGGAAATTCGTATGATGTCCTCAGATACCATCAATCTGCAAACTCGAAGTCAAAATTATGAAAAACCCGCAGAAAAGAAAGAAGATCATTCTTCTTCAGGGAAAGCTCCCTCTACTAGTTCGCCTGAATCCTCGTCTACTGTCCCCTTATCTATCGAGAAGTCTACTCTCGACATGATTTTGTGCCCACCTAAGAGTACTCTTCGAAAGGATGCCTTCAATCCAAATGCTCGAGCTGCTCAATTTTATAATGTGGTTGAAGATCTCACTTAGGCACCTTGTGCGATGTCTACCTTAGAGGTACTCCAAAGTTGCCCTACACAGCGCAAGAACTTGTTGACAGCATTAGGAGCTTTAGACCTGGATAACACTAACTTGATTCATTTCAATGTTGAGAACTATAAGCCTTGATTACCGCATAAACTTGCTTTTCAGATCATTACAAAATTAGTGGGAAAGAAACTCTTTCGAACGGTATTGGACAAAGGATATTCGACCTCGATTTTGTCTCTGACTTGTTGGAAGGCTCTAGGCTCTCCTGAGCTTGTCACATCACCTACGACCCTTAAAGCATTTGACGGGAGGGGTTTCCAACCCCATGGTATCATATCAGCCCTAGTGGTTGAGCTAGGTGGCAAGACCATGTCCATCCAAGTAGAAGTGGTAGATGCCCCTTTAGATTACAACCTCCTTCTAGGAAGGAATTGGTTCTATGCCATGACTGTTGTTGCTTCAACAATATTCCAAACAGTCCAATTCCGGCATCTAGGGAGAATTGTTGCTATTGATCAGCTTGATTTATGTATGTCGTATGTTACTACTTCCATGGCTAATAACATCCCCATGTTAGGCCAGTCCCCTCCTCCTTACCAGTCGATTGGGGTAGGCATGTTGAAGGATTCATCCTTTATGGGGATTTTTCCATCCACTCCTCTTAGCACGGATACCACGACAATCCATATGATCGCCTCATTTGATTATGAACCTAAGGGCAAATTGTTTTTTGATTCCACCTCGTTGAATCCACACGAAGCTATGTATGACACCATTCAAGCCTTTTTCGATGATCACACTGATGACCTTCATCTAGTGGCTTCGGATCCTTACCATTTACCATACTGGTTAGAACCTTCTCTTCTTGTTCTAGATTATCTCTCTGAGACTTTTCCTTCCGATGAGTCCATTATGGAGATCATGAATACGGATGAGCCCATTTGGGAGGATCACCATCATAGATCCATGTTCCTCCCCAACACCAGTTCTGTTAGCCATGATTTTGCATCCTTGTTTCCTACTGATATTGTCAACGTTCCCTAAACTCCTATATTGTTGCAAGATACAGATTCTGAAGGAAACCTTTGCAACATTACTCAGACGAACCTGATTGACATATCAGCCAAGCCTGATGTTATCGAGCATGTTCATGTTGGGAAGAACTGCTCGGCAGATGAATCTGAAGCATATAAGGCACTTTTTAAGGAATTCCATGATATCTTTTCCTGGTCCTATGAAGAGATGTTGGGGATTGACCCATCCATTGTGGTCCATGAGATTAAAACCTATCCCATGGCTAAACCTATCAGGCATAAACTTAGGCAAGTCCATCCTTGGAAGGCCACAGCTATTAAAGCCGAAATTGAGAAACTTCTCAAAGATGGGTTTATTTATCCTGTACCCCTGACGAAATGGGTATAGAACATTGTCCCTGTCAATAAAAATTAGGGTACCATTAGAGTTTGCATCGACTTTATGGATTTGAATAAATCTTGTCCCAAGGACAACTTTCCTACTCCGCACATCGATCAGATTATCGACAATTGTGTTGGAAGTGTCATCTTTTCATTTATGGATGGATTTTATGGCTATAATCAGATTGAGATATTGCCCTCCGATCAGCATAAGATGATATTCATTTACCCATGGGGAAACTTTGCATATAAGAAGTTACCTTTTGGCTTGGAAAATGTTGGAGCCACGTTCCAATGCGTGATGTCCTATGTGTTTCACAATATTAAACATATTGTTGAACCGTACCTTGACGACCTCCCTGCTCATTCATAGCGACGGAAGGACCAACCTAGTCATCTTAGAGACATATTCCTAAGATGTCGTCATTATAATATACAGCTCAATCTACATAAATGTGTTTTTTGCGTTGAGACGGGACGTCTTCTATGCTTTGTGGTATCCAAAGATGGCATCCGAATCGATCCTTTGAAGATTGCTGCTATTTTAGATCTATCAGCCCCAACTAATCTCCTTGAACTCCAAATTTTGTAGGGGAAGGAAAACTTTCTCCGTCGTTTCGTGTGCAATTTCACAGAGAAAACACACGGTTATATGCATCTCCTCAAGAATAACACTCCGTTCTTATGGGATGACCAGGCCCAACGCGCCTTTGATAATATTAAGCACACTCTGACTCATTCACCCGTGATACACCCCCCAAATTATTCAGAGGACTTTCTCTTTTATATTGCTGCCTCCGCTACTACCATCGCCATGGTTTTAGTGCAGGAAAATATCCATGGTCATGAACATGTGATTTATTACTCCGGCAAGAATCTTATGGATTCTGAAACCCGTTATTCATGTGTGGAAAGGTCAGCTTTGGCCATGGTCATTACTGTACAAACGTTTTGTCACTGCATTCTGCTCCGCACTACCACCATATTAGCATATCAGAACCCGATGTATTACATCCTGACTCATCAGGTACTCAGGGACAAGTACTCCTGCTGGATCATTATCCTTCAGGAGTTTGATCTGGAGTTTTACAAGGCCACATCAAAGAAATCCTTGGTCTTTGTAGAGCTTATGTTTGATCTTCCCTGTGCTACAATGAAATCTGAGCCCAGTGATTCATTTCCAGATGAATTCTTGTTCATGATTAGCACTACTGATCCTTGGTATGGAGATTTGCTGATTTATCTCCAAACACAACGATTTCACCCACATTTATCTCGTGATGATCGTCGCCATATCCATCACCACAAGAAATACTATCTTATCTTGAATGATACCTTGTATAGACATGGGATCGACTCTATTCTCCGGCGATGCCTCACCCATGAGGAGGCTAAACATGTGTTGAATTATTTCCACTCTGGAGCATGCGACGATCATTTATCTGGGATGGATACAACCCAGAAAATCCTTCACACTGGCTATTTTTGGCCTTCTATCTTCAAATACTGTCATGAGGCTATTAAGAAATGCCCACCTTGTCAACATTTTTATCCTAAAAAGCGCACCCATCCTTCTCCGATACACCTCGTCATTGTCATTGGCCCATTCACCAAATGGGGGATTGACTTCATGCATTGTAAGCCTACCTCAGCCGGGGGGCATGGTTACATCATCATAGCCATTGATTATTTCACAAAATGGGTTGAGGCCATGCCTACATATGCAGAAGATGGTAAGACTACCGCTCTCTTCTTATTCAATCATATCATAGCTAGATTTGGAGTTCCGCAGTCCATCGTCACTGATCACGGATCTCATTTCCGTAATCAAATGATGGAGGAACTGAGTGCCAAGCTAGGTTTTTTCCATGAAAACTATACATTGTATTATCCACAAGCTAATGGTCAAGTAGAGGCCATTAACAAAGTTTTGAAAACTATGCTTCGTCGGATGGTTGGAGAGCATAAATCCAACTAGCACCACGTCCTTTTATCCACTCTTTGGGCTTATCGGACTTCTGTGAAAACAACTACTGGTTTCACACCATTCCAGCTTGTCTATGGACTCCAACCTGTCTTGCCGATCCAATGTCAGTGTCAGAACCAAAAAAATTCCGAAAAATTTAAAATTTTAAAATAGCATATATTCTCACTAAATGCAGTCATTAACTGTTTGATTAGTTTTATGTTACTAGAGTTGTAACTGAATGATATTTTGATTATACTTAACTTTAAAGAGTAGTTTATTTTCAGTTACTGATTGTTTTTCTGTTTGCGACACAAGGTGGGTTTGTCATGAAGGACTGGGCTTACTTAGCTTCCGAGCTAACACAGCAGTTTTCTTCTATTACAGGTATATAGGTAAGATGTACAGGTCGCTATTAACAAGTCTCGGAAGTTTACAATACGATTTGCTGTATAAAATTTATTTAGTGAAAGTACATACATGCTAGACAGAATTACCATGCTTCTAAAGGTAAAACTTTTACTAAGTTTCCTTTGAGACCTATTGCGTGAGAATTGAATTCTACACATAGAGATGGCAGTTAACTTCTCTATACAGAAATATAGGGTTTAACAAGTCTACAGAGTATGAAACCATTAAATGTTCATACTGAAGGTAAATGTAAGAAAGTAATAATTATTTCTTTATTAAACAGCTAGCATGGTATAAAATCACAACATCAAAGGATTATTTATATTATTCATAGTTACTATAACATGCCATGTTAGATTGCATCATATTCAGATTTTCAACTGTAGTTGTAAATGATAAGATATTACAAGTATCGATCTATACTTTTCTTACTTTAAGCATTTACAAGTTTATTGTTTGATACAAGTCTTCCCTTAATAATTTAAGGGTTTGCACTGTTTTGGAATGCTACTCTATTTCCAAGATTGGCATTTGGATAGAAACCAAAACACCTTTAGGATCAGTCCTAGACTTATCATATTTAACCCCTTTATGAGTTTTCAAGACTATACTATCAAACAAAGAAG
Organism: Pseudotsuga menziesii; assembly: GCA_001517045.1. Lineage (NCBI taxonomy): Eukaryota > Viridiplantae > Streptophyta > Pinopsida > Pinales > Pinaceae > Pseudotsuga > Pseudotsuga menziesii. Next base: position 126,633 of record LPNX010839403.1, read on the forward strand.
GTTAAATATATCCAAGCTACCTATCATACATTAACTTATAAAATCTTTGATAAATTTTTGAGCTTAGAAAGTGACAAAAGTCTAATTGTCACCACAAGGATTCTAAGACTATTAAAAGAATGTTAATCTATTAACAAGTATCAATGATATGGACTAGAGTAAACCAAAATCAAATTGATGGATCACATAAATTAATTACCACTAATTATAGACTTTAAAGAAATGTTATGTCGCTTACCTTCATTTGAAGACTAAGGCAATTGGCAATATAGTTGTGGGTTTAAAAAAAACTATGCCATAACCTTATTCCATTGCTTTTATAACTCCTTGTAACTCAAACAAATCTCCATACCTATGTATACGAGACTAAATAATGAGCAATATCTATAATGCAATGTTTTATAAACATAAATCTAATGTTACGTGGTTGAAATCATATCGCAAGTGATATTATGGTATATCGAACCTTACGGGATCTCCACGCTATGATTTGGTTTGTAAATCAGTCAAGGAGATATGGTCGTGGAACTTTAGAAATTATACCCACTGCATGTAAACTATTAAAGTATTACGTGGTCTCGTTTCAGCCATGCATTGGCGTTTTAAAACTGTTGTCCCAACCCTAATCGCCATTTCTCCTTTGCCTTTGGGCCTTTGGCCGCTCTGCAAACCCTCCTGGTCCGATTTGTTGTTGCGTTGTCTGCTATCGGTCCTCCTGCTGCTCCAGCTCTTCATGAGCTCAGCTACTGCACTGTGTGGGGAGGTTATGGTATTGAATAACTCGCTGTTTGTCCCTGCGATACCTCCGTTGTTTAACTTGGCTCTGGTCTGTGACAGTCCTTACCTTTCTCCGTTCCCATGAGAGTGATTCTTCCTTCAATGTAGCGTGGCTTATGCTGTCTGCAGACTGTGGGTTATTTACAAGGACAGAACATTGCAACTGTAGGGTTTTACCCTGTCCATCGATTAGCTGGGGTTTCTTTTGCTGTCATTGGTTGAGAGTGTTATCAATGTTATTCATTTGCCATCGATTGGGAGGTTCCTTGCTCATGCTGGTCGTGGCATCACTGTGTGGGATTATCCACTGCTAAGGTAACCAAATGCTTCATTTTCTTTAATGTCAAAGCTAACATTATTGTCAAAACATTTCTTTTGCATTATTATAGTAACTAACAGTCAGCAGTGTAATGGTTTTGCAGATATACCTGCTATTTTTCTCTGCCTACAAAAGGAATGAGGGTTACGGCAATACGACCACGGTAAGCCCTGGTCTCTCCACGGCTTGTCCACTTTGTGTAATTCCTTAAGGGATTGCGATGGGTTGGTCGTTGCGGCCCTTTTTGACCCTCATGGCTTTTGGTTGTTTGTTTGATGTTATGCATCGTGGGTTAATACCCTAGCTCTCATGCAGAGCTCTCAGTCTTCGACCGTGAGTGTAAAATCTTGTTTTGTAATTATTATTGTGTTTATAATAACTAAACAGGCTGCAAGCCTTCGTGTATAATTGCTTAATACGGCCATGGATTGACGAACAAGACTGGATTCCACCAGGTCATTACTTTTGTATTATTTTGACTGGTTAGGGTTTTTACCCTTAGTTATTATGCATGTTTAGAAAACTGTCTGCTGTTCAACACTCTTTCATTTACTTATATTAATTAGAATGCAAAAGTTAATTTATAAACAGCTATAAGTAAAAATGTTGTTAACTCCACTGTTCATTGTTTACCTTGTATAAATTTAATTTTTATAGGGTTTAACCCTAATCGATAGTGAAAGAAGTAACTTCATTATTTTTCCTTATATATTCCTGTTAAGTTTAGAAAGTATTTCTTGTAATATTTAGGGTTACTATCTATATTTATAATTGGTAAATAAGCTCAATTGAGAGCATTCTGCACTTCTGTTGTTATTTTCCTGCACAAAATGTATTAGGTTTGTTCACGGTTTAAAAAGTATTTTTCATTAGGGCTTCTATATCAGGTTTGTAATTTGACCTCCTTATGAATAAGGAAATGTATTTACTGCTGCATAGTTTATACCCTTAAAATAAGTAAGATTAAGAACTGTCAATTACTTGCAGCTCAGACAGTATGAATAGTTCTGGAAGATATTTATAGTAATAAGAATCCTACTCTAAATTAATAGCAAAATAAAATAAAAATACCTTGCTACTACTATAATGAATATATTATCTTTCTGACATTTCTGTAGCCTTTATATTAATACCCTTAGTTTATTTTATAATATTTTGAAAATAGTATTTGTTATTTGATTCTTCTGTAATTTATATTATACTATCTACGTTCTGCTGTAATTAGTTTATTTTCTTAGTTATAATGTTTACTTATAAATATTCAGCATTTTAATTAACTCTATCCAGAGTTTATTTTGTAAGTACAAATATTAACATGTTTATATTCTGAATAAAAGAATAATAGCTCTGTAACTTGTTCGAACTTAGTCTTAATAAAAGAAGGAAAATAATAAAATGAAAAACATTACAAACATTCAGAGCCTCCGGTCCAGAATAGTTGACAGTAGTATCTAAATATTATATAACTAGTTCTTACTTTGAGTTTATTCTTAGAAATGAAGTTATCCGAATACAAGGAAAGGAACTATATAGTAAAACAATATGAATTCTAGTCTAAATTCTACTATCTATCCTTTACAATAGAATTTACTGGAAACAAAATACAATACAAGGAAGTAGTTTGAAAACCTAAACTTATACCACAGTCAATAAAATATCTTTTCTGGAAATAGTTAAAGAGAACAATCTAATACTCTGCAATCTCATCAAGTTATCCTTATTTAAACTTCACCCCTGTGCTGGTGTACAATCTGGTAAAAAGCCAGATGTGGAAAAACACAGAGGGTATTTATCATTCATTAGCAGTTTCTAATATTGCCATCTAAGAACATTTACATTAATAACCAGTAAAGCCTTTTTATCTTAACTATAAAGTAAACATTCAAGCATTTACAGTTATTAAAAATATAAACAGTCAAGTGTTAGAACCTGTTTAAGCTGCGGACAAGAATAACAATGAGAGGTCATTCCTCCCTACCAACTCCTGGAGAGCGCTCAGACAGCGACTCCTCAGGACCCCCGAGCTTGCTCTGGTCTCCCTGGCTAGAATTAGGTGCAGCAAAGTCAGATACCAGTCTTCAAACTCAGTATTAACCCAGAACTTTTCAGTAAGCTCTCCCAGCTAACAAGCTGTAGTAAAACAAGTTACTGCAGCAATCCTCTCAGACAACTTCCTTACTGTTTTCCCTCTTTCCTCAATGAATTTCCTGAATAACATTCACCTGAATGAATTCTCTCTGGAAAATATATAAGCAGCCTCAGCTCTCTTCATTGAGTACTTTTAAAAGATTGCCTAGGTCTTTTTTTTGGGTTAACTGTCATTTAATGAGCCACCTGCTCTGATCCCACTTTCTTCGGGGATCATGACCCCAAATGTAGGGAAGTTGCCACCTGCAACTTAGGAAGTGTTTGAGGATGTTGCCACTTGTCTTTTGCCTTCCACCTAGTTCCATCCACCAGTTTGACCAGTAACCTCTTTTTAACACCTCTCCCATGCTGTTGTCTGCACAATTCATTTATTAATAATAAAAATATTCTGAATTACATTCCAATTCTATTGACTCTGCTGGGTCATCAATTCCTACTTAGCATTAAATTTAACATAATGTCTCAGGAATATAATTAAAACAATTTACATAACTTTACAAAATTGGGGTATGTGACATACACACCCCCTTAAAATGTAACATCGTCCTCGATGTTACTTATTCTTCATCCTCTGCAACCTCCTGGAACAGATTCGGGTATGCTTCCCGCATCTTACTTTCTAGTTCCTAGGTAGCTTATTCAGGACTAAGGTGCTTCCATTGCACCTTCAGCTGTCCAATTTTGCGGTTCTGCAGAGTAATTTCCCTCCTCCCGAGGATACAATCCGGCTCCACCAGAACTTCTCCTTCTGGTTCCACCTGTACAACATTCCAATCAATTACATGAGTAGCATCATGAACATACTTTTTTAGAATAGAAATATGGAAAACATTATGCACTTTCAAATTAGGTGGTAACGCTAACTGATATGCAACTTGACCAATTCTGGATAGAATTTCAAACGGACCACAGTAACGTGGTGCTAGTTTTGCACAACTCCCCAGTCTTAGGGAGCTTTTCTTTGTTCTTACCTTTATGAACACGTGTTCACCCACCTGGAAGTCCTTGGGAGTTCTTTTCAAATCTGCTTGGCTCTTTTGTTGATCCTGAGCTACTTTCAAATTTTCCTGCACTTCTTTTACAATCTGTTCCATTTCCTTCAATAATTTAGGTCCTAACACCAATCTATCTACTGGATTATTCCAGGAGATAGGAGTGTTGCATTTACGCCCATACATAATTTCAAATGGGCTGAACTTAGCTGAGGATTGATAGTTATTATTGTAAGCAAATTCTTCTAAATGCAAGTAATCCTCCCACTTACATGGTTGATCCTTAACATACATTCTTAACAGATCTTCCAACACCTGATTCACTCTTTCTGTTTGTCCATCTGTCTGAGGATGGAAAGAGGTGCTAAAATTCAGTGTTGCGTTTAATCCTTAAAACAAGGATTTCCAGAAATTCCCTGTGAATTTAGGATCCCTGTCTGAAATAATAACCTTAGGTACTCCATGTAACCTAAAAATCTGCTTTAGAAATATATCAGCTATATTGGCAGCCTTGTAGGTAGTCTTGACAGGAATGAAGTGTGCTGCTTTACTTAACTTGTCCACCACCACCATAATTGAATCGTTCTGATTTTGATTTCTGGGTAATCCAGTAATGAAATCTAAGCTGATTATCTCCCACTTCCAACTAGGAATAGGCAAGGGTTGCAATAAACCAGCTGGATGTTGGTGTTCTATTTTCACTTGTTGGCAGTCCAAACATCTAGCTATATACTCAGCTACTTCGGATTTCATATTAGGCCAGAAACATTCTTTTCTTAACATGGTGACAGTCTTCTGGTAGCCTGGATGCCCTGAGTAAAGGGTTTTATGAACTTCATCCAGAATCAGCAATTTAACCTTAGGCACATTAGGCACATACAGTCTGTCCTTAAACAATAAAAATACATCTTTATTTAGACTATAGCCTTTTATTAAACTTTCTGTAGGTTCTTCTTTAGCTGTAACCTGTAATTTTTGATAAATTTCATCTAATTTTATCCCTTCAGTCAGCTGTTCATTTAAATCAGAAGCATAAGTACTGATTGCTGCTGTAAAATTCAGCTTTGCATTTCTCCTCAAAGCATCAGCCACCTTATTTTCTTTTCCTTTTATGTGCTGAATTTCGAAATCGTATTCACTTAAGAAGGCTAACCATCTTGTTTTCCTTGCATTTAAGTTGGGCTGATCTAAAAGGTATTTCAGACCCTTATTATCAGTCATTAAAGTAAACTTTCTGCCTATTAAGTGGTGTCGCCACATTTTTAAGGCATGAATAACAGCAGCAAGTTCTAAATCATAAGTGGCATAATTATTTTCGTGGATCTTTAACTTCCTGGACTCATAGGAAATGACATGCCCATCCTGAGTCAGCACTCCGCCTAAACCATCATTACAAGCATCGGTGCATACCACAAAATCCTTATTAGGATCTGCTATTTTTAGAATAGGCGCAGTTGTTAACAGGGTTTTTAATTTCTTAAAACTTTCTTCACATTTTAAGTTCCAATCAAATTTCTTGCCTTTCTTTTGCAAGGAAGTGATTGGATTAGCTATTTTTGAAAAGCCTTCAATGAATCTCCGGTAATAACCGGTAATTCCCATGAAGGACCTAACATTTGTTACGTCTTTTGGAACTGGCCAATCTTCGATTGCCCGAACCTTTTCAGGATCCACTGAAATCCCTTCCTTAGTCACTATGTGACCTAAGTACTGGATTTCATCCTTAAAGAAATCATACTTGCTGAACTTCGCAAAGAGATGTTGCTCTCGCAGCTCTTGTAAGACTATCCGTAAGTGTTCCTTATGTTTCGCTTCATTTTTAGAATAAATTAAGATGTCATCGATAAATACGACAACAAATTTATCTAAGTATTTATGCATTATATTATTCATCAGACACAGAAAGACAGCTGGGGCATTAGTAAGCCCAAATGACATTATGACAAATTCGTAATGTCCATACCTTGTTCTAAAGGCTGTCTTGAAAATGTCCTCATCTTTAATTCTCACCTGATGATATCCCGATCTCAGGTCTATTTTTTAGAACACTGTAGCTCCACGTAGCTGATTGAACAGATCATCTATGCGGGGCAATGGATATCTATTTTTAATAGTCATTTTATTTAGTTGACGGTAATCTATGCAGAGTCGCATAGTTCCGTCTTTCTTTTTAACAAAGATTACTGGTGCTCCCCAAGGGGACACACTGTGTCGAATATACTTCTTATCTATTAACTCTTTTAACTGTGATTTTAGTTCATTAAGTTCTAAAATATTCATACGATACGGAGCTTTCAAGCTAGGTACAGCACCTGGTACCAGCTCAATTGTGAAATCCAGTTCCCTCCTGGGAGGTAATCCTGGAATTTCCTCTGGAAAAACATCAGTAAATTCGTTTAACACAGGAATATCCTCTATTTTTATTTTATCTTTTTCAGATTTATTTGTCTCATCTGTAATAGTTACAGCATAGGCTTTGCACCCTTTCCTGACTGCTCTTTTGAGTTGTAAGGCAGAAATCTGACTAATTACAGTTTTCCTAGGAATACCCTTAACTGTTACTGGTAGTTCATTATTATTTACGCATGTAAATGTTTTATCAAAACAGTTTAAAACTACCCTGCGCTATTCTAACCAATCCATACCAATCAATAAGTCATATGAGCCAAGTGGCAGAACATTTAACTTAACAGTAGTTTTAAAATCATTCATAACTAAAGCACATTCCTTAACATAATAGGTTACTTTCATTTTTGCCCCTGTGGCTAATTGAACTAACCAGGAGTTATCGAACTTTTCAACAGTCAAATTACACTTGTCTACTATCTGAGGTGAAATGTAACTAAGACTAGCACCTGGATCTATTAAAATAGTTACAGGGGTTTGGTTAACCATACCTTCTACTTCCACCATGGAAGTTTGATAGTCAGCTTGGCGGTTCTCGAATGCTGCATTGATTCGGGGCATAATCCTTGCAAAATATCCAACAGTCATTTCATCTTGTATAGTATGAATATTGTTATTTGGCTTCTTCCGATTTGGGCAAACTAAAGCATAGTGCGGGCCATTGCACTCCCAGCACTTAACAGGCTCCTTCCGTTCGAAATTCTTAGTGAAATTTCCATGATTGTTTGAAGCTTCCTTGCCCTTGAAGTTATTGGAATTATTGGAATTATTAGGAGCACCATTTCTATTTCCCTGGAAGTTCTTACCATTAGAATGATTTCTGTTCTTATTATTCCTGAAATTTTTCTGGGGTACAAACTCTTTTTTCTTGAACTTAGGCTTATTACTGCTCTTTTTAGCCTTCCAGTTGGCTATTCCTTCTTTCTTTTTGTTCTGTTCAAAACATAAATTAGCCTTCCGCATGGCTTCTTCCAAAGTTTTGGGGTTATCATATTTGATTCTGTCCTTTATATGATATGGCAGGCAGCTGAGAAACCGCTGTACTTTATGTTTCTCATCAACTAAATACAACACATACCTTAACAAACTTAAGAATTTACTGTTTAAGTCCTTCATAGTCATGGATCCTAACTTTAACTCATAAAATTCTTTCACCCTTTCTTCATAGTATTGTTCGGACAGAAATTTCTTCTTGAAGTAACTTTTAAAAGTACTCCAATTGATTTCTTTTTCTTTGATTCCCTTGACTCTTTTCAGATCTTGCCACCATATATCTGCCTTTCCAGAAATATTATAGATGGCCATTCTTGCCTTCAGCTGATTTGAATAGTTGTATATCTGAAAATATTTCCTCATCTCGGATAACTAGGACTCTGCCTCTTCCCCTTTTTCAGTCTCTCCGTTGAAAGTTGGGGGCTTTATTTTTTTGGACTCCCTGGAAATCTCTTCGTATGGCCTATATTTTTTCTTTCGATTATACAACTCAGCCTCACTACTGTCACTAGTAGTGTAGTAGCTTTGTTGTTCCCTGAGCCCTTCAGATGATGAGCTGCTTTCAGCCTTAGCCAGTTTCATCTTTTTAGATCCCTTCTGATGACTAGCTTCCTCAGATTCAGATCTTTTACTCCTCCCTTCTGTCTGCAATTTTTCTATCAAGATTTGGTTTAACTCCTCCTGAGTCTTTAATATCTTCTCATTATCCTTCTTGACTGATTCCATTTCAGTCTTCAAATCCTTGATAGTCTGTATCAGTTCTGAAGAGTGAGCAATTATCTCTTTTAACACAGGCTCTCTAGACATCTGTCTTGTCTCAGTGTTTGGAGACTCCTCTTCAGCATATTCTCCTAACTTCTCCATACCTGCCTGTTAGATTCAGAAAAATAAATTTTCTATTTTTTTTTTTTACATAAAACAAAAGAAATACAGGTTAGTACATTATTTTTACTATTCTATGGAAACTAGTGGGGCCACATCAAGGCCTAGTATTTGAACCATGCTCTGATACCACATGTCAGAACCCCAAAAATTCTGAAAAATTTCAAATTTTAAAAAAGCATATATTCTCATTAAATGCAGTCATTAACTGTTTGATTAGTTTTATGTTACTAGAGTTGTAACTGAATGATCTTTTGATTATACTTAACTTTAAAGAGTAGTTTCTTTTCAGTTACTGATTGTTTTTCGGTTTGCGACACAAGGTGGGTTTGTCATGAAGGACTGGGCTTACTTAGCTTCCGAGCTAACGCAGCAGTTTTCTTCTATTACAGGTATACAGGTAAGATGTACGGGTCACTATTAACAAGTCTCGAAAGTTTACAATACGATTTGTTGTATAAAATTTATTTAGTTAAAGTACATACATGCTAGACAGAATTACCATGCTTCTAAAGGTAAAACTTTTACTAAGTTTCCTTTGAGACCTATTGCGTGAGAATTGAATTCTACACATAGAGATGGCAGTTAACTTCTCTATACAGAAATATAGGGTTTAACAAGTCTACATAGTATGAAACCATTAAATGTTCATACTGAAGGTAAATGTAAGAAAGTAATAATTATTTCTTTATTAAACAGCTAGCATGGTAGAAAATCACAACATCAAAGGATTATTTATATTATTCATAGTTACTATAACATGCCATGTTAGATTGCATCATATTCAGATTTTCAACTGTAGTTGTAAATGATAAGATATTACAAGTATCGATCTATACTTTTCTTACTTTAAGCATTTACAAGTTTATTGTTTGATACAAGTCTTCCCTTAATAATTTAAGGGTTTGCACTGTTTTGGAATGCTACTCTATTTCCAAGATTGGCATTTGGATAGAAACCAAAACACCTTTAGGATCAGTCCTAGACTTATCATATTTAACCCCTTTATGAGTTTTCAAGACTATACTATCAAACAAAGAAGGTTAAATATATCCAAGATACCTATCATACATTAACTCATAAAATCTTTGATAAATTTTTTGAGCTTAGAAAGTGACAAAAGTCTAATTGTCACCACAAGGATTCTAAGACTATTAAAAGGTTGTTAATCTATTAACAAGTATCAATGATATGGACTAGAGTAAACCAAAATCAAATTGATGGATCACATAAATTAATTACCACTAATTATAGACTTTAAAGAAATGTTATGTCGCTTACCTTCATTTGAAGACTAAGGCAATTGGCAATATAGTTGTGGGTTTAAAAACAACTACGCCATAACCTTATTCCATTGCTTTTATAACTCCTTGTAACTCAAACAAATCTCCATACCTATGTATACGAGACTAAATAATGAGCAATATATATAATGCAATGTTTTATAAACATAAATCTAATGTTACGTGGTTGAAATCATATCGCAGGTGATATTATGGTATATCAAACCTTACGAGATCTCCACGCTATGATTTGGTTTGTAAATCAGTCAAGGAGATATGGTCGTGGAACTTTACAAATTATACCCACTGCATGTAAAGTATTAAAGTACTACGTGGTCTCATTTCAGCCATGCATTAGCGTTTTAAAACTGTTGACCCAACCCTAATCATCATTTCTCCTTTGCCTTTGGGCCTTTGGCCGCTCTACAAACCCTCCTGGTCCGTTTTGATGTTGCGTTGTCTACTATCGGTCCTCTTGCTGCTCCAGCTCTTCATGAGCTCAGCTACTACACTGTGTGGGGAGGTTATGGTATTGAATAACTCGTTGTTTGTCCCTGCGATACCTCCATTGTTTAACTTGGCTCTGGTCTGTGACAGTCCTTACCTTTCTCCATTCCCATGAGAGTGATTCTTCCTTCAATGTAGCGTGGCTTATGCTGTCTGCAGAGTATGGGTTATTTACAAGGACAAAACATTGCAGCTGTACGGTTTTACCCTATCCATCGATTAGCCGGGGTTTCTTTTGCTGTCAATGGTTGAGAGTGTTATCAACGTTATTCCTTTGCCATCGATTGGTAGGTTCCTTGCTCATGCTGGTCGCGGCATCACTGTGTGGGATTATCCACTACTAAGGTAACCAAATGCTTTGTTTTCTTTAATGTCAAAGCTAACATTATTGTCAAAACATTTCTTTTGCATTATTATAGAAACTAACAGTCGGCTGTGTAATTGTTTTGCAAATATACCTGCTACTTTTCTCTGCCTACAAAAGGAATGAGGGTTACGGAAATACGGCCACGGTAAGCCCTGGTCTCTCCATGGATTGTCCACTTTGTGTAATTCCCTAAGGGATTGCGATGGGTTGGTCGTTGCGGCCCTTTTTGACCCTCATGGCTTTTGGTTGTTTGTTTGATGTTATGCATCGTGGGTTAATACCCTAGCTCTCATGCAGAGCTCTCCGGCTTCGACTATGAGTGTAAAATCTTGTTTTGTAATTATTATTGTGTTTATAATAACTGAACAGGCTGTAATCCTTTGTGTATAATTGCTTAATACAGCCATGGATTGATGAACAAGACTGGATTCCACCAGGTCATTAATTTTGTATTATTTTGACTGGTTAGGGTTTTTACCCTTAGTTATTATGCACATTCAGAAAACTGTCTGTTGTTCAACACTCTTTCATTTACTTATATTAATGAGAATGCAAAAGTTAATTTATAAACAGCTATAAGTAAAAATGTTGTTTACTCCACTGTTCATTGTTTACCTTGTATAAATTTAATTTTTATAGGGTTTAACCCTAATCGATAGTGAAAGAAGTAACTTCATTATTTTTCCTTATATATTCCTGTTAAGTTTAGAAAGTATTTCTTGTAATATTTAGGGTTACTATCTATATTTATAATTGGTAAATAAGCTCGATTGAGAGCATTCTGCACTTCTGTTGTTATTTTCCTGCACAAAATGTATTAGGTTTGTTCACGGTTTAAAAAGTATTTTTCATTAGGGTTTCTGTATCAGGTTTGTAATTTGACCTCCTTATGAATAAGGAAATGTATTTACTGCTGCATAGTTTATACCCTTAAAAGAAGTAAGATTAAGAACTGTCAATTACTTGCAGCTCGGACAGTATGAATAGTTCTGGAAGATATTTATAGTAATAAGAATCCTACTCTAAATTAATAGCAAAATAAAATAAAAATACCTTGCTACTACTATAATGAATATATTATGTTTCTGACATTTTTGTAGCCTTTATATTAATACCCTTAGTTTATTTTATAATATTTTGAAAATAGTATTTGTTATTTGATTCAGCTGTAATTTATACTATACTATCTGCGTTCTACTGTAATTAGTTTATTTTCTTAGTTATAATGTTTACTTATAAATATTCAGCATTTTAATTAACTCTATCCAGAGTTTATTTTGTAAGTACAAATATTAATATGTTTATATTCTGAATAAAAGAATAATAGCTCTGTAACTTGTTCGAACTTAGTCTTAATAAAAGAAGGAAAATAATAAAATGAAAAACATTACAAACATTCATAGCCTCCGGTCCAGAATAGTTGACAGTAGTATCTAAATATTATATAACTAGTTCTTACTTTGAGTTTATTCTTAGAAATGAAGTTATCCAAATACAAGGAAAGGAACTATATAGTAAAACAGTATGAATTCTAGTCTAACTTCTACTATCTATCCTTTACAGTAGAATTTACTGGAAACAAAATACAGTACAAGGAAGTAGTTTGAAAACCTAAACTTATACCAAAGTCAATAAAATATCTTTTCTGGAAATAGTTAAAGAGAACAATCTAATACTCTGCAATCTCATCAACTTATCCTTATTTAAACGTCACCCCTGTGCTGGAGTACAATCTGGTAAAAACCCAGATGTGGAAAAAGACAGAGGATCTTTATCATTCATCAGCAGTTTCTAATATTTCCATCTAAGAAAATTTACATTACTAACCAGTAAAGCCTTTTTATCTTAACTATAAAGTAAACATTCAAGCATTTACAGTTATTAAAAATATAAACAGTCAAGTGTTAGAACCTGTTTGAGCTGTGGACAACAACAGCAATGAGAGGCCGTTCCTCCCTACCAACTCCTGGAGAGTGCTCATACAACGACTCCTCAGGACCCCCGAGCTTGCTCTGGTCTCCTTGGCTGGAACTAGGTGCAGCAAAGTCAGATACCAGTCTTCAAACTCAGTATTAACCCAGAACTTTTTAGTAAGCTCTCCCATCTAACAAGCTGTAATAAAACAAGTTACTGCAGCAATCCTCTCAGACAACTTCCTTACTATTTTTCCCTCTTTCCTCAATGAATTTCCTGAATAACATTCACCTGAATGAATTCTCTCTGGAAAATATCTGAGCAGCCTCGGCTCTCTTCATTGAGTACTTTCAAAAGATTTCCTTGGTCTTTTTTTTGGGTTAACTGTCATTTAATGAGCCACCTGCTCTGATCCCACTTTATTGGGGGATCATGACCCCAAATGTAGGGAAGTTGCCACCTGCAACTTAGGAAGTGTTTGAGGATGCTGCCACTTGTCTTTTTCCTTCCACCTAGTTCCATCCACCAGTTTGACCAGTAACCTCTTTTTAACAGCTCTCCCATGCTGTTGTCTCCACAATTCATTTATTAATAATAAAAATATTCTGAATTACATTCCAATTCTATTGACTCTACTAAGTCATCAATTCCTACTTAGCATTAAATTTAACATAATGTCTCAAGAATATAATTAAAACAATTTACATAACTTTACAAAATTGGGGTATGTGACATACACACCCCCTTAAAATGTAACATCGTCCTCGATGTTACTTATTCTTCATCCTCTGCAACCTCCTGGAATAGATTCGGGTATGCTTCCCACATCTTACTTTCCAGTTCCCAGGTAGCTTCTTCAGGACTAAGGTGCTTCTATTGCACCTTCAGCTGTCCAATTGTGCGGTTCCGCAGAGTAATTTCCCTCCTCCCGAGGATACAGTCCGGCTCCACCAGAACTTCTCCTTCTAGTTCCACCTGTACAACATTCCAATCAATTACATGAGTAGCATCATGAACATACTTTTTCATAACAAAAATATGGAAAACATTATGCACTTTCAAATTAGGTGGTAACGCTAACTGATATGCAACTTGACCAATTCTGGATAGAATTTCAAACGGACCACAGTAACGTGGTGCTAGTTTTGCACAACTCCCCAGTATTAGGGAGATTTTCTTTGGTATTACCTTTATGAACACGTGTTCACCCACCTGGAACTCCTTGGGAGTTATTTTCAAATCTGCTTGGCTCTTTTGTCGATCTTGAGCTACTTTCAAATTTTCCTGCACTTGTTTTACAATCTGTTCCATTTCCTTCAATAATTCAGATCCTAACACCAATCTATCTACTGGATTATTCCAGGAGATAGGAGTGTTGCATTTACGCCCATACAGAATTTCAAATGGGTTGAAATTAGCTGAGGATTGATAGTTATTATTGTAAGAAAATTCTGCTAAATGCAAGTAATCCTCCCACTTACCTAGCTGATCCTTAACATACATTCTTAACAGATCTTCCAACACCTGATTCACTCTTTCTGTCTGTCCGTCTGTCTTAGGATGGAAAGAGGTGCTGAAATTCAGTGTTGTGTTTAATCCTTTAAACAAGGATTTCCAGAAATTCCCTATGAATTTAGGATCCCTGTCTGAAATAATAACCGTAGGTACTCCATGTAACCTAAAAATATTCTTTAGAAATATATCAGCTATATTGGCAGCCTTGTAGGTAGTCTTGACAGGAATGAAGTGTGTTGCTTTACTTAACTTGTCCACCACCACCATAATTGAATCGTTCTGATTTTGATTTCTGGGTAATCCAGTAATGAAATCTAAGCTGATTATCTCCCACTTCCAACTAGGAATAGGCAAGGGTTGCAATAAACGAGCTGGATGTTGGTGTTCTATTTTCACTTGTTGACAGTCCAAACATCTAGCTATATACTCAGCTACTTCGGATTTCATATTAGGCCAGAAATATTCTTTTCTTAACATAGTGACAGTCTTCTGGTAGCCTGGATGCCATGAGTAAAGGGTTCATTGAACTTCATCCAGAATCACACTACTACATTTTGATCCAAAATCCGATGGTTACTTCCGACGGTGCGTGGATTTCTCTTTTTAAACCTACCAAAAATCACAAAGTTAATTTTTTTTTTTGTAAATGTAACCACCAGCGTCGCTTAAGCGACGGATATTCTCATAACCATCGGTTAAGCGACGGATATTCCCATAACCGTCGCATATCCGACGCTTAGGCTAAATACTTTACATCCAAGCACAATACTTTTTATCAAAGCATAGCGGTTTTTTCTTTAAGGAAAAGCTCTGGTTTTAAGTAAGTGTCACATATCCGACGCTTAGTTTTAAATTGAAAATCATATCCGTATTATTGCCGCGCTTTCCACTTCACTTGCAAATGCTAAATATCTTTGAGAGTGGATTGGTGCTACTGCACATGGGCTTTTCAATTTTCCACCTGGTGTGCGTCCTGTACCAATTGAGATCCACATTCAAGGGATTGATATAGCCAACTTCGAGGCTCGAATGCAGGCAATGACCAAGCCCTATACTTCGACATGATTTAGATTGAAAAGGGGCTTTGCAGCACACCGCGGGTTAGAGCTTTGCCTATTCTTCTTCTTTCTTGCTGAGGAAGGTGCAGACAGACACCTCTCGTGGGTTTTTTCTCACCATTAGGTCTCAAGAAGAGGAAGGAGAGCAATATCAGATCGGTCGGGTTTTCAAGTCCTTCAGAGAGATGGCAGGGGAGAAGCCCAAGACAGGCAATGTGTGGAATACAGTGAAGCCATTTTTCAATGGAGGAGCCTCTAGTATGCTCGCGACGTGTGTCATTCATCCCGTGGACATGATCAAGGTGTTTGCTTTATGTCTTCCTGTTATGCTCAGATTTTTGGTATTTTTTTTCTCGCTTATTTTCAAATCCGTTGGGGGAGGAGATCGAACCTTCACCCCAAGCTTCACTTTTTTATTTTTGGAAGTTCTCAGATCCAGCTCAATATAATATGGATACATAATTTTATGCGCGTCCATTGAAAAAAATGATCTTCTTGTTTTGTATTATTACATCCTCGGGCTTGTTTAAGGCCCAAATAACTGAAATGGAACATAATCTGATGAATCACTAAGTTGCAACGTCATTTTGTTTTGGGATATAAAGGATGACTCGAGTTGGGCCAATTCTTGCAGGTGCGCATTCAGTTGGGTCAAGGTTCAGGCTATGACGTGGAAAAGAACATGCTCAGGGATGAGGGTTTTGGTGCTTTGTACATCTGTTAGCCTGCCCTTCTGCTGCTTGCTTTTCAAATATACTAGTGCCAAAGCACCTGCAATCTGTGTTCTGTTTTAAATGAATAAATATTCGAAAGCATTCTGATTAGATAAGAATGCAACATTACCAGAAATGGATATGGTGCTTACACTCGATGCTCAGTCCGAAGTCGACTAATATTTTTTAGCTTGGGTACAGGTATTGTAGCAGCTTCAGGTGGTTCAGCCACTAAAGCCTTCGATATTGTCAATGCATCTGCACCTTCTGAACATTGGATGTTGTTGTCATACAGATTATATTGTGCTTCCCAGTCATCATAATTCAAATTGATAGTGTGTATTTCGTCATCCTCTATAGCAGGTGATTCAAGAACTGGAATTTCTGAGCTGTCTACATACTCATGTTCTGGTGTTGTGGGCTCTTCAATTATTGGTTCATAGTTTTGTAACTGAAAATCTGATGCTAAAAACTCCTGCAGAATTCTGGAATCTGGTGTCATCTGTTTCTCTTGATTGGGTTCCAGAGCTAGCATGTTGCTTAGGAGATCTAAATTTTGTTGATATGGCAGATTGAATCCATAATTTGGTGGGAGAGCCAGTGGATCCAAGTTTTGTTTAGAAGGAAGATTGAATGGAGAAATTTGCTATGATGAAAATTCATCACGTGGAGTTGGAAGGGCAGGCTTTGCACTGCAGGGAGACACTAAAAGAAATTCAGTATTTGAAGCAACTGAATTATATTTCAAACCTGAACTCCACTGCTTTGATACGATAATAGGAAATTCAATATTTGAAGCATTTGAGTGCTGAACTTTACCTTATGTTGTAGTTGAATGCATTGTTGTAGGAATGGCCAATTACTGTTAAGCTTATTGTATTTTCTATTAACCTTATGAATGTTAGTTTATCACGATAAAGAGCAAAACCAGATCATAGAGATGTCATAAACATCGACGAGTTGTATTGCTAGGAGAATTTGATGTCTTCAGTAATACAGGATTGCATAGTTTGCTATGCAATTGTTAAAGGCCAAAGGTAGCAGAGGAACATGAATGAGT
>LPNX010839403.1:143780-182207 GCA_001517045.1 Pseudotsuga menziesii
GTAATGAAACATGATAGTGCCTTGCAAGCCTTAACCTATTAAAGTGACTGTTAAGTGACATTTATTTATTGCATAAAGTAAATTTAAATATGATGGTCTTCTTAGATTAAATGTTTAGTAGCATATCAATGATGAATTATATGATTTTTTTGCTTATTTATGTTCTTACTTGATTTGTTATATGTTTACAGCCAGAGAGTGCTATTGTGTATAAGGATCTTCCAATGATCGACAAACATGCTCTTTTTCAACTAGCTAATGTGATCAACAGTGTCAGGGAGAGCTTTGAGAGCTATCAGTTCTATAAAATTTTCCAGGTACTATTTCTCAAATGCTTCTGAATAGAGCAATGTTTGGAAAATATTGATTGGAAGTCAGTTGTTGAGCCAATAAAATAGGTTTTGCAGTAAATACACAAACTTCTATGAAGGCTTTTTTAACTGCTTGTCAGTGTTAGAACGAAGTTGCAACAGTGAGGTATTTGTCAGGTTTCAACCTGATGGACCAACCATAAATTCATCATTTATTTCTGAATTTTACAATATTTTTGAAGCTTCCCTATTCTGCCACACTTCCAAAATGCGACAAACAACAGAATAGAGATCAGACCAATTTAAACCCAGATCTTGAAGAACTTTGTGTTCTACAATACCCCAGTTATGAACCCCAATAACGTCAATCTGTTGCTGAAAGAGATCAGCCATTCCATGCTCTTCTGTGACTCCCTCATTCACATTTATAACACTTTGTACCACATGATATACCCATGATTCTAAAGAGCATGTTCCTGTTTTTAAATCTTCTCTCCAACAAACCAAAGCCCAAGTTCAGTTTTTAAAGTAGCAGTAAGGATATGATAGCTGGTCTGGTTAAAGAGAACCCCAAACGTATGGAGTACCCCAAAAGTCTTTGCCAATCCAGACTCTGGCTTTAGCGTGCATGCGCTTGGGTTGATGTGATAGCATACTCCCATTCAGGTCATAGGATAACTGAATTGTGCTATCATTTTACTCAGACCATAGTGTGATTGGATTTTCATAAAAATTATACCAGAAAAAAATCTGGGAAATCTTCATACAGACATCAAGATACCTTCTTGTCAATCAGAGAATTGAACAATAGTAATCTATACCTTTTTGAATTAATACACTACATTTTTTTTCTGTTGAAGAATATATACACTTTTCCTCATCATCGGATCCACATAAAGATCCAGTGCTCCCTATACATCAAAGTCGAGAATGTCATGAAATGACAAAGCAATATTAGATTGTGTTTATACCAATTGTGGTTCATTATTGGTCTTTTCTAAGCATTTTTTTGGTTTTACCATTGTTTCGACGTAGATCTAGTGGTGCACCTACTGATTTTATGCTCACTCTGTGATGAATTTCCCATGGTCAGCAAACAAGATAGACTGTTGTGCACCTCAGACCTTTCGAGCTGAGAAATGCTTCCTATATTGAGTTCTGTGGATACACGTGTGGACATAGCGACTGGTTCCTGGTGCTTCACATTATCTAAGAACAATCTAGATTGGATGTTGTTCTGATGTATATCTGAGAAACTCATCCCATAAATAGTATCATGCCTGGCTCCCTGCATGCTTGCAGGTACATTTTCTGAAACACTGTGCCAGGGGTTTATCTGCCCTAGCACATTATTGGTGAGAGTAGCCATTTGGAGTCCCATGATCCCCCTTTGGCCCTCAAGATGAAACTCCGGAGGCTGAGTAACTTGGAGCTTCTTCTTTGGAAGCATAAAGGGTGTCATTTGGATGGCAGGCATGTTGGAAACAACCTCTACCATCCAAGGGATTACTCTTTTGACACTTTGTAACAACTCTGGCTCATCCCACGTTACCTGTTGCACAAAATTCCCAGCAATGATATTCAAAAAGTTTCCAGTGCTACTCCGTCAGTTGATCTGTTCAGATCCATTCTTCACATTCATCTACTCTGGCTTCTAACTAAGAACTGGTGAAAGAAAAGCTTCAAATGTTCTTTAAAAAAGTGTTCTTATGCGTCAATTATAAATAAGCCCATAATGGGTTAGCTTCTTTACATATGTTATAACTCATAGTTTACACCATACCAAATCCAAAACACCATTGATTACTGGCAAACTTTACAGATCACATCTAGAGGGTGGTTTTCAGGTCAATTGTAATCTAATACAAATCATAACTGAAAACTGGGTTAAAAGATTCAAGTAGCCTCTACTAGGTCCTGTCTATTTCTTCATAGACCGAATAGACAGGTTCTCTTCATCATCAAAGCGACGACAGTGACATTGTACAGTTCTCTTTAGTGGGTCTTGAGTACATCAAACACATCATAATGTAGAAAATAGTACTTTCAGTGGTTATACCATCCAGTTAAAATGGATCCCTTGTTACCTTTATTCTTCATTATCTCATCAGGTAACAGTGAAGTATATGTACATAAAAAAATTTGAGGTACTTTCTGATTGTTAAGCAACAGAGGTAACTTGGAATTTTTGGGTAAAGCTCCTGTCTCCAGTCTTCAAAGTGTGCAACATTTGGTTGCTCCAGACTCCAGAGAATCAAGTATTGAATCTTAGTTTTTGTAGAGTACACGATATTTTTGTAATGCAATCAGAATGCCTACCCTCTAGTACAGTAAACAACATTAATATATTCAATTCGACTGTATTGCTGAAAAATATTGAAGTTTCTTCTATCTCGAAAGAAAGGTAACCATAGTATGGTTGTTGAGAAGGTGCCTGCACAAAGTTTTGGAAGAACTGGCTACTTATTCAGCATTAGTAGAAGTTTAGGCAAGGCACAAACATGCCAAGCTATCTACCATGAGAATATTATAAATCCATAGAATTTGGAATATGATGGTGCAGTCATTAATCTTTATTTTTTCCTTGATTGGAATGGCTTGATCTAGTACCAAATTTCAAATCAATAGAGACGTTATATCAATTGTTTATTTCATGTACCAGAATATCTATCTGCTCATGATTCAAAGCGCATATCAGTGGTTTTAACATTTTATGGGTTCTCAGCTAATGTGTAAAGAGGACACCCAATATGAATGATGGAAATGATAAGATCAACAATACAGAATACAGCACACAAACAGACAGGTCTCAAACAGGAATTCCCTCCATTTCTTTCCGTTGATGTCCTCAAGCATTCCCTAATTTGCCTCTAATAATGAATCTAAGAAAATACTACTACTAGCCCTCATTGAGTAAAGAGATTGATAAACCTAGATCTCTCATCTGACTTTTCTGACCTCCTCTTCTTCCATTTAACCTAGCTTGGCATTGGTAGCCATCTCCATGTCAGGACCCTACACTAATGCATACTGTCAATGGTTATCATTTTACTCTAGAAAGCTTTTGGTAACCAACGATTTTATATGAATGCTTGTATGCTAACATTGTGGTGAATAAATGAATGAAACTCCTCTCACTACAACCTAAACATGATCTGTAAACAACCCTGGTAATACAATGGCCCTGCAGCCTGCCAATAGTATGCAAAGTGCACTTATTCTGATCATAGAATCTACGATCTACTATTAATATTTAAATCCAAAAGACCTTTTGAGCACTTGTGATCTTATTTCTGAATGATTAATTGAATAAACGAACACACTACCTACTCAATGTTTTGAACTCCTGAGGACTATGCCATAAACAGAACTCTCCCAACTGCTGTACAACATCTGCAATGTATGTAGACAGGTTAGCTCATCCAGGTATGTACAAAAAATATTCTTCTTAGAGCAAACTCTATAAGAAGATCAAATCAATGATTGGGGTATAATACCAATTTCATAAACATGTACATGAAATCCTCGATAAATGCAAAATCATATCAGGAATTATGTAAACTACAAACATGTCCTGTATCAAACTTATATGATGTAAAATTAAAATACCAAGACAGGATTTTAAGAAAACATTCCTCACCTTGAAGTATAGTAGGTGTGGTCTCAAATTCCTGCCACATGGTTTGATTAGAAGAGAGATCAACATTAAGAAATTTGGCAGCAAGGAATGTTGCTCCAGCTGCAATATGCTGTGGCTTGAACTGAATACACAGAGAGCTCCGAAGCCTGCAAAGCTTTCAAATCATTTTAATTGGAGAGTCTAAAACCTGAAATACAAAACAGAGCAAATTCAATGAATTTAAAATGAAGCATTAAACGTTAGCATGCAGAAATATCCTTGCATGCATCCTAGAAAAATACTTCAAATAAATTCATTCAACACTCCTGCCTCTGAAAAATGTCACAATTGTAAATGACATTCAGAATAAAGTTCTGCATACAAAGCATAGAGGAGCCAGCCCTCTACAATATGATTGAATACTTCCTTCCATACTAACCAACAATTCAAAGAAAATTAGCTTCTGCATATACAAAGGTTACCTACAAACCATCAAATAAAAAACAATACATTGATGAGCCAAACAGGCACTAGTACAGGATAAGAAAAACAATCACTAGAACATGCATGTATCATAAAGCTTATACTCTGCAAAACTGGCTTTATATATAAAAAATCGCCTCATTGTAAACTTCCTAATGGTAAAAATTTTGTAAATTGAAAATCTAACCCATTATAATTAGGTGTCTTAATGAAAATGAGATCACATTGAACTAACTGTAAGAAGAAGCAACCATGTGCCATCCTATATACTATGAAATGTCACACATATAAATTTAAATATTCAACAGTACAAAACATTTCTGCCTAGCTAAATTCAGACCAGGAAGGTTGATTCACTATGGCAGCACAAATGAGTTCAACAGTGAACACCACCAACAACAGGGTACATAGAGGCCTTGGTGCTCTTGATCAAATGCCTATCCTGTACCTTTATACATGATACAATCCATTCTTGAAATGTTGCAATCCCACCAATCCGGAAACACTGAAATCTCGAAAATTGTTAAGTCTGCTGAATTCTGAATGGGATATGTAATTTTACTCTCTTCATATGTAGTTCACTACATATTCTATGACATGTGACTACCATATAGCCCACTGCATACCCATCACTACATATAACTGTTGGTGGAAAATTCCATGACATTATAATCTGTGACAAAATATCAAAAAAGTTTAAATGTTAAACATGATAATCGCTTCACTGCCTATACTTGTAAGACAAAATTCCATTTGAATTGGTGACTACATTGACTGTACACGACATTACCAGAATCATTGTGATCCTTCATTACTTGACCTTTCTTGAGAGCCTCTTTTGGATTACAGTTTAGGTTCTTAGTTCATCCAAATAAGAACTTTCTTCCATCGAGAATAAAGGAAGATGGCCTTTACAGATTTGTGTGAAGTGATATAGCAGCTACGTGTTTGGTGACTACAAGTGGAAGTGGCAACACCATAAACAATTCCTTATGGCATCAAATAGGATAAGATAATTTTATTAACATCCGACAAATGACCAAAAAGATAGGCCAATGGAACTAGGAAATCCATTCAATGATACTACATTATAGGAGTGCCGTAGGTACTCCCAAACATGTTTATAAGAACTGGCTGTTTCGAAATAGTATCGCCCAGTCCAGGCTGGTTTGTTCGAAACCTCATCCTCTGAGCTAGTTTTGGACCGATTTGGGCTCTGAAATCAAGCAACTAATAGTGGAGGAATCTCTTGAGGAATATTCATAGACCCTGCCACTTTTATCTCCTTTGGAGACCCTACAATAGCTTCAAACTTGCACCAGCTAATTCGAGATGAACTTGGGCAGCAGGCAGCGTTGGAAATTGAAAGCCATGCTGGGCCTCGTATTCTTCTTTTAATTAGAAATAATTCTAGAGCACTGGAATGGGTACCAAACAGAACAGAGAAATGATTTTCTTTCAAATCAGTTGGAAGAGATGGGTCCTTAAAAGGATAGCTCAATTTCAAGACATGACGTTCTCCAGTTGGTACATCAGATCGCTCAAATGCATAGTTGCGCTTGACTGGTACCATACTGAAATTAGTCACATTCAGATCCATTAATTTTTGTGAGAGTTCTTGCTTTAGGCCTGATGCCATCTCCTGCAATTTTTTCCGCAAAATAGATTGTTCAACTACACCATCTTTTGCAACTTGCTCAAGCTCTGCAATCACTTTATCTGGGAAGACTGAAGGAGTTGGTACAGCAAAAAGACACCGTTGCATGTTTTGTACCACCACACAACAGCTAGCATATGAGTTTCTGAATTTCACCTTGCCAAATAGATATATTGTACCAGGATGAGCTCCATAAGCTTCCTCATATGCATCAATAAGGTAAAAAAGAAAAGCTCCATCTGACTCCAATGGTAGATCATTCACATATTCAGAAGTTAAACAGTCATCAGTCTCTCCAACTTTTGCCACTTTTTCATCTCCACCCTGCCACACTGCTTGCCAGTCGGCAGTTGCTTTGGCAGATGAATTTTCACATCCAATTAGAGCATTCAATACACATTTCTCCTTATCATCCTTCTCAACCTTTACTTCCAACTCACCATCAGCTGAAATTGCCTCGCCATTGTCAGATAGCATAACCTTGGGCTTTAAGTCATCCTCCTTGCAGCTTGGATCTTCAGCAAGATTAATTGGAAATTGAACAGAAGCACACTCTTTTGATATGGTAACTGTTCTCTTTAGAAATGGTCAAGTTTGAACCTTTATGCTATCATTTGTCCTCAATTACTGTATCTGTTAAATGTCCATGCCATTTCAATATGCATTATGATAATTGAATAGGAAACAAAGGATTTAGCACAAGAAAAACTGAAGAAGAATTGTAGCAGAATGTTAAAATACTTGCTAGCATCCCTGCTGCAAAATTGTGCCACATTGTTGCCCTTTGTGGGGGTGTGGGTGTTAAAAGTTTAGACAACAAAGATATGTTTTTGAGTTGAAAACTGTGCCAATCAGAGCCTACCTAATTTATGGCGAATTCCCTAGTAGTATAAAAAATTGCAAGGAAAAGGAAACATGGTCATAATATCTCTATGAATATTTTTGTATTTTGTGTTATGACCTCGAAATTTTGACATACTTATGTGAGTCTTCCTGCCATGGTATTAATTCCCTGAGAATGTGAAGGTCAAATTTTCAGGTCTTTCTGCTGAATATCAGTGATGATGTGGATGGAATTTTGTGATGACGTGCAATTTATAAACTACAGTCTCTTCATTTTTTTTGTTCTGTTATCATCATGCATCTGAAATTGCATATAATTTGATTTTAACAATTTGCTTTTGATGAAGGTCAAATTTTCAGGTCTTTCTGCTGAATATCAGTGATGATGTGGATGGAATTTTGTGATGACGTGCAATTTATAAACTAAAGTCTCTTCATTTTATTTGTTCTGTTATCATCATGCATCTGAAATTTGCATATAATTTGATTTTAACAATTTGCTTCTCCACCCTGAATTTTTTGGCTTAAAGCATATGCCTTATGTGCAGCCCACAAAGGTATAGAAAGTGATCATAGAAAAAAGCAATCATTGTGCTATAGCACTCCACCCTTGGGAAAATCCTGAAAGAGGCCATGGCCAAAATGCATGGAATGTGACCCATGGTAATACAATAGACCAAAAGGCGGGATCATCACCAAGGGTCAAGCTTGGAAGAAGCCATTAGTTTATGAAACTGTTACCAACATATGGAAAGAAAATGTAGTCGTAGGGTCAAGATTGATCCAACAAAGTGATTTACTAGTAAAAGTAAAACTCTGTATCTATTGTACTAAAAGTCTCGAGGGTAATCTGAAAAGGATAGATCTGGTGTGCGAAGTTTAGGACTGACTGCTAGACAACCATGGGGCACAACAGAGAGTCATTTTCAATTAATGCACATGTGATGCTATCAACGTGATAAGCTCAACTACCACATCCCTTCACAATTAATGCATTGAAACAACATTACTTTGAAGTCGTGAGTGAGTGTATTTGTGCACATTGATCTCCAGTGAAACTTGGTGTGCACGAGAGAAGGTAAGAAAGATAGGGAGGGCACGGAATAAGCATTGTGAGCTCTGCAATGTGGCAAGTCCGGTCCAAAAAAACCAGTTGGACATCCAAAGCGGCTAGTAGTAAAGGCAATCTATCATACCATTAATACCATTGATGATTATAAATGGTACAGGGAAATCAGAAAGAATAAGAAATTAGCAACAAAAAAAAATTAATTTTTTTTAAAAAAATTTCACCAAGCGTCGCTTAAGCGACGGTTTTAAATGTCGCATTTCCGACGCATATTATAGATAACCGTCGCTTATCCGACAGTGACATCTGTCGCTTTTTCGACGCGTCTTTTAATATCCGTCGCTGATCCGACGGTTCCTTGTGTCTCTTTTTCGACACCTATTCTCAATATCCGTCGCATATCCGACGGTACTTCGGTCGCTTAACCGACGACAGGGAGGTTATTTTCTTTAAAAAATTTCACTACCGTCGAAGATATGCCGTCGCTTATCCGACGCTTTAAATTTAACCGACGGTTACTTAGGTGTCGCTTAACCGACGGTTATTTACATGTCGGAAAACCGACGACAAGTTTCCGACGCTTAAAAAAAAATCAAAGTGTCGTACATGCGACAGGAAAGTGTCGAAAATCCAACATGACGGCCGTCGGATTTTTGGTCAAAATGTAGTAGTGTCAGCAATTTAACCTTAGGCACATTAAGCACATACAGTCTGTCCTTAAACAATAAAAATCCATCTTTATTTAGACTATAACCTTTTATTAAACTTTATGTAGGTTCTTCTTTAGCTGTAACCTGTAATTTTTGATAAATTTCATCTAATTTTATCCCTTCAGTCAGCTGTTCATTTAAATCAGAAGCATAAGTACTGATTGCTGCTGTAAAATTCAGCTTTGCATTTCTGCTCAAAGCATCAGCCACCTTATTTTATTTTCCTTTTATGTGCTGAATTTTGAAATCGTATTCACTTAAGAAGGCTAACCATCTTGCTTTCCTTGCATTTAAGTTGGGCTGATCTAAAAGGTATTTCAGACCCTTATTATCAGTCATTAAAGTAAACTTTCTGCCTATTAAGTGGTGTCGCCACATTTTTAAGGCATGAATAACAGCAGCAAGTTCTAAATCATAAGTGGCATAATTCTTTTCGTGGATCTTTAACTTCCTGGTCTCATGGGAAATGACATGCCCATCCTAAGTCAGCACTCTGCCTAAACCATCATTACAAGCATCGGTGCATACCACAAAATCCTTATTAGGATCTGCTATTCTTAGAATAGGCGCAGTTGTTAACAGGGTTTTTAATTTCTTAAAACTTTCTTCACATTTTAAGTTCCAATCAAATTTCTTGCCTTTCTTTTGCAAGGAAGTGATTGGATTAGCTATTTTTGAAAAGCCTTCAATGAATCTACGGTAATAACCGGTAATTCCCATGAAGGACCTAACATCTGTTACGTCTTTTGGAACTGGCCGATCTTCGATTGCCCGAACCTTTTCAGGATCCACTGAAATCCCTTCCTTAGTCACTATGTGACCTAAGTACTGGATTTCATCCTTAAAGAAATCACACTTGCTGAACTTCGCAAAGAGATGTTGCTCTCGCAGCTCTTGTAAGACTATCCTTAAGTGTTCCTTATGTTCTGCTTCACTTTTAGAATAAATTAAGATTTCATCGATAAATACGACAACAAATTTATCTAAGTATTTATGCATTATATTATTCATCAGACACATAAAGACAGCTGGGGCATTAGTAAGCACAAATGGCATTACGACAAATTCGTAATGTCCATACCTTGTTCTAAAGGCTGTCTTGAAAATGTCCTCATCTTTAATTCTCACCTGATGATATCCCGATCTCAGGTCTATTTTTTAGAACACCGTAGCTCCACGTAGCTGATCGAACAGATCATCTATGAGGGGCAACAAATATCTGTTTTTAATAGTCATTTTATTTAGTTGACGGTAATCTATGCAGAGTCGCATAGTTCCGTCTTTCTTTTTAACAAATATTACTGGTGCTCCCCAAGGGGACACACTGGGTCGAATATACTTCTTATCTATTAACTCTTTTAACTGTGATTTTAGTTCATTAAGTTCTAAAATATTCATACAATACAGAGCTTTCGAGCTAGGTACAACACCTGGTACCAGCTCAATTGTGAAATCCAGTTCTCTCCTAGGAGGTAATCTTGGAATTTCCTCTGGAAAAACATCAGTAAATTCGTTTAACATAGGAATATCCTCTATTTTTATTTTATCTTTTCAGATTTATTTGCCTCATCTGTAATAGTTACAGCATAGGCTTTGCACCCTTTCCTGACTGCTCTTTTGAGTTGTAAGGCAGAAATCTGCCTAATTACAATTTTCCTAGGAATACCCTTAACTGTTACTGGTAGTTCATTATTATTTACGCACGTAAATGTTTTATCAAAACAGTTTAAAACTACCCTATGCTGTTCTAACCAATCCATACCAATCAATAAGTCATACGAGCCAAGTGGCAGAACATTTAACTTTACATTAGTTTTAAAATCATTCATAACTAAAGCACATTCATTAACATAATAGGTTACTTTCCTTTTTGCCCCTGTGGCTAATTGAACTAACCAGGAGTTATCAAACTTTTCAACAGTCAAATTACACTTTTCTACTATCTGAGGTGAAATGTAACTAAAACTAGCACCTGGATCTATTAAAATAGTTACAGGGGTCTGATGTAACTTAGACTAGCATAAGCATAATCCTCAACCATGAAAATCTGATCTCATAGCCATCTGAAGAACGGATCACTGAACTTCACCCTTCCCCTATCCGCTCCTGTGCGAGCCATGACTTGGACCCACCTCAACATACGGGGGTCCTGTGCTCTCAGACTCCGGAAGACCACCTGAGGTCTCATCTGTGGAACCCGCTCGAAGAAGAAGCAGGCTAAAATGGAACCAAAGCCAAACTTCTTTAGCTCTCCCTGCCGACACTTAGTCAGTTGATCCTTGAAGATTGGAAGCATGGCTTCTGCCCAGTTGAACACCGTGGGTGCCATGGCCTCTATGGCGTACAACATGTGTGCCCTAGAATCTTGGTGCACACCTTGACTCCCGGCCACCCTCTGCATGGTAAATAGGACGGTCCATAGGGCCCTATCTGTCACTGCCTTGATGGGGATCTTCTTCCCCGATGTACCTGTCCCTGGTGCATAGTGACGATCTATAAGCTCTCGAGTGGTAATATCCCCTCCATGGGATCCTGTCTCAAGAGACCTATCAAGAAGTAGATTCCCTCTACTTCCATCGTAAGGATATGGGCCCCCACCTAGAAATACTGCTGCTTTGGATTCCACATCTGTAGTATGTGTTCCAGTAACCGCTCATGTGACACCATGCTTGGGGTCCAGAAGAACTTTAGGAGACCACAGTCCCATAATGCGGCAATACAACCTGCATTTCTTTCAGCAGCAGCATACTCATTGTCATGCATTCTTTCTTTCCATATCACCATGTTTTGAGTCACCTAGACCTACCAAAAACAATAATGATATGGATTAGAATCATCCTTAAATCATTAGAAATTGAAGGAATGAATTTATTTTGCTTATACTATCAGTTTAAGTTCTCCATGACCGGAACCGCCTGTGCATTGTTGGAGACAGGCGGTGGCACCGCCTGTCCACTGTGTTATTTGCGTGATTCTCGGGTGGTACTACGTATCTCGTAGGGGTAGCCGCGATGCCTGCTTTTAAGGTTTTAGGGCTTTCCATATGAGCCCAAAAACCCACCAAATCTCAAAATAAATGCTATGAAATGAAAGAGAAGGGTATTAGCTGTTACCTACAACTAACAATGTTGAAAATGGACGGTGGAAACTCCCGGTATCGGATGCTGAAGATCTGGCTAAGAAAATGCTCCAAGTGCTCTCTGCTATAGGTAAATAGTGAAATGATTTGATTTTTTACTATTTACATGACTTATATAGGCATTTTTGGGTCTGACATACTATAGTTTTGATATAAAATCATATTTTAGTCAAAGTTTATCTATCGTAATCCCCTAATGCTAGTTATAAATGCAGTTAACACTTGTTTTTGAGTCTATTGCAGGATAAGAGAACTATAGTAAGAAGCTTTGGAAAGTTTGTTTATGGCTTTTTCACACTTTCATTAAACGAAAAAAGTCGATGAGCGTTTATTACGGCGCTTTGTCACGCTCGTTAAAATCCAGTATCAAAGGTCCAAGTCCATTTCAAGTTTCTTTCCAGGCTCGCAAAAATTGACATTGTGTAAAGAAGCGTCATGGAGTCCTCTTTTCACCTCTTTTTTAGACTCCTTAAAAACGAAAAAGTCATTGAGTCTATTTTCGATTCTTTCCAGGCTCGTAAAATATGACATTGTGTAAAGAAACCTCATGGATTTCTCTTTAAACACTTTTCAAGCTCCCTAAATATGAAAAGATCATCAAGCGATCTTGTCTTCTTCACTCTCATTAAAGTATTTGAAGAGCCGTCCATCTAACGGTAGGTTATCTCTTTTTCGGTTCAGATAGGACTATTTACGAAAAAGGAACACTCCATCCAATCATGACTGGAAGAGTTCTCTAAGGTATGGTTTTACACTTTTTCGGGCCTTAGAGACTAAATTATACGAAAAAGGACCCCTTTGGATTCTTCTTCTGTATTCGTTCAGACTCTCTAAATATGAACGATACCGAGTTTTCTTTCAGTGGACTCGTTAAATTAAACATTGAGAGACCCATTTTGGGAATGAACCCCTTCTCTCTCAGGTTCATAAAACATATGAGTCTAGACTTTTCTTCTGACAAACTATATCGAGTGTTTGTTACCCTCTTTGAACTCATAAAACTAAAAAGAGGCACTCATCAACCATGATGGGGGAAATTGAAAGGGAATCATTTTTGTAAATAATGGCAATTGTTTGTCGTTACCTTTGAACATGGCACTTGTCTGCACATCATTTCAGTCAATTGGGTATTCAGCTGATCTCTGTAACGATCTACTTTCATGAGTCATGTCACTCCTTTGAGTCTTTCAAAAGAATGCATTGTCCATTGTTGCATTGTGTGTCTGTCCCGTCTAGTCATGCTGCCAAGTTGTTTTGTCGTGTCGCTCGATGTTCAAAGGGGATTTGAAGAAGTTTTACCTCTGTAGTATACACAGTCTTTGTGTTAGTATCTTTGAGTCAGTCACATGGTTACTACATTCACATCATTCCAAAAATATGTTCCAAGTTTCGTGTCATCGATGTGGGACTCATCATGGCCCTCCTTCGACGAGACTATTCCCGTCGACATCAGCTCATCATCCGGGAAATAATCTTAGAAACAATATTTAGTACCTTGAGATCTGCATGCCTTAATGACAGATTCTCTCATTTTTGACATAGGTTCACATCATTGACCTTTGATTGATAGAATCGACTGGGTGTTCGACATCAGGATATCTATTCCCTCTCAGTAGATTGTACTAGAGTACCTTGGGAATCATTGACATTAATGGTGATCTCCCTCGCACTTGTTAACGGTTCACAGCATTATCCGGTAATCAAGTGGTTTCGACCATGTTCGACTTTAGATCATTTTAATCACATGGATAGAATCGAATTTGTGGAATATGAGATGAAGACCCTGGGTATTTGTTTAAAGCGTTCATTGCGTTTTCCCAGGTTGCAATGGAGTTTTGTATATCTAGCATGGATCCACATTTGTATGGTCGTGGCTATGCTCAAATTTGTGTTTGTATGACATAGATCTACATTGTATGTCTGGTAGCTATGTCCAAGTTTGAGTCCTCTATCACATGGATCTACGCTGTATTCTAGTAGCCATGCTTGTTTATTCCTCTCATGGATCTGCCTGGTCTACAGCCATGAGTTTGGTTACTTGTGTCTATGATTCAACATATTGATGTACTACATATTCCTACTTGACAACATACTCCGATCGAGCCATCATTTGCATCTCATGGCGACAACTTGTTCTCTCAAAGCTCTCATTTATTGTATTCCTCTAAGACTCATGCTTTGGGGGGCATCCTGTTATACCAAAATCCTGTCACCATCATGTGATAAGAACTTTGACATACCTACTTTCCCTGAATCCCAGCTCTTGGAGTG
Source organism: Pseudotsuga menziesii (assembly GCA_001517045.1). Classification (NCBI taxonomy): domain Eukaryota; kingdom Viridiplantae; phylum Streptophyta; class Pinopsida; order Pinales; family Pinaceae; genus Pseudotsuga; species Pseudotsuga menziesii. Next base: position 157,883 of record LPNX010839403.1, read on the forward strand.
GAAACTCATGGTTACTATCAATCTTTCATGGAAATTCCCAGCACCGCACTTCCTTTGTTATCCAGGAGTGGTACCTTGTTCACACCACCTATCCCCTGTTTCCCACAAGCGGTGCCACTACTTATGGTCCTTTGTCCATAAGCGTTTCTTACCAGAACCGCTCTGTCATTTAGGGAGAAACGCAGTACCCTGGGTAAAAAGGGAAAAAAGAGAAGTTTCTCGAGGCTTCTAGATGATAAGCCTCGTGTCCTCCCTTATCCCTACTGTTGTGGGTTAGTTGAGCTCGAGATCCCTCATCCTAGTATCTTAGAGGCCACCTCACCCACCAATCTCTCAACCTACCCTATCCATTAAGCCTTATAAATATGAGCTCATAGCCATGGTTGAGGGGAGAACTCTTAAGGTATTGTTATGCTGTTGGATTGATTACTTGGCCCAAGACCATTTGGGAGAGCATAGAGAGCTAGAGTCGGAGCTTTTGGGGATGAGAATGCTTGGTTTCATGGAGATGCATGTCAACACTAAGGCTTGGTTGTAAACTTCTTCATATTTCTTTAATGCAAGTTGATTTCTGTCCCACATATATTGTTGTTGTATGATTTCACATGTATGTTGTTAGATTCCTTAGTCACTAACATAGATTAGTAGATTATATTTTGGTGGTTTCGATATGTTTGCATGTTGAAGCTTATTGTAGGTACATAGGATAACGATCGGAGCATTACATTCCAGGTATCTACGATGTCTAGGGAGAGTCTTCAACCTCTGTCCTCTATTTGTTTTGGATCTAAACCATTTAGACCAGTGGAGCCCCTTGCTATCCGCAAGAGGTGAAATATTCCAACTAACACTAACTTCTTCAATTACAATGCTCCTCCTTCAATGATTTGAATAACAATATACAATCCCATCCAATGTGTTCTAATCTTTCCATGATGATTCAAAAAATTAATTGCGTACAAGAGAACACGATCTCCAATGTGAAATCGCTTATTCTTGATATGTTGGTTGTGCCAAGATTTATGTCGCTCCTTCTTGACATTATGATGATAGAATACGACAAATAATTCTTCTTCTAACTGGACCAACTACATTGAATCTTTCTTGGACGGAGACAACATCAGTCATTTTAGTAATCACAACAACATCAGTCATTTTAGTAATCACAACTATCCTTAGACTGGGTACAATATACTCCATTGACATGATAGAGTCTTATCCATAAACCAGTTAAAATGGAGTTTATCCTGTTAACTTTTTACAAGTGGTGAAATATGCCCATAATACTACATATATTTTATGATCCCAATCATCTCTTTGAAAATTACTTCGTCAATGCGTTCTCCATAATCTTATTGAAGGCCTCGACAACACCATTCACTTGTGGATGATACGTTGTCGTCTTCTGGTGTTGAATATGGAATTATTCAATTAATCTATTGATCAAATGATTAACAAAGTGTTTTCCTTGATCACTTATCAAAATATTCAAGCATCCAAATCGAGTCACTACATTGTCAAAAAAAATTTGGCAGTGGTCGCAGCAGTACAATCCTTGACTAGTGCTTCTTCATCCCATCAAGTTAAGTAGTTTGTTGCAGTGATAATGTACTGCACGCCTTTTCTTTGCCCTGGTGGATTAATAGGTCCAACAAAATCAACAACCCATTTGCTTAATGCATGTATATTTATTTGAGGTACTAGAGGAATTTCATCTCGTCGCGATGACTTTCCAGATCTTTGGTACATGTCATAGTGGCGACAATATTCTCTAGCATCTACATGCAATGTAGGTCACCATAGTCCTGCCTGTACAAAATTGTGTACTCTCTCTTTTCCTACATAATGGCTTCCTACAACACCAGTATGCGCTTCATTTAATATCACCGGTCACTCGTGCTCCAAAACGCAACGACAAACAATTTCATCTGATCCCATTTTGTATAACTGTCTAGCTATCAACTATAAATCTACAGGTCTTACCACTAATTTTTTCTTCTACACTGTAGTGAATCTGACTGGTGCATATCCCATACTCAAGAATTGTATAATATCTTTGTAATGGTCATCAAACATCTAAACGTAAATAATTTTTCAATGGGAAGACTATCTTCAAGATTACTAGGTTCTCCACTTTCTAGCCTGGTCTTGAATTCAATTGACCCAACTTAACAATGATCTCAAAGTCAAATTCCTAGAAAAGGAGAATCATCGACAGATCTCCCCCCCAACACTGGCTTATTGACTAGGTATTTCAGCGCATAATGGTTTGTGTACATTATGAAATATCCACCCAATAAATAGTGTCAAAACTTTTGAAGAGCATAGACCATAGCTAATCCTTCTCTTTTAGTCATGGTGTAATTCTTCTCTGTTGTTGATGATTTTCTGCTAGAAAACGCAATAGGGTGATCAATAGAACCTTCACTAGGATTTGCTATTACAACACCGAGTGTGACAAATGATGCATCGACATGTACATGAAACTCCTTCTTTCAGTATGGAAAAACTAATATGGGTTTTGTGACCATCTTATTCTCCAATACATCTAGACTCTCTTGGAATTGTTTAGTCCACTGAAAATTCACATCCTTCTTCAATAATTTCTCCATAGGAGAAGTCACCTATGCATATCCTCTGATAAATTTTCGATAGTAACCGGTATGTCCCAAAGTTGTTCTTAGATTGTTGATTTCCATGGGTGGTGGTAGGTCAGCAATGATCACAATTTTAGCAGGATAAACAAAGATTCCATCGCAAAAAACCACATGACCCAACAAAATTCCAAACGAAGCACAAAAAATACATTTCTTTAGATTTAGATAAATATGATACTGTCGACATCATTCCAACATCATTCTGAGGCTCTCAATATGATCTTTTATGAGCCCAAATACTGTCCATTCATTAAAATAGACTTCAAGAAACTTATGAATAAAATATTTGAAAGTAGCCATGATTATCCTAGAAAAGATAGTAGGAGCATTATTGAGTCGAAAGGGCATCACTGTATACTAGAAACATCCACACTTTGATGCAAAGTTTGTTGTGTGTCGATCCTCCTTTGAAATTCTGATCTGATGGTAACCAGAGAATCCATCAGTGAATGAATAGACTTATTAACCCTTGACACTCTCCAATACCTCATATTTAAACGGGGTCGAAAATGGGTCGTGTAGGAAGGCATCATTCAGCTTCCTTAGGTCCACGTAAATGCACACTTCGCTAACAGCTTTCTTATCGTGTACTACAATCAGGATTATCCACTCATATTCTTTAATAGATTATATGATACCTGCATGTAGCATTTGATCTAACTATGTCTTAACCTTTTCTTTGAACCATGGATTGAGTCGATATGGTCGCTGCTTAACAAGTTTTGCATCAGGATTTAATGGGATCTTCATTTCGCCAAGATCTCCGACAATTCCCTTAATTTTAGAAAACTTAGTGGGAAACATATCTTGAAACGCATGTATAAAGTCTTTAATCTTTCCAACAGTTTCATCATCCTAGTAATCTCCAATATTGGCAAACTTTGGATTTTCTGGAGACCCAATATTTACTTTCTTAATTTTTAACGAATTCAGAAATTTGTCGCTCGACACACCAGATCCTTCCACCGCGCGAGTGCCTTTAGACTCAGGAATGTTTATTTCATGGGGATCATCATCATATGGTTCTCTTGTTACATTATAGCACTCCATCCAGTGTTGGATTGTCGTGCTGCTCTGATTAAAATTTGTCATTGATACGGGAATATTTTCAAATATCTTACTCTTAATTATTTGTAGAGAAACATTAATCGATGGGTGATCATCAACAAATTCAAACGTCTGGGTGAAACTGGAAACTAAATCTTCCCATTCTATTGTTCCTCACAATAGCTCGTCCGATGTATACTATTTATGTGATATCATATCTAATGTCTGTACAAACTAATGGACCCACTGCTGTCGCGGGCATGCCTCCCAGGTCGCACAACAATGCTCAATGTGCTCGACAGGATTAGTCATTCCTGTATATTTCTAGACAGTGTATATCACCTTCTCTCCAAATCGGACTTCTATCAATCTCCAAATCGGACTTCCATCAATCTTCGAAATTTGTATGTATAATAAATGGGTGAATATTTGTAATATTGAGGAGAATATGAGGGCTATTTTTATCAATAATATAATATGTATATATAATTTTTTGGCTAATATTTTATTCTATTATAGAATCTTGTAAAATATTGGCTAATATTTCACTAAATTATAAGATTTTGTAAAATCTTGGTGAATATTTCAGTGAATTATAAAATATTGTAAAAACTTGGTGAATCTTTTATCAAATTATAAAACCTTGTAACATCTTGATGAATATTTTTCTAGGAAGAATCATCTTTTGATTCTGCATATTACTAAGGTAGTGCAATATAAGAGCATATACAGTGCTCGACTCTCTTAACGCCTAGACCCTAAAATGAACAAATGTATTAATGAGGAGTGTAGGGATTTATTTATACATTTCACAAGCATAATTGGGTCTCTCACAACTAGAGGTGTTGGTGAAACAAAAGTATACTAACTAGATTAAGGGAAAGTGGGGACTCCACTTCTTATCTCATCTTTTAATGGTCCAATGGACATGTGGGGACCCAAATATTGACATACATACAAACTAATAGAATTGAACACTTTACATTGTGGAGTACAAAACAATATTAAAATGTGGAGTATTATCGATATCCACAAGCTTAATATAGTGTATGAGTTCTTAATCAACTTATTTTTCGAATATATCATTTTTAAGCTACCCTCTAAGAAAAAAATAATCGACTTATATGCTTATAGATACAAATGCCACTTTTTCCTTTCTTTTGATGACAGTCAAAATATGAATTGTGTCATTTGATTTAGAATTTTTAGTGTTGGTTAGAAAGTTTCAATTGTTATTAGAATAAGAATATACACTAACCAGAATAGAAAGCACATTAATGCATCATCACACATATCATTAGAACTAATTTGTTAAAGACTACTTTTCTCAAATAAACTGAGGAGGTGTTTGTATCCATGTCCTTCAAATTTTTGAAAGCATGCAAAATGTGGTATAATTGTTTTAGCACCCTCGTTGAATGCAAATGACTAGATATCAAATAACATAATGTATACATCTCAGTTCAAACATCTCCTATACATATTATATACAATCATGATGGAAATGAAGTATCGTGTTCCAACTAAATCATATATTTCTAATACATAACTAGATCCATTTTTTTATGATGATAACAATTACCATCAAAACAAATCACCAGAAAACATTGTACTTATGAATTACCCTTACAAAAAACATAATATCATAAAACAAGTACAAAACCTAGTAATTTAGGTCACAAATAAAATTGATGAACTTGGCAATACGAAAAAAATGTACCATTCACGAACTTCTCAATACAAATAAAATAATCTACCATAATGCTTTCGACAACTCTATAACAAGATAACCAAAATAATGACCATTCCATTGTAGCCCCACCATTATAATCAATTGTGCATTCATTTGTATTACAAACATCCCAAAAATCAACAATAAGAGACATAAAATATGAACATATACATTCTCATTAACGCCTTAGACCCAATAATAATTGCAGAGAAAAATCTTAATAAAAGCACCATTTAAACAACTAGGTCAAATTCAATTTGAATATATAAAAAACATGTGGTGTCTCTCCATCAAGATTAGCATACACTAACAACCTATAAATGTCACTCGTTAGTTTAAATATGACAAGGCATAAAATAAATCATATATTTTAATCTCTATAACACTTTCACATAACCAATACTCCTAGGATAGAATAAAACCCTAATAACACTGATTGATCCCTAAGAATCAAGAGTTCCCTAGAATTCAATATGACTAAAAAATAATCCATGATAAAAAGCATGATGAAAGGTAAATTTACATTATAATAATATATTGTAACTATGGATAAAAATCATAATCAAGCACAATGGGCTAGCACAAGTGTTTGAGTGTTGTAAGTTGTGAGCAGAATATCTCAGGATCAAATCCTCGGAAGGCTATACATCGCTAAATAAGGGACTCATTTGATGTCCCCATCGAGCTAGCTCTGTAATCAGAGTGAATGGGAAAGTCCCCTTCGGGTGGGCCCCTTATGCGTTGTTCACATGGACGTAATAGGCCCCACTGGGAGGGAGGTGAACCACACTATTAAAAAAAATCATAAAAAAAACATGATAAAAAATATACCACATTAATTATTGGATAAAGCGTGATGCAAGTTTGTTTTCTTTGATAAATTGCATGTGCGACATGTCCATTCAAGACTTGAGCTTTCAGCAAGGGATATGTTATGCGAAGATTAAAATGTCAAGAAAACTAAGAATGAAAAGTGAAATCGCATCAACTAGAACCTTTAACCTTCAAACACAAGCCGATCTGGGCGAACCATGAATCACTATAACCTTTATATAGAACAAAAGAGCCCTTAATTTTCCCTCAAGTACTAGAAATCGAGGACTCAAAGAAGGTATTACATGAAATTTACTAAAAATACCGATGAATGACACCATATGCCTTAATCACAAGGAAAATAGAGGGCGAAATAAGCCTTAGGAGCCTCCATTGCTGAAAATTTAGGGCAAAGTTATGATTTCACTAGAATTGATCTAGAAATTGGGGGCGAAAGATTGATTGGAGGGAGATTTTTCTAGGGTGAAAATAGTTTTTTGTTGTTTTCCTCGTTAATATACAGGAGTCTATTCATTTTGGATTTATTTTTGTCCTAATAAATATTGGGTGAATATATTTTAGTTGAAAAAACACTTTCCATATAAGAAAATAGTCCACTAAATTTTTGTAAACCCATTAATATATCCCATGGGATATATATAGCCCCTAAAATTATCCATGATTGGGGCCATTCTGAGATAGATTGTTTATGTGTGACCCAACATCTGGCAGTTGTGGCCTTCAATGCAATGTCCAAAGCTAATAATCATTGGGGTTCTGTTACTTTTTCTTCAAATTCTGATAGAAAAGATTCTAGGTTAGGAAAGCCCTCATAGGAAAGTATATCACATACCTCAATACCTACTTGTTGCATGGATTGTGTAATTCTTATGCATCTTCTCATTGACACTTTATGCAATCGGTTTTGCCAATTTTCCAAAGCTTTCCTAGAATTTGATGTTTAGGAACTAACACTTCACCAACTGAACTTTCCATCATCCGTTGGATTCACATAATTGTCCATTGCAGAAGTAATGTTATAAATATGGTCCAGATATCCACCTTTCCCTTCACTATCATCTACTCAACATACCTTTGGCCTTCTAGAGGATCAAGCGGTGTGACCACCCCTAGTTCTTCATCTTCAAATGTGAGTATCCTTTTCTTAAAATTGATGATAATTTGGTTATCAATGGCCCAGTCGATCCCCAAAAGCGTAGGATATAGATTCGTATAATCAACAATGTCAATCACCTCAAAGTATGCATAAGTGTGAAGTTCTTATGTCTCAAAAGGAACTTGAGTCATTCGATCGATTTGCTAGTCTGAGTTGTACACGGGACCATACTAGTCTAAGTTTTTCCATACTCTCCCAAGTCTTCCTAGTAAGAATGTTCACATCAGAAACCAAGTTTAGGATAATATAGTCCATGTCATAATCTCCTATCTGGGTGGTCATTCTCAGTTCATGACAAGTCTTTAATCTTTTCCCAATATGATTAACCCTTATTTCTTATCGCACGTCTTCTTGAGGCCTTCTATTGATGTTGTCAATTCTGCTTCAACATCTTTATCTTGTATTAGTGCTAAACAACTTTTAAAGAAATATTTCAGTTTAGTAATCTTTCCCATTGGATTCTTTCGAAACAACTAGTCAAATCTCTCAGGTGTTTCTAGGATAGGTCCTTTAGATGGCATAGTTGTAGAGGTCAACGCTTGATTTGTGTCAACGAATTCTTGCCGTGCATCCTGAAATACTTCCTTTTCTTTTTGGACATCAAATGGTACCTTATTTTGTGTTGTTGGTCTCACTCAGGGTTGTCCATACAGTGCTTCTTGATTAGCTCCAGTCGCAACACCTCCTCTTGTTATGATGAAAATACACAGATCTCTCAGTTCAACATATATCTTTTGTATGTTTGGCTTGGGATTCTGAGGTGGGATCTGATTTTCCACATTCCCGGCTTGCTATTTCTAAATCAACTTAGGACATTCCTTGATAGTATGATCAAAATCCTTGCAATACAAACACGTTGTAGTAGGATTTGTATAGTCCTTGGAAAAATGTATAGGTTATCCACAGTTATAACATATCCCTTTTCCTCTTCTGCGACCAAATCCTTCTCCTCGTCCTTGGCCTCTAGAAATTCCAACACGAGGCTTAAGGTATTGTGCTTATGGGTATTGGTCCTGAGGGTATTGATTCTGAGGAAATTGTGCCTTAGCTCATTCGGCCTGCATATGTTTTTCATTCTTCATTAGGTACATGTCAACCGTTTTCTCTTGTAGCGGCTGATATGCTCTACAATATTTCTTGTCATGGCCTACTCACCGACAAAAATTATAGTATAAACTGGTTGATGCACTTACAATTTTTTGTAAGTATAAGCATTCTTCTGACCGATGTCCTCTAGGTTGACATTTTCGACACCAAGGCCTCCCTTGTGTATTCATCAGGTTTGGTGCTCCTGATGCGACATAATTCATAAGCGTCAGGAAATTATCATTATTATGCCCTTCATTTCTGCATCTAGTACACCATAGTTATTCTTGTACTTCCTTTCCTTTCTTAATATTTTGAAGTTGAAGTGTAAGGTTGGAAAGTTGTGACTGTATTTTCATCATTCCTACATCAGTTTCTTTGACCGGTAAGGCTTATAAATTCATGGTGAGCTCAAGAGCCTCGCTTTATGATACAATTTTATGTTGCATTAATGGGACACGGATATGTGGTAACATCACAGCTATAAACCATTCTTTGTGTTAGACGTCCGACATTTGAAAACTTACCTTGGCCATCAAAGACTTGAATCTTTAGTCGAAGTCCCAAATAGACTCCGGAGGTAATTGTTTAATTTATTTCAACTACGTAATGCACTATGACTTAGATTTTGGTTTCTTAAACTCATATATCAATCCTTTCCATATCTAATCCAATGTATTCTGAGCGATTCATGTAGGAACTATAGAGAATTTCATGTACCAGTCTAGTGCATGACCTCTGAGGGTCATGATCATTTGATCCTTCTTTATGGCTTCATCTTGGAACTATTGCATGGTCCATACAGCTTCGCATAGAAACCAATGTTTCTTAGGGTCCTCCATCCCATTTTCATTAAAGATTGACAACTTTATATTGTTCCCAGCCATTATGTTTACTCCTGGTACTATTGAATTAAAAATATTGCTAGTGGGAGTTCCCTTACTATTATTTTCACTATTTCTCTTAGGCGAATTAACAAAGCCACTAGGTGATGTGTTTCTCGATCTTACCTCAGGTGATGCATTTCTTGACCTTACTTTGGGTGATGTACGCAAGGTTTTAGGTATGTCATAATCTTGATCTGGGTCTGGTGCGTCTTCTTCTTCGACGTCTTTGTTGTAAAGGAAAGTATCCTATGGCTAGGGTTTAAGAGGCCATCAACATACTGGGGTTGAAAGGTGGATGGATAATGTTCAGCAAGCATACATAAGCAAGTTCAGAGATGAGAAAGGTCCACACCTGATTAACTGAAGGCTGGTCCAAGATTTCTCTTCAATTCTCTTCTTGCTCCTCTTGCTCCAAGAGACCTACAAAACAAATTATACCTTCCTCAAACCATTATGACCACATATAAAACAATGATAATCAAATAAACATGAGATAATGATTTGAATAACATCATCATATGATCATAAACAGAGATTCAATTACACATTGAATAATGATTTGGGAAGAAGAAGGACATCACATCTTTATTAATCTTGAAAACAAGTACAAGTATACCTTCTCTTCAAGTTTGGAACCTCATGAAACCTTGATCTGGTTCTGCTGCTTCTCTTCTCTAAGGAACTCAGCCTCCAAGCTCTGCAACACAAGGATAATGCTTCTAGGGCAAAGGTGTGGGTAAAGAGAGCTCCAATTCCTCCAGCATAACAATGCAAAAACTCCAAGTCCCCTCCATCGACCTCCCTACCTCTATTTATATGCTAAGGGAAGAGTTAGGGATGAAGACAAAGTGGTTACAACTAAAGAATTCAGTTGCATAACTACCCAAACTAACCGAAATTCAAAAGGTGTGTTTTTTGATATTTTTAAAAGGCATCCGCGGGTTGCAAAAATGGACAGTAGCGGATACGAAAAGTATACGCGGGTTTCTAGGACAGAAAGTCATGGATATGAGCAACTTTTTACATCCGCGGGTACGCAAGAGAGCAACTCATGTATCATCCGCGGGTTTGCCTTAAGGCAAGTCACGGATAGGAAAACAAACACATTTTTAGGGTATTTCTGGGCATTTTTGGACTTTAGTGTCTTCTGGAAAGTTTTAGCTAACTGAAATACCTTTCCAACGGTGTAGAGATGAGGTTAAACGGAGTTACAAAACTCAAGATATGGGTCCTCCAAGTTAGGTGTTTTTTCAGTGACATTCAGTGACTTTCATGAAGTGCCGTCATGGAAGTGTCGACATGTGATGAAATCATGGGAAAGTGGTCACAGGAATAGATGTGTCATTTTGAGCTATAACAGATGCCCCCTAATGTGTGAGGTTAGAGGGTAAGACGATATCCAAAATACATTATAAAGGAAACAGCTGAGTATGGAGAGAGCAGAGAATCCAAGATCGAAAGGCTCGAACAAAGGTACCTGTAAGAGAGATAAATGTCAGAAAAATTGATCTCTGGGACATACACGTCCATATACAAAACATCACCATAAAGATACAGGTGGATCCAACATATGTATAACTGATGAAACTATCATGGTTGCTCAATATGCAAAAAGGCGCCATATCAAATCTAAAGGAGTCATGGCCACAAATGAACAAGGTGGATCCATGCTCAACAATTGATCATAGCCACAAAAATACAAGGTGGATCTATGTCTCAGAAAAATGTCATATAAAGTATAACAAGGTCTTGCGCAACTTGGGCAATAGCAAAAAATGACATTGCTACTGTCAGCCCAAGGTCTTCAATCCAAACCGCCCAAAAAAGGTACAAATCCTAACCATGTGAATAAAGGAGTTGAAGTCGAACATGGAGGAAACCGTTTGATTACCGGTCAATAATGAGAACCGCTAACAAATGCGAGGGAAACCACCATTAATGAAAATGGTCCCCAAGGTACCTAGTACATTCTAACAAGTGTGATTACAAGGACTTGAAGTCGAACACTTGAAGAATCTATCGAGTAGGAGACATTAAGGTATTCCCACTACCCAATAGCGAGGGAAATTGCCATTGATGACAACAATCCCCAAGGTACTGTCATAAAACTCTAAATCTCATTCCCAGAGAAAGATGTGTTGCAGTTGATAGGAAGAGATCCGTTGGAAGGAAGGCATTAAGGCATCCTTCATCATCCAACACGAGGTAAGTCAAAGACTAATTAGATCTGGAATTGGTACTGAATTTCACGACAAGGAACGCTGAAGACATGATGTAATGAAATGATACCAGGGAATGGCCAACACAAAAGGTCAAGGAAACTGCAGAATGGCCGACAAAGGTTTAATCCTTGAACAGTGAGCACGACACAAAAAATGACTTAGGCATCTTTTGACACAAAAAGGACCAACGAAACAAATCTACAATGTAGGAGACATTGACAGATTCCCCATATAATTGGAAAAGAGACCAACTGGAGGAGTAAGAAACTCTAAATCGGGATAAGGTCAAAATACTAAGACCCAACTGTTTGATAGACTCAAAACTGGTGCTTTGTTCAAGGAAACAAGACTTGCTTCCATGATGTAAAACACATGTGAATGAACTTCCCTTCCCCTCTTTCTTGTAAAGGTTTAACGAGTCCAAGAAAGCAAACTCGGGACCATCTTCATTTTTAGCAAGCTCGAAGAAAAGAAAGAAGAATGCTTGATAAAGCACTAATTCGTGGATTTTACGAGCCCGAACTAGTACATGCTCGACGGTGTTTTCATAGTTTAGAGAGTCTGAAAACTCCAAAGAAGACTTCAAGGGGGTTCTTTTTCATACAATTTAGTCTCCTAAGGCCAAAAAAGTATAAAACATACCAAAGAAGGACTCTCTTAACTTCCGAAGAAGAAAATGTGCACCTTTTTCGTACTTAGTCAGGAAGGTCCGAAAAAGGTTAAATTACCACCTACCCAACGCTCCTTCAAAAGCAGCATATAGCCTGAGTTTTACGAGTGTGAAGGAAGGAAAGATCACTCGGAAAGATCCATTTGATTACGAGAAATGGGGCTTACAACAATAAACTCGATGCTTTGTTCTTTAGGGTTTAACGAGCATGACAAAGACATAAAGTACACTCAGAATCTTTTTCATGTTTTGGTCCAGAGCACGAAAAAGATAAAACTAAGCTCATACCGGGGGTTCCTTTTCCGTAATTTTAGTCCCTCAGGTACAAAAAAGAGATAAACCTATGCCTGAGAATACTCTTCTCAATTCCGAAGAAAAGAGAGTGTTCCTTTCTCGTATTATTCCACATGGTCCGAGAAAGAGATAACCTACCACCAATGTGGATGCCCATTCACATATTCTTAACGATCCTAAATGGACAAGTTTACTCGGCAGTCAATTCTATTTTAAGGAGTCAGACTTGGGCCTAAAGAAACTCAAAGTCTTTCCCATGAAGTTTTAATGACTCCGGAAAAGTCAACTCACGGCCTCCTTACCGTTTTTAACGAGCTCGAAGGAGAGCAGAAAGAATGCTCTAAATGCGAGGAGACGAGTGTCATAAACATGCAAAACTAGTTCCAAGCGCAAGGAACAAACCTATGCATAATGCAGGGAAAGCGAGCAAGATAAGGACACTCAGGGAACGTCTCCTCAAGGTAAAGGGTGTCAAGTTGCAAAGGCAAAATGATACAAGGCTTAGCAACAATGAGAACAAAGATGAGGGCTTATACAACGAGCTAAAAGCGTGGAATCCCGCATCAGGATCATAAGCGCGAGCAGGGCACATGCAAATGCAATTACGAATTGAACAAAAAGGTGAGGCCAGTAAACAGTTGTGAATCCAACTAAAAATCCTGTCTCCAAGAAACAACAACATCAGAATCATATTCAGAAGAAATGATCCAATGCGGGTCACTTTGGTAGAAGCACGTGTGACTTTGCTATCTTCTATAAAAGGTAAAGTCAAGGCAGAATCGATCAAAGAAGATCCTATAGAACCAAGGCTCGAGGGTTTATAATCAGCAAGATAAACCTCAGAAGGAGAGAAAAAATCAACAAGGGAGATAGAGTCTGCAGGAACAAACTCAGTATCACGGGAGTTGAAAAATTCATAAGAAAAATCAAACTCATCAGGATCACTGACTTGCTGTTCAAAGGAAGAGTCAAAAGACTCAACAAGACCAACATAAGAAGAAAGGTCAGGCTTACCAGACGAATCAGGGTTAGACTTAGTCACAACTGAACCAACATCCAAAAGAAGATCATACTGTATCAAAGACTCTAGGAAGACTTCATCCGAAGGAAGGAGCTTTCATCCGAGATAGGACACATGTCTAAACTTTCAAATGGATTGACAGAGTGGAGATCATGCTCCATAGTCTGTATAGGATGACTCACCTGTTCAACTACTGGGACCAAGTCCCGAGAAGGTAAGCATGAAAACAGAGGCTGCTTCTCAGTAGCAATTGAACACAAAGGACAAGAGGCCACATAGTTCACCTGTGGCGAGATAGTGTCTATAGAAACACTGGGAATTAATAAAGGAAAGACCTAGTCTCTAGTTGAGTCAGGAGACAGATCAAGAAAATCCAACTAATCTATAGTGACAATTTCTTCACCATGATTAAAGTACATCACATGAAAAAATGTTGACACCACAGCTTGCATGGCATAGACATAATCACGTCCAAGGAGCATATTGAAGTCCAAGGGGTCTTCTATCACCATGAAGTCAACTAAGACGATCTTCCCACCCAAAGTAACAGGTGTTTGAGCAAGAATTCCCAAGGCTATACAAGTTCTTCTATCAAACGCCAGTAACTGACTAGCAGTCGACACAAGGCTGGGAGACCCCATGCCTCGCCAAGCACGAGCAGACAAAATACTAACTGAGGCTCCTTCATCAACAATACAACGAGCAATCGTGTAAGGTTCAACTTTGAACTTTATCTGGAAAGGTGCAGTAGAAGGAAGGCGTGGCTCAACTAGGCTATCCCAATCAAAGGAATCAATCCGAGAGCTTGGTGGGGGTTGATCCGAAGCGAGTTCAGTGCCCCCTTGTTCAGTAAGTTCTGAACTGGCAGTGAAGAAAATGTGACTAGCAGACACTTCACTCTCCAAAGGAAGAGTGGGATTGATCGATACTGGGATCGATTCAACCGCTTCGTGAAAGTCACTCTCCGAAGGGAGAGTGGGATTGACCAAAGATGACATTGGTTCAATCACATCAGGATCACTCTCCAAAAGAAGAGTGGGATCGACCAAATCTGATATTGGTTCGACCACTTGATCAATCAAAGGTTGAATAGGTTGTTGAGAAACTATAGGTTGTTCAAGAGAAGGAAATTCTTGAGTCTTGTACCACACTCTTCGCACCTCCGCGATAGCAGGGCACTTGTGAGTAAGATGATCTCCCTCCCATAGAATACAAGGGAACTTAAGTTTGCACTTCAAGCGACCAGTTTTCTCAATGGTGTCAACATGACTAGCAGTGGATGACTGTTTGCTCTCAGCATGACCTACAGAGGCTAAGAGTTTTCCCCCAGCATGAACTACAGAGGCTGGGTGGCTGGGTCCAACCTGACTAAGAGAGGTTGGTTGTTGAAAAGCTTCAGAATGTTCAAAAATAGGATGACCATGAATCCAAACTCTTCGCACCTCCATGATAGAAGGGCATTTATAAGTAAGGTGGTCTCCCTCACAAAGCTTACAAGGAAACTTGGGCTTGTGTTTTGAACGAGTAGTCTTGTCAACAATGTCAACATGACTCACAGTGGCTGACGGATTGTATTCAACATGAACCACAGAGGCTGAGAGACTACCCCCAGCATGACTTACAGAGGCTGAGAGACTGGCCCCAGCATGACCTACAGAGGCTGAGAGACTAGATCCAACATGGCCTGCAGAGGTTGGATGGGCACCACCAACATGAACAACATAGGTTGAATGGTTAGGATCAACATGCTTTTCAGCAGTTGAGTGTGTGCCCCCAGCATGAACAACAGAGGCTGGGTGGACGGATCCAACATGAAAAATAGAGGTTGGATGGGGAGGTTCAACTTGAACAATAGAGGTTGAACGGGTGCCCTCAGCATGAACCCCAGAGGCTGAGTGATTGGATCCGACATGACCTGGAAAGTTTGGAAGGATCCCACCAGCATGATCAACAGAGGCTGGATGGTGAAGATCAACTTGACTTACAGAGGTTGAGTGCTTAGATCCAACATGACCTGCAGAGGTTGGATGGGTGCCCCCAGCATGAAAAACAGAGGCTGGGTGGTGAGGTTCAACTTGACTTGTAGAGGTTGAACGGGTGCCCCCTTGCTTATGTGCCTTCTTCCTATTCCTCCTTCTTTTAATCCTTTTAGACTGCCGGTTACTAGTATCAGTACTTTCACCGCATGAGGTAGAAGGGGGAGGAGAATCAACTACAGGTGAAGGGGAAGCAATGTTTTGATGCCCTAGATATAAGGAGCTTACTTGAGAAGCATCGGGAGCATTTAGGACAGTTGGAGTGGAAAAAAACCACATCGGTAGCCCTAGGGTGAATCCAGGTAGATTCAGGGTGGCCATCAAGGGAACACCAACATTCCCCGTGAGAGGAATAGTACAAGGAGTTCCCAGCATGGGGATCTCTTGGTTGGTGTTCGAAGGGGTGTTAGCCATAGATTCAAACCAGGAGACAAAATCTGAGGTTGATAGGCAACCAAATTTACAAAACACACACCTAAAGGCACACTAAGTACAGACAAACCACAAAGCACTCACTAAAAATTCCTAAAGCCAAATAGACAAACAGGTATAAGATATACTTTCCAGAAGAAAGCTGAGAGACAGTTACTTGGCGTCCCTGTAGATGTTCTTAGGCACAAGCAGAGGAATCACCCACCACCCTCCCACACTTTCTACCGGGGTTACCTTCCAAGCCCGTCCAAGGTCAACCAGAAATAACCTTCTGGTGTACCTGTGTATGAACCCTATATGTCAAGAGACTAAAGGCTACCTTGGCTATACCAACAGTCTGGGGGGACAGTCGCAAGCCAGACTCGTACGCATGGGCAAAGTAGCTGAGCCCGAAACTCTGTCTAGGACAGAATCCCCAGATGTGTAAAAGTCCTGAGTTACGTTTTGACAAGGATTCAGAGGGTTATCTCCTCTGTCCAAGCCTCCACGCGGCCTCATGCTTAACTCCCGTTTGAGAGGAGCTTCCCAAATACAATCGATAAATTCAAGGATTTACCTAGTGATTGGCCAACTACGTCTGAATTTAACACTTGTGGGGAGTTTAAACTCCCTATCCCACAAGTCTAGCCTAAGCTAGTTGGTGTATGACCCTATAAAATAAAACTTACTAGTAATTTTTAAATTATATTGTTTATTTTAAGGGTTGTTTTTAGTCAGAGGGTAAATGGCATGAAACTTATGTGGTGTTTTGACTCAAAGTTGAAACAAAATGACTAAGCAAAGAGATATGAAATGCAAAAAGCAAAAACTATTCTCTTTATTTTTCAAATAGAAACTTGAAAGCCACAAAAGAACAAATTCTTTTTATATATATTTTTTCAAAAACAATGATATGCTATGCAATCTAGACTAAAAACCTAATCTACATGCATATAAAGAAAACATTTGTTTTTGTCTTTTTTCTTTTATAAATGCAAAAGAAAAATCAACCTATCAACTAATGCAAGCAAGTACTGTAAGCAAAGCAAATAGACAACTACTCTACACCCCACAAACAAACCCTAGGTTTCCCTAAAGTTAGATATCAACCTCACTTGAAAAGAAGGCTTAAAAAGGTAAACAAGCCAACAACTTTGGAATGAAGAAACTAAGAAAAAAGACTGATATAAACAAAGGTCAAGAAGTCCTAAGTATCAATCTAAACCTAAAAACAAAGGCTGCTCAGTACCTTGTCCAACAAGGTCAAGCCAAAGAAGGAGGTGGGGGAGCAAGTAGCAAAAACAAGTATACGTTATTTTTAATTTTCTCTTATAAATGAAAAATAAAACTATCTACAAACTAAAAGCATGCAGATGACAAGAACAAAGAAAAAGGAACTTTGCTATACAACCACCAAACAAACTGTAGAATGCCCTAAAGTCAGTATAAACCCTACTTGGACGGAAGGCTTGCATAAAAGACAAGTCAACTATTTTAGCATGGTGAAGTTAACCAACAGAAGAAGAAGGAAAGCAACACCAACAAGCTTCTGAACTCAGACAAAAATCACTGACAAAGGCTGATCAGAAACATAAGCCAAAAATCATACCAAGCAAAGGAGGTGGGGGAAAGAGCAAAGAGCAAACCCTAATGCTATAAAAGGGCTTACCACAAAGATAAAGAACAACCAAAAGGGATGACAATAACTCCTTGGATTCATGCACCTGTAGAGGACCCCAAAAGACCTACCAAAACACCTTCAAACAGAAGAAAAAATCACAAAAGAGGAAAAAACATTGTTTAAAGGGGCATCCGCGGGTTGCACTACTGGCAGGTCACGTATCATACGCGGGTTGCTAATACAGCAAGTCGCGTATATAAGCATCCATGAGTTGTATAACTGGCAAGTCGCGGATCATACGTGGGTTTACAATAGAGCAAGTCACGTATGTCAAACCAGACACGTGACTGTTCAGTCAAGCAAGTCGCGGATGGGTGGAAAAACTCCCAAAAAGGTCAAAAATTGCCTTAGGAAGGCAGGGGAGGTGTTCTATCAGAATTATAAAGTGTTCCTAAGTGGCAAGAAGGACCTGAAACAATGAAAAAGACAGAAAGGAATAAAGAGAAACCCCAAACAAACAAGGCTCTCCCCGGCAGAGTCGCCAATTCTGTTGTAAAGGAAAGTATCCTATGGCTAGGGTTTAAGAGGACATCAACATACTGAGGTTGAAAGGTGGATGGATAATGTTCAGCAAGCATACATAAGCAAAGTTCAGAGATGAGAAAGGTCCACACCTGATTAACTGAAGGCTGGTCCAAGCTTTCTCTTCAATCCTCTTCTTGCTCCTCTTGCTCCAAGAGACCTGCAAAACAAATTATACCTTCCTCAAACCATTATGACCACATATAAAACAATGATAATCAAATAAACATGAGATAATGATCTGAATAACATCATCATATGATCATAAACAGAGATTCAATTACACATTGAACAATGATTTGGGAAGAAGAAGGACATCACATTTTTATTAATTTTGAAAACAAGTACAAGTATACCTTCTCTTCAAGTTTGGCACCTCACGAAACCTTGATCTGGTTCTGCTGCTTCTCTTCTCCAAGGAACTTAGCCTCCAAGCTCTGCAACACAAGGAGAATGCTTCTAGGGAAAAGGTGTGGGTAAAGAGAGCTCCAATTCCTCTAGCATAACAATGAAAAAATTCCAAGTCCCCTCCATGGACCTCCCTACCTCTATTTATATGCTTAGGGAAGAGTTGGGGGCGAAGACAAAGTGGTTACAACTGAAGAAGTCAGTTGCATAACTACCCAAACTAACCGAAATTCAAAAGGCGTGTTTTTTGATATTTTTAAAAGGCATCCGCGGGTTACAAAACTGGACAGTCGCGGATACAAAAAGTATACGCGGGTTTCTAAGACAGAAAGTCACAGATATGAGCAACTTTTTACATCCGCGGGTACGCAAGAGAGCAACTCGCGTATCATCCGCGGGTTTGCCTTAAGGCAAGTCGCGGATAGGCAAAAAACACATTTTTAGGGTATTTCTGAGCATTTTTAGACTTTGGTGTCTTCTGGAAATTTTTAGCTAACTGAAATACCTTTCCAACAATGTAGAGATGAGGTTAAACGGAGTTACAAAACTCAAGATATGGGTCCTCCAAGATAGGTGTTTTTTCAGTGACATTCAATGACTTTCATGAAGTGCCGTCATGGAAGTGTCGACATGTGACGAAATCATGGGAAAGTGGTCACAGGCAAAGATGTGTCATTTTGAGCTATAACACTCTTCAAATATAAGATGGTACTCCCCTTCTTCATCGCAATATCCTTTATCAAGGTTCGACACCAATTTCTTGTCCCCTCCTCTAGTCGCACTACAACTTCCTCTTCTTGTCGCAGTCCTTCTACTTTTTCCCGACCAAAATATTTTTCCACTCCTTAGGCATCCACCTTCTAGTTTAATCTCATTATTACTAGAAATAATATCAGTTTATCTCCACCCATTCTGCTCACAATCTTTCTTGTGACATATCCCAGGTCTTTGCGCACAAATTTTTATTCATCAGACACCATTCTCAAGATCCCTTTTTCGCACACCAGTATCTTAATCCACAATTTTAAAGATTTCAGATATCGCCCTCGTGGTCCTTGCAAAAATTCTCTTTTTTGTTTCACTATATGATTTTATCGTGTTGACTACAATTTATGTGATATATCCGCCCAGAATACTGTTGACCCAAAAGTCGACAATCCTAGATATAGGGTTACTAGTTATTTTCAGTCACTGGATCAGCTGAGGACTCCACTCAGTTGGTTCTCCGCCCTGGAAGTTTTTCTTATGGGTTTCTAGCTTCTCCAGCCACTCGTGCAATACAATGGGAAATTCGCTAAAGAAAATCTTGTGAATTTTTGTGTAAAGGTATCGTTCCAACCACTCAGTCGGGATCCACCATGATCCTTCACTTTCTTCTCGTGCAAACTCTAGTGCCTTATAATCGACCCAATCTTGAATTTCTAGCTTCCTCGAATGCCAAAACATATCCCCACCATAATGATTCATGATCCCGACAACGAAACCATTTGTTGGACTAACTTCTGGTCAACCCAAGTTTAAACCCTTCATTCATCAATAAGACCCAAGATATTATCCCAACAGAGGGAAACTTTATCAGCAACACCTGCAAAGCAGATGCAGTCTCACCTGAGATATCTTATGGGGACTACTAGAACCAGGTTTCTGCAATTATGTGGGGACTTTCGCTTTTGCAATACTTATCAAACCACTCAACCGAAATTGGGAATTATCCTTCTATTTTCATTCATTCATTCAAGATAACTATCTACTGATCCATCGACACATATTACAGTAATTGTCACAAAGTGCTAACATATCTTTAACCTATTAGGTGTGCTAACATGTCTTTGCTATTGGGTTTATTTTAACTCATTTTTTTCATTATGAGAGTAAATACTCGGTTTTTTTTGTAAAAATAAATTATTTAATTCCAAGAACATACTATGTTAAATCATTTCGTATTGCATTTCATCTTTTGATGTTTGATTGCAATTCTAATAGGATTTCTTTCTCTATAGGTATGAAAGAACGACTGCAATTTCTTCAGGTTAAGATTATAATCTTATTAAATACCATGCTTGTTATATTCACATTTGAAATGTGTTTTGTCAAATGTGTTTGATCTAATCATTATGTGTTTCTTGTGCAGTTTCTCCAATCAACTATACACATCTATTTGCAAGTTGGATGCAATAATTTCTCAAAGTAGAGGATTCAGAAACAAATTTACAATCCGGAAAAGGGAAAGGGTTAGTTCCATTTCAGAGGACGTGGATACAATGTTCATGTACATGAACTCCTATGTTGGCTTGAAATGTTTGCAACCCCATCTTTTTCTGCTAAATCCTACACAAGATTATTATTGTTCATTTTGAACTTTGATTCATATCAAACATGTTTTTCCTTTTTATAGTTGTTACGACATCAGTTATAACAACACATTGGAGTCTTGTTTTTAATGAGATTATTTCTACCATGCCATGCCAAACTGTGATATGATGTTCATTATAAAGGCCAATTGGAATTGCTCTCTTTTTGAAAAGCAAAGAAACATGTCTAAAATATGCTATGACATCCCGTGCCAAACTATAATATGATATTAATTGTAAATCCCAGTTGGCATAGCTCTCTTTTTGAAAAGCAAAGAGACATGTCTTGTATATGTTATGATATCTCATACTTGTTGTTTTGTAAAAGTTTAAGTTCAATAAACTTGTTTTATATTGTGATTTGGACTATTCTCTATCTTTTGATTAATTACAGTGTTCCATTTTGTTGTGGTATTAATTGTAGTGTTTGATTTATCAATATACTATCGTTTGAATGAAATAGTTATAAAGGTCTTTTTTTTCGTAATAATTATATAAAAATGTGATTATTAGGTATGAGCTTGGGGGCTAGGTTTCCTCTTTCGTTTTGAAATAATATGGTGTAGGTTTTAGATGTAGCTTGATTACGAAATGCCATAATGTTGCTTCCTTCTTGTTTCAAGTTGATTGCTTATCTTTATGCAAGTCGTTGTCTGGTTTTATAACCAATCATTCATATATAAGTGTAGCGTAATACTTGTTCCTTCAATACAAGTTATAAATAAATCTTCTACCTATAATTTTTAATGTTTAGAGTGTTTTCACATTTTTAATTTTTCAAGAACCCACCTAGTTTTTTTTTAATTTCTATGAATCTTCTTTTCATGTCAAAATCTCTTGACTAGTCTTCTTGGATATGGTCATGTTTGTTTCTCACTTTCCATATGTTGATCCTCTCGGCGTTCCTTTGCACCTTTGCTAGTTATTAAATACTAATATTGTATGCATATCGATTGAATTTTATGTTTTTACAACATATTGTTTTTCCTATGAATTTATGAAGTTTTGAGAAACAATGGAAGAATCATAATGCATATTTATTCATCACAAAGAAGCATAGAAATGAATGAAAAAATAAAGCATCTTATAAAAATAAATGTTATCAATAAAACCAGCCTAGATCCATTTTAAAAAGGATCAAACCCTTTTTTTAGAGTGAAAATGTTGAGGAAATGTAAACCTTATGTTTATGGTTTTAATTTGTAGTCTTATATATGTGGTTCTATAAAATATTTTAAATCTATATTGAGCAGAAATGTTATATTTTACAACATTTATTATTTTGCCCCTCTTCCCCACAATAATTTGAAATGAATGTAGATTAATAAAATAATTTATTTTGGAGCCTCTTATAAAAATGAATTTGATCAATAAAATAAATAAAATAACATGAAACATGTTAGTTATTCATATAATGGAAGAATCATAATGCATATTTATTCATGACTAAGAAACATGGAGAGGAAGAATGTGTGTAAGGCTGTTTTAAATGTGATCTTTTTTGGGGGAAAAAAAATAGCTTTGAAGTTTTATTATATCTTAAATGATGATATGCAAAATATGTACTTGGTTATGTTAATAAACATAATGGGTAGTTAAAGGTTTTCCTTGTGCTTGTAATCATGGAAAGTTTATATGGATTGGAGTTTTGCTTGTACTTGTAATCATGCAATGTTTATAACCATTAAAGTTTTGCTTACACTTGTAATGGTGTTGGAGTTTAGAATATCAATGATAATAGAATATAAAAGATTATTATTCATTTTTTAAAATTATTAATCTTAATATAAAAAATAATATTTTTATTTTTATTTTAAAATAAAATAATAATAATTCCATTGGGGATGAAAACCATTTTTATTATACCTGCCTCAGCAGGTATATTGTAATCGTTTGAATTCAAACCCCTTTGACTTTTGGTATTACCTGGTGCATTTTGGTATTACCTGGTGCATATTGGTGCATATTAAAAGATTAAAATCTCTATTCCAAAGTTTAACTTTGCAATATGAAAAATAACAATTTTTAAATATTTTAAATTTTAATAAAAATATTTCTATTTGCTATTTTGTCAGCTTCTAATTGGCCAGTCAGGAGATGATGTCAGCCTTGGAGTTTGGTATCTGGTTTTCACTTGACACATGGCAACTATGACATCAGCATTTATTATATTTTATTATTATGTTATTTATAATTCAAAGAGCCTAGAGAGATGCCAATGGCCATGGCACGCATACTTCGTCTACTGCGGCTGGGTCCGAGGTTCCTGGTTCGAGTCTGCTTGGCTTCGCTAGAGGAACAGCTAGAGGCATTGCCACCAAGGCTAGATTGGCCGTCTATAAAGTCTACTGGCCACTGGGCTGGACCAACTCTGATCTGCTTGCGAGATGGATGCCGCTGTTTCGGATGGAGTCGACTTGATATCCCTCTCACTGGGGCTTCGTACCAGTATCGCCGGTGAACCTCTGGTTTTCCCTTACGATTCCGATGCTATAGCGATTGGAGCTCTCGGAGCCATTCAAAAAGGTGTTTTTGTGTCTTGTTCAGCGGGTAATGACGGGCTAACTCCTTCTGCGATTTCCAACATGGCACCATGGATTATGACCGTAGGCGCTAGCACCATCGATCGAGAGTTCCCCGCTCCCATGGTGCTTGGGAACGGCAAAAACTACAGGGGCTCCTCTCTTTATAAAGGCAAGATGCTGGGAAACAAGCAACTGCCTTTGGTCTACGGGAAAACCGCGTCGATTAACGAGACTGCAAATATCTGCGCGCCTGGAAGCCTTGATCCCGTTATGGTTACTGGAAAAATTGTGCTCTGTGATGTTAGCAGAGGAGTGAATATAGCAAAGATAGGGCTCGTCGTGCAACAAGCCGGAGGTGCGGGAATGATTCTGGCTAACCTTCCCTCTTACGGAGAGTTTTTGTGGACCGTTAGTCATTCGTTACTGGAAACCTGCATCGATTCCAAGTCCGGAGATGACATTATAGCTTATATCAACAGCACCAGAAATCCTACAGCAACCATTAAAGCCGAGGGTCTGACCATGGTGGGTAAAACATGAGCTCTAGTGGTAGCCAGCTTCTCTTCCAAAGGGCCGAATCCAGTCGTTCCGGAGATCCTTAAACCGGACTTGATTGCTCCGGGGGTCAATGTATTGGCGGCGTGGACTGGGCACGTCGGGCCAACCGAGTTGATCTCCAGACTCCGATCCAAGAAGAGTAGATTATAACATAATTTCTGGCACATCCATGTCGTGCCCTCATGTGACAGGCATCGCAGCGCTTTTACGTGCGTCGCATCCAGAGT
>LPNX010839417.1:0-20752 GCA_001517045.1 Pseudotsuga menziesii
AAACTGCAATTTGATCTATGCTAAAAAATTGCAACTGGTCATACTGAAAAGTACAAACAGTGAAAGTGAAACTGCTTATTATACCATATTTTTTTTTTTTTAAACTACAGCTACCATCGCTATATCGACGGCTAGCCGTGGAACCTTGCGACGTCTTACCGTCGCTATATCGACGGCCGTCCGTGGAACCTTGCGACGTCTAGCCTTCGCTATATCGACGGCCTGCCGTGGAACCTTGCCTAGTCTTGCCGTCGCTATATAGACGACTTTCCGTGGAACCTTGCGACGTCTTTCCGTCGATATAGCGACAGGTTGGGATTTTTTCATTCTAGGAAGGGCCGTCGCAATTGCGACGTATTCCCGTCGTTGTTTCCATGCAACTAACGGGTCGTCGCTATTGCGACGAAATGACTGCCACGGGAAAAAAACGCTTTTCCGTGGCAATATCCACGCTTTTCCGTGGATAATGCCACGTTTTTTCGTGGCAAAATTGATCACTTGTACTAGTGTAAACATTCCCAACTAGCCTGCTACTGTTTGGTATGGGGAATCCGTCTAGTTTAGGGTCCAGCTGCCGTAGTTCAAGTAACAAAATAAAAGGTTGTATCGGTTACAGCCCGATCCACCATGTATATTTTTAGTTTTTTGAATTTAAGTATGATGTGCAAGTGCCTATCTAAAAATGCAAATTGATAGAGATAATGAGGAGGGTCACAATGTGATGTGCAGGTTCTTACCTCTCGTCTTAACTCTCTCGCATCTAAATCACACACAGCAAGAAACTAAGACTAACTATCTAACCTATCCCTAGGGAGCAAAATTATCAGTTATCAATGAGTAATGTAGTTATGCGCATGCATTAAGAAAAATCATAGATAGCTGTTACTTATTTTAGAACACGTGAACATTAATAGATATATGAACAACAAGATAGCTTATTGTTTATGAGAACCTTCATTACTCACAGTGGACTTTTTCCTAGATATATTTGTGAGGGTATGTTGTAATAAGAACTATTTTCTTTTGCAATAAATAATTACAAGTTTCCTGCTGGATAAATATTGGTGGAATGTTTCAAATTCTTTGCTATGGATCAGTTGAATGTGAACTATTTCATTTTCAGCTTGTCCATTAACTGTGAGATCGTTCTAGCTCTTTGAACCTATGTTCATGTTATGAATGCACTCTAGTCTATTCTGTGAAATTTTGCATTGTGAGTAATGAAGGTTCTCATAAACAATAAGCTATCTTATTATTCATATATCTATTAATGTTCATGTGTTCTGAAATAAGTAACAACTATCTATGATTTTTCTTAATGCATGCGCAGAAATACATTACTCATTGATAACTAATAATTTTGCTCCCTAGGGATAGGTTATATAGTTAGTCTTAGTTTTTTGCTGTGTGTGATTTAGATGCGAGAGATTTTAAGATGAGAGGTAAGAACCTGTGCATCACATTGTGACTCTCCTCATTATCTCTATCAATCTGCATTTTTAGATAGGCACTTGCACATCATACTTAAATTAAAAAAACTAAAAATATATATGGTGGACCGAGCCGTAACTGGTAAAACCTTTTATTTTGTTACTTGACCTACGGTAGCCGGACCTTAAACTGGATGGATTCCCCATACCAAATGGTAGCGGGCTAGTTGGGAACGTTTACTGGAGAGAATCCCTAACTTTTGTTACCAGCAATTTTCTAGGCCTCAACAAGATTCTATCCTCCCTGTGAGGTAGCAAAGAACCCTGTAGATCAGGTGTCGAATCCATTGGGAAACTCCCCATATTTCATATGTCAAATTTTTTTATTTTTGTTGTTTCTATGAACAAAAACAAAGAAAAAGGAACATGGCTACCCCTCTATATATTAGGGCCTTCTCTTCGAGATTCAAATCCTTTTGATCACCATTCATACTGTTCAAAAATAAAGAAATATATACAACTATGATACAAAAGTTTACCTCTTCCCTTCAAGTCAAATAATGCATGATAAATATTCCATTTACAGGACCTCCTTTCATATGAGATCCATCCTGGTGCTACAGAATGAAAGCATTCTCCCTCCTGTATGTTGCAATGATGTAAGGACCAACCCACATGTGATAAAATTTTCCATGCTTATCTTCTTTCGGGGCATCCCACTCTAGAACCAAATATTCAACCAAGAATTTCTCCTCTTTGACCTTCCTATCAAAAGTATTCTTCATTTTTTCTTGATGTATTTGTACTTTAACATAGGCTTTGTCACTTAACTCAATCAATTCTATGATTTGATTGATTCTTCTATCCATATGATTTGGTTCATTCTGATGTTCTTGCAACAGCCTCATGACTAGCACTCCCAAGGATGCTGGAAAAACTACTTCAGCTTCACATACTAACTGGAAGAATCAAATTTCAGCTTTGTATTCTGGGCTCTCTTGTTATATTCCAACAACTTCTTAATAATCCTTACCATGTTTTAATTGCACCGAGAAGCGCTCTACATCCCAGTATGGGGAAGATCTTGTAACGTTATGTAACATTATTTTTATTAATTAAAAAAAAATTATAAGCCAAAATAAATGTTAGCCAGAAAAACAACCTAATGTGGGAGATGTTGTAATCTTCCTACCTAACAAAACAATAAAAAAGTAAAAATTTTGTTATCCTTCAAGGATTCACAATTGGACTTTGTCTACATATTTTCTAGTTCTTTACCCTTAATCAGTTTGGTGGTCTTGATCTTGATGTCATACTCTAGCAACACAACAATCAATTTTGCTCTTTTTTTGTTCAGATCAGGCTATGTGAGGATTCCCTTCACCACACTGCTAGGAACATAAGCAATAATGTGTGAATGAAGAACATAGACTCTGAAATATTTTAGAGATTTGACTAGAGCATACTCTTGTTTCTCCATAATGTCATATTTCAACTCCCCATCTCTTAATACTTTGCTAAAAAAGGCTATAGGCTGCTCAACATGTTAGCACTGAAAAAGAACCAGCGGTTGTGAAGGCTCGTTCCCAGGTAACAACAGAACCACTTTCGAAGAGAGAACTAGCCTTCTTCTCTTTCGAGAGGGATCTCTTACCAAATATTAACAATGCCAAATATGTACAAGTGAAAATATGAATTGTTTGTAAGGGTGGTTGAAACAGAACATAGAACCACTGGGCGATGGAGTCAAGATGTGTAACGGAAATAAATAGAACTTATGTAGGAGATTTTAACACAGAGGCAAGATAGCCATTCGGTCATAGTCAAATTATAATTTTCTTGTGGAAAAGGAAGAGAAAGAACAAACCATTAACACAGAGAATTAAAGAATGAATTATGTATTAACTTTAGAAGAAAGCTTTAGTGCATATCTGAAACAACAAATGGAGCATAGTATATACGAATTCCAAATTGTTATACACTTATTTCAGACATGAAAGAAAACATAATGGGGGAGATAAACTGGAAAACATTCACATGAGAAAGGAAGCAACAGACTGTAACACAAACAACACATGAATCCCTGTGAAAAACACCGACTTTAGCTCTGCAACTTTATTAGAAATATCATGAAAGCATACAACACAAAGTTACATTGGTTCCAACCCTTTCTCCTTCTTCAGGAGGTACATTTATATTATTTTTGGACTTCCTAAACCGACATCCGGGAATCAAAATTTGTTACAACTGAAGAACATCTTCTAACAAACTCTAATGTGGAGTATCTTCCACAATTTACATAAAATTGGAAAATGAACTATAGACTGTGGGAGAAAATATGTGCAAGATCATTTTATGTATCCTCCGGTTGGTGACAGTTGTACAAAGTTCTGGGAGAGGTAATCATCGGAGGGGTGTGTCCATGGATAAAATTTCCTGCATCACCGTGACTGCCACCTCTATGGTTGCATCCTAAACTTGTTTGACCCGTATTGCTGGATTGACCTCCATTGATCAGGATCAGGAAAAGTTGCTACAACCATGTCAAGTTCTTGTACTTTAACTTCCATAGTTTCTATGTATGAGGCCTTGGGTGATTTGGCATAGGTGGCTTTAAAATCAAACAGTAGTTCGAATTCATTGGCAAACTTATTGAAAATGGTCCTACCTGACAAGGATTGATGCATGTCTCAGAACTTGCTGTTGTTTGATCGGAAACTAACCAATCGCTCCAGATAATATTTCTGAGACAATAAGGGTCCCTTTTCTTCCCCAAAGAAAGGAATCCCTCTATATACCATTGGTTTAAATAACTTGATAACCTCCTTGACCTTGTGATCAATAATGCCAATTTTGGGCTAGACAGTGTCCAACATCCTATGTTTAGGAATTACCTTTCTAGCCCTAGAGATGATAGCAACTCTATTTTGGATATTATACCGGTTGGCTAGATCATATAACAAGGTGCTTAGAAAATCAACAACATTTTTTGCTATCTCTGTGGGTCTTCTCTACACTTCTCCCAATACTATCGAAACCTTTTTCTTGGCCTCTGTCAAAGCATTTTCCTAATCTGCGATGAAATCTATATAAGGTATGAACTTGTTAGCTTCTACAATGATTTGATCCTAGATCAGATGTCTAGCACCATTTAAGGCCATATTACCGATCACCTGTTGGCTTAATTTGGAGTTTTGTTGTTTCAATTCTTGACATTTCTCCTCTATCTTTTCCTTTTCTTTTTCCTCCTTCGATTTTTCCTCCTCTAACTGCATATTCTGTTGCTTTAACTTAGTAATCTCTATATCTTTCAGGCCTATTTGGGATATCACATTAGAAAGAGAACTAGTGTCTACTTCTCTAGCTACATTTACTGGTTGAATTGCAATCTCTGTGCATTTTTATTGAAGCTCTTTTTCCTTTGTTGCTAGCATAGCCTTTAATTCTTTTTCGCTCTCTTTCAGAATCTTGGTATCTACTTCCCACTGCATTTCCTTCTCCTCAAGATTCAATAGCTTGGCCATGCAATCTGTAAGATCAATGTTCAATGTCTCTTTCTCTTTTTCGAATTCAACCAACTCAGCTGTCTGAATGAGCTGGGTGGAAGGGATTTTCAACTTCCTTTTTAGTACTTGGATCTCTTTTTCTTTCTCGTCCAATAATATTTGAGGCAAATCTCCCTTATATGCTGGTCCATCTATTTGTAATGATTTATTCTGCAAATTGTTAATTTGGATCTTGAGAGCCTTGTTTTCGACTCTTACCTTCCTCAAACGATCTAGAGTTTTCATTTTACTTGCCTCCATCTTGGATATCTGTAGTGTGGATTTCAGTAATCTAGTATTCAAGATGTCATTGGTCTCTCTGTTAAGGTGTAGCAGAGGGAACCTTTTTGAGGTTCACATTAACCTCTGACACTTTGTGTCCTACTATCAAGGCTAGACTGAGGGTGTCTGTAGCATGATCCCTCACAGTATTCAATGCCACATTTGGGTAGGGAAACTGTATTACTTCATTATACAGCTTCGATGTCTCATTAAAATTTTTATCAGCCCTTTCTCGGTAAGAGTCCAACCAATCTTCTTTAGAGGCATGCCTGTTTGGAGTCTGTCCATCAAACGCATACTCCTGGATTTCTAACTTGGTTGTTTTGGGCTCTTCTTACTTCTGTTTGTCTTTCACATTTTTCTTCTTCATTTGCCCCTTCATATTGCTCCTCTTAACCTACACTAACTGTTGTTCTTGTTCTATTTTCTAATTTTTGGGCATGCTAGCAATTTCTACCTCATCAATATCCATGGGTTCCGAAAGTCCTCTTTTCATTGAACTCCTTGAATAACTTACCAACGATGAGGCATTCCCAGCCATTGCAACTACTTTGGACAAGTCCATTTGGGGAGAATTTTCCCATGGAAGGGGTGAGATAGAGCTTCGTCCTATGCTGATATCCATCATGGTAGAGTTAGGGAAATCATCCCAATTGGTCGCTTCTCTAAGCTTGGGTATTTCAGTGTGCTCAAAAGGCTTACTCTTGTGAGCCTTTCTCCTTCTAGAAATTACTTGATGTGGGTCATAATTTATAGCCTGTTCTAAAGAGCATCCTGTGCCTTTGAGTAAGTTACCAACCAGTGGCAAAGCAGCCCTGATCTTGATCGTGTATGGCCCCACCTACCAGGGGAAAGTAAGATTTGATCCCTTCCTATAATTCAAAAAGTGTTCTTCTTCAACAATGATCCTTTTCCTCATTAATTCCAAGGAGAAAACCCTGGTAGTTAGAAAGGCTGGTAGGATGTAAGGCTGATGCACAAAACCGTATAGCCTTATGATTGTTCCAAATTCTGCCAGGA
The DNA here is from genome assembly GCA_001517045.1 of Pseudotsuga menziesii. Taxonomy (NCBI): domain Eukaryota; kingdom Viridiplantae; phylum Streptophyta; class Pinopsida; order Pinales; family Pinaceae; genus Pseudotsuga; species Pseudotsuga menziesii. Next base: position 6,278 of record LPNX010839417.1, read on the forward strand.
ACTAATCTCCTATCATCTTGCTATGAGATAGCTGTAGTATTTGCCTCATCTCAGGAAACACCCTGGGTAACCTTTCTTGAAAGAAAAGGAAGTATATTTCGGCCATCAAAGAGTTCATGAATTTACAGTACTCTTTGGTCATGTCACCAGTGATCTCTAGCTCAAGCACTTGCAAATCTTCTTCGTTATAAGATTAAAAAATTCTCAACAAAAAGGACTGGAATCTGAATACTTTGGTGCCGTGGAAATTAGATAACTGAGAACAAATGTTCTCGGCTAGAAATTCATCAAATTTAAGACAACAAGACTGAAAGGATTTCCCTAGCAGTTCAGGTTTGACAGGACAGGTACTCAAAACAAATAGTAGACTCAACAATGACTCTGTGATATAACCATTAGTATCTAAACATAGAAACTAACTGGCTAGGGCTATGCACCACTGAATTTCTTCATTAAATTGACTAAGGTCAATGGGGTAAGACAGACTAATGACTTCACCATTAAGTTTTGAGCAAGACCTCAGGAAAGCTTCTCTATTTTTTATAGTATACTCTCTAAGGACATGTACGATACTCTCTTCTCGTTATATTTGGGATATGTGGACAAACTCATATGGGACGTCGAGGTTTTTACGGACGACATGAGCCTAAACTGAGCAGAGGATTTTGGATTTGGACCTATTCATAATGACCCCTTCGGTGGCAGAAAAATTGCATGCACACCACTCAACAAACTCAGGAAATGGGGTTCAGGTTAACAGAGAAAAAATGGAAAAAGGATTTAAAAACACCACAGGTATCACTACCCCGGTCCTTAAGGATTTCCAATTTACCCCTCGCAGCTTCAATCATTTCTCCCAACAGAATGGTATCAAAAATCTCGTTGTTCTCATCCACGATACTTTCTTCTTCCCTCTGACATGTGATCCCCAATTCTGCATTATCCCTTACATCTACCATTTCTATTTCTCCTACTTTTTCCATTTTCAATAGCACTGAGGGAGTATCAAGGGCCTACCTTGTTTCCCTAGCATAGTCTTCTGGTCCGTTCACACTGGCGCTCTATATGTAGTTGGGGCATTCGTCAATCTTGAGGCTCTCGAAAATACAAACCTTTCCAATTCCATGTAGACACGTTTATAGTTTTGTATACATTGTAATCTCCGTGCCTTTTCTATGCATCCTGCATCGTAGATCTTTCTCCTTGCAATCTGAGCCTTGGATATGCGAGGTCCTTTGTGTCAGAGTTTTCCTCACTACCAATATGTGTAGCTTAATTTGGGAAAATTAACCTCCACCATCGATCTCCAAATTACCCTCATCGAGGCCGTTCACGTCTGAAAACTTTAACATTCCACTGATTCCTCCTTCCTTGATCAAGTGAGAAGCTCTAGATCGTGATATGTTTCTTATCCGTCGATCAAGATCGACCTCTCCTCACGACCGTCGATCGGAGAAGACATTAACTTTTTTCGTGAATTGAGATCCTGACCCCGTCTACACTAGTTCAAATCATGAAATGAACCACGACCGTATATCTATCCCTGCCTTTACCTCAGCCTTCCGATCCTTTCTCCCTTTAGCACATTTCACAATTTGAAGAAGTGATTTTAGTCGAGCATGTTCGCTGCACAAAATTATTTGGTGCCATTTATATGTCTTTAGATTAGTCTCAACCTTCCATTATGGTTCCCATTTAACACACTCCCCACATCCAACGACCTTGTTTTTCCTTGCATCTCTGATTTGCGAAATGCCTTTCTACCATCAATCTTTATCATTTCAAATCGGGGCTGTCGATTCACGCTGTCCTTTACCTCATTCCTATCGCTGCTTGTTCTAGAGGAAAAATACCACTCCACAGATGCCTTCAGTACCCCTGGAAACTCTGAGGATGCCTTCCCAATACTTTCTGATAAGGTCTTTTCCCCAAACACCTCCCATAATCGAAAATTTTCGAATATGGTGCTAACACAACATTTTGATCATTTTTATGTAACAACACTCTAGCAACAATATGATCAGAAGCATAAGAAAATATTAAAAAGTATTTTCTAAAATCAGGAATTACCAGAATAGGCGCTTCTGTGATAGCCTGATTTATATATCTGAAATCTCTCCTTGCATCCACTGTCCATTTAATCTCATGGTCTTTTTTCAGCATGTTAGTTATATTCATTAGTATCTCAATAAAACCGGGGATGAACCTTCTTAAATAATTTACCTGTCCAATGAAGGATTGCACTTCCTTTTTGCTCCTTCGTTCTTCAACCTTCAAGTTTTCCTTGATCGTTTATGGATAAATCTTTATACCATCGTTTGAAATGATGTGTCCCAAAAAATTTCCTACCTCCAACGAAATTTTTGATTTTCTGGGGTTTAACGATATTCCAAAATTCATACATTTCAGGAAAACTTTCTCCAAAGGCCTAATATGTTCCCTGTCAGGTCTAGAGTACACAGTGAAGCCAAATCCATAAAAACTAGTTATTCATGAGCATGGGCATACGAGCCTTTCATACATGTATTTCTAATATTTTGACTTACAGATCATATGGAGATGATATTAAAGATCCATACATAATAAACCAAATCTTGGGCATCAACTATCCTCAGCAAGGTGCAAGAATCACTCCAACAAGTGCGCCATCAAATGAGAGTGTGGGGGAATGGAGAAGACGGAATGATAGAATGGGGAAATAGATGAGAATTCGACTATATGTACATTCAACCTGCAAACAAAACTCCTTAATTAATCTCCCATGAGAGTTCTGAATAGCCTCTTCATCAACCATCTTGGAAAGAAATCCAACTCCCTCAAAATTGGTTCACAAGAAAGGAGAGTGAACACTCACCGTGTAATGGACAAGAAAAATCTCTCCAAAATTCCAAAGGACAATTAAACAGTTATCAAAATATATTCTCCTTCCTCATGACATCCTTTTTATTAAGTTCATTATTCCTCCTAAGGTCGAATTTTCCTCCATGAGCTTCCTCCAATTCATCTTAGTGTTTTAGTAGCTCTCATGACACTTTTCTTCCTCTTCATGCTCCAATTCTTTCCCCAATTCGAATTAATTGGATCATTATATGATATTTGAAACCACATAACCATCCAATAATGTTACATTTCCCATTTGTTCGAATTTGGATGAATATCATTCCAAGTGTGCGGAGAATCTAGTCACCCAAAGGCTCCACGAGCTTCCAAGTGTCTTCATGAACTCATGCCACCTTATTTTCTTAGAATTTATCATTTATGTGACCCAATTAAATGTGAATATGGTAAACTAAAGTAATTATGGGTCCCATATCCCCTTATTACAAAATTTATGTTTCCATCTCAACCTAGGGAAATAGTAGGTTGGTGAAACATTATTTGCAAATAGTCTTATTTGGAAATTATTTAATTGGGGACAAGACATGCTTCCCCCAAAAAAGAACATTTTTTTCTTCTCTAAAATGAGTAATTTTTTTTACCTATTCTTTGTGGCCTTTACCGTGGCAAGCTCGAGATTGATGGGACTAGATGTGGTAAATGCTTTTTCTAAAACTTGAAATTTTTATTGAATATACCATTACATCTAAAAGGTCCCTCAACTTTGTGCACTCTCTCATATACTATATTCGAACAATATATAATAGTCATTAGGTTTTCTATATTAAAAAAAATCCATTATTGGTTCACAAGGATCCCCTACATGATATTCAATTTGTGTTTTATATCCACCGCAAAATTAATGGAATTCAATAATAATATTAAGGTATTAAGATTTATGAGCATGGTGAGAGAAATTAAAAACACAAATAAGTTTGATCACATAAATATAGACCAAGAGAATTAAAAAATACAAATAATATTGATGTCATAAATATCGAAAGATGATTTATATTCGAAACTCTTAACCCAAAAAAGTGGGAGCTAATAGATATATATATTAGCTTTGACCAATCCGACCAACATTAGTCACATAAGACATTTTAAAATGGAATTTGTCAAGCCTTTAAATAGGATTCATCCCATGATAATACCATGGGCTTGTAAACCAATAATGGTAAACCCATTAACAATGATATTCTACAAGGAATTCGATTTGCATTTTATATCTACACAAAATAAATGGAATTCATTCACAAGATTAATGATTTACCTATGAGAGTCTTGACAATAATTTGAAAGCTTGTTGTGATTGTCAAATAAATCTAAAATTAAATTCAATTTACCTATTCTATTGAGATTTATAATTTCATGAAAGAGTTTTTGTGCATACAATTTGTCAAACACTTTTTATGTAGGCATTTTGTCAAACTCTTGGTGTGCATTATGTAAATATAGGTAGATTCAATGGTGGTAGTGTTGGTGCAAAAGGAAATATTGTCTTATCTAGCTCTCACACTTTCCATTGCACCAAAAATAGCATCACCTTTGTCAAATTGTTCACTAAACATGGTCAATTATGTTTTAAGGATAAGTTGATCTAGTCCAACCTTTCTACCTCAATTGTTAGTGGTAAACCACTTTCCTCCATGGTGAGATATGAGGTCCTCCCACTTGGGCTCTATCTCTACTTTAAAGTAGTGAAAATATATCAAGGGAAATTTGCTCAGGAAATCATTATGGTATAAACACCAAAATTATTTCACCATGTTGAAGACATAGTCAAAGCAAAAGGAGATGCCCCATGCTATTGACTTGGATTTCTTTGCAAGGTTGTTGAACTAAACTACCCATGTAATCTCTATTAAGTGTTTCTTATTTTCATCATTAAGCCTTTGTATCAATTTAAGTTCAATGTACTCATCATCTTCCAATACCATTCAATTTCCATATAGTCTTTGTTAGCACTCAGAATCATGCCCAAGGTTGTGGAAGGTGAACCCCGAGGCAACAACAGAAACACTTTAAGAGAGGGACTTAGCTTCTTCCTCTATAGAGAGGGATCTCTCACAAATATATAACAAGGCCAGATATAGACATGAAATGAAATTCAGATATTATTGTGGTTGAAACAAAGTAAGGGTACCTTGGACAATGGAGTCACAATTATCAAGAAAAACAGAGTAGTTTGCATGGGAAATGTATACAAAGGAAAGATAATACTTCAGTTACGGTCAATATGTCCTTGGTCTAGTGATAGGAAGAAATAACGACAGTCCATTAACACATAGTACTATCTAGAATGAATTCTGCATTAACTTTGGAAGAAACAATTTGTGAATATCTGTAACGATAGACAGAGCATAACCGAGTATGAATTCTAAAAACTATCGCACACTTATCTCAAATATGAAAGAAAAAATAATGGAAATATTAACGAGGACATGCACATAAAGAAGAGAAATCACAGACTGTAACTGAGAAATATACATGAACCTTTGCATTCAAAGGCCGACACTTGGCTCTGCAACTTTTATTAAAGACATATCTCAAAATTACATAACACAAAAGTCTCATAGGTTTCAACCCTTTCTTCCTCTATTGAGGGTATACTTATAGTTTCTTAGGCCCCCAAGACCAACCTTGAAATAGGGTCAAAATCAGTTACATGGTGAAATCAAAATCATAACAAATTCAATGATCGGGTAGATTTCCCATGATCACAAACAAAATAGGAAAGCATCTTGAGACGTGTGTGATGTATCAATTAGGGAAATTTGATAGAAGGGACACAGGCTCTCTTGGTGAAAATGACTAGTTCGGAACATCCTTCGTTCTTCTACAACTGTTTCCTTCATGTCTGCATCTTCACCTACGAAATTGTTTCCATACCTTTGATCTTACATGAGATTCATTCTGGGTTGTCGATATGGAGCTAGTGGGAAATGGAAAATGGCTTCTAACTTTCCCTTTCTACCCCTTTATTTTTGTTATCACTCTAGGAAACTCCTCTAGATTGCAGCTCAAGGATGCCTGGTAACTTCAATATTTTTAATGGTTTTCTCAATGGATCAAGTCAGATGACCTAAAAGACATCACACACTCAAGACATGCATAATACTCAATCAAATAGATAAGGCTTATAACTATCAATGTTCAGAGGGTTTGTATATATTAAAGGTGAATAAATGAAGAACTCACTATGGTGGCAGATTCATATATAAGGCACTCACATATGAATGGCTAATCATAACAAGGAAAGATACTTGCAATTCAACTCATCAACATAGAGATAGGATGATAGCTATCTGGTATTAGACAAAAAGAATAAACCTGAATCAAACATCCAAGCACAAGTACAGAACATAAAAGAGATGGAACCTGAACATATAATGGCAAAAGAGCTTATATTAAATGATGAAGAACATGAGAAGCTTGAATACAATAAGTGTCTAAAAAGTCTCCGAAGTCGAACCATTGCTTCAACATTAGTCACAAACATTATAGCCTTTACAAAATTTATTTCAAATCCTAAAAAGTTGGATCGAATTTTCTAAAAATAGATAACATAATTGTTTTTGCAAAAATTAGGTCAAAAACCATAACTTAAGTGCTAATCTACCTAACTCCAATGCTTGTTCACTCCTTGAAATATTTAATAACTATAGTGATCACAGAAGTAGAACTAGGACCTTCTATCTAGCAAACAAGTCACAATTTGTCCAGGTAGGTAGGGTTTGTGACCCACTTCACCTTGTTGGCACCTTCAAAATTGGAACAGACCTGAGCCAGTTGTGTCTTTAATTAATTTTCAACTTCATAACTCATCCATGAGGTGTTTGGATCAACCAATGTTGGTTATGTGTGGAAGCATGTTTATCTACATTGTTCTGTGCTTTCAGTGGCTAAGAAAGAAAATTTCTAGGTTTGTAAGCTGCTAAAAGCTCTTCTTTCAGTGGCTAATGAACAATTGTTGCATTCGCCTAAGCCACTGAAAGCTCTGTTTCTGAAAAATTTAATTAGACTTTTAATCACCCTTTTACAGCTTCACTGCTGACCTTCTAGTACTTCTTCAACCTGCATAGGGTTTGGAATAGCAGCAACATCATGGGCTGCCTCCGGATCCTGAAGGCTTATTGCTACCTCTTTTAGGGTTTCCAGCGCAAGGTGTGTCTAAGATTTAGGGTTTGAATCCTTCATCTGCAACCTCAACAATCTGATATTCCTGTAGAGCTTGGTGTTGTCCTTCATTAATCTCATATTTCTTTTTTTTCAGTAGGTTATACTTCATTTTCATCTCCTATAGAGAATCATACAACTCTGCATTCCTCTTGGTTAACCCACCATTTGTTCTTTTTATTTCCCTCTCCAAGGATTATAGATCATACACTTGCCTCAACAGCTGATTGGTTTTTTGGGATCTAGGATGATATTCAAACTCTTAAACATCTGCAGAAAATCTTCATGGACTGATAGATGAGGTTGAAAATGCCACCTAGAGGACTGACAGGTCATCTTTTGCCCCAAAAATTTGGCGAAACTACTGAAAACTGGGTCTCAGATATGGATTTGGTTTTCCAAATCTGTGACACATGTGTATAAGCTGAAAGAGATATTGGTTTTTTTTGAGAAAAAATGTGTCTCGTTTTTTTGAAATTCGTTTTCATTTTCCCGAGATCTGTATTTCAAAAACATGTTTCAAACAGGGAAATTTTGAGATCCGAAAACTAGGGCTTAGAAATATATTTGATTCTCCCAATATGAGACACCTGTAGGAAAAATGAGAGAGGTTATCTTTATTTGAAATGTTAAGAAAAAAAACCTTCGAGATTTTTGAAAAATGATTCTCCAGTCGCTCGTAATCATCATTTTAAAATAATTCCTTTTCATAGTAAAAACGCCAATTTCAGTGGCTTGGAGCGCCCTGAAATTTTGGTCTTAGCTGCCAAAAGTCCGCTTTTCGTGGCTTAGAGACTGTTTTGAAACAAATCTTAGCCATGGAAACCTGTGTTTTGAGTTTTTTAAAATAAATACTAACTTCGAAGTTTCTTTATAAACATTTACAAGTTAGAACTCATTAAAATGAGGCTAAAAAAATTAATTACTTTTTTTTTAGGAGATAACACTTTCTTTTCTCCTCTTTTCTTCATTCTGCACCATTGATCTATGATGGAATAATTGTCAAGCGTTGCTCATCTGTAGAAAACTTGGCCATTGAAACCTGTAGGTGTTTAACCAATTCGACAAATACAAAAAGTACTTTTCATCGTGCAACTTAGATTGGCGGAATTTACTTCCATTGTAGATATTCATCATTCGTTGATCTGAGCATTTGAAAGTTGTGGGGTATACCCAATTCAACACACCGAGAAGTATCGTTAACTTGTCCACAGGCTCCCTTCTTTCACACCGTCTATCTCTGCAGGTTTCATTTCCAGTCGTTGATCTGAGATAAAGATATAGAGGGAAGAAATCGAAAAGAGGGATCTCTACATTTTACGACCAAATTATTACATTTTTTATTGCCACCTTTTTCCTTCTTTTTTGTACTATTGATCTTTGTGGATGCGCTCTTATCCATCGATCTGGCAGATTGCAGAAGTTGGAAGCTCAACCTTTTATACGGAGAAACTTTATGTTTATGTTTTCCACCCTTTGCACCTTTCCACATCGTTGATGTTAGGCAAAGACATTTTGAGCCGTTGGATCCCGTATCGTGGAAGGAGGAAGTCGGGCTTTACCATTTCTCACCCATATGTTTTATCCTTTTTCTGCACTTCCGCTCCCAATTTTCCTTGGGTGGAAATAAATTCTAGCCTTTGATCCCCTGTGCTACACATCCAGGTTGTCTGTTTCCTGTCAACATTTAGCTAAGGGAGTATTTCTTTGTTTACATGTATTTGAAGGTAAAAAAATGAAATTTCTTCAAGTATTTGGCATTCTTATCCTAGAAATGTCTCTTTAAACACCTGTAGATCCTCCTCAACAATATTTAAGTTTATATGTTGGAAAATTTTACAAACCTTATTCCTCCTCACACTGTTTTATACTTCTCTAACTACTTAGCACAAAAACAATTCTAACAAGTGGCTCCAACTAGGGATGCTATCCTCCATATGAGGTAGCAAAGAACCCCATAAACCAGGTGTCGAATCCATTGGGCGACTCCCCATATTTCAGAAGTCAATTTTTTTTTTGTTTCTATGAACAAAAACAAAGAAAAGGGAACATGGCTACCCCTCTAGATCTTAGGGCCTTCTCTCCAAGATTCAAATCCTTTGGCTCACCATTCATACTGTTCAAAAATAAATAAATATATACAACTATGATACATAATTTTACCTCTTCCCTTCATGTCAAATAATGCTTGAGAAATCTTCTATTTACAGGACCTCCTTTTAGGTAAGATCCATCCTAATGCTGCAGAATGAAATAATTCTCCCCCCTGTATGTTGCAATGATATAAGGACCAACCCACATGTGATAACATTTTCCATGCTTATCTTCCCTGGGGGCATGCCACTTTAGAACTAAATCTTCAACCAAGAATTTCTCCTCTTTGACCTTCCTATCAAAAGTATTCTTCATTTTTTCTCATGACTGGCGCTCCCTAGGATGTTGGAAAAACTACTTCAGCTCCATATACTAACTGGAATGGTGACATTCCAGTTTCCCTTTTTGTGTTGATTTTGTCATCCCACAAAACATATTTCAGCTTTGTATGCCAAGCTCTCTTTTTATCTTCCAACAACTTCTTAATAATACTTACCATGCTTTCATTGCACCGAGAGGCGCTCTACAACCCAGTATGGGGGAGATATTGTAATGTTATTTTTATTAATAAAAAATAAAAAATTTAATTATAGGACAAAATAAATGTCATTCATAAAAACAACCTAATATGGGAGATGTTGTAATCTGCCTACCTAACAAAACAATAAAAAGGTAAAAATTTAATTATCCACAAAAAAAATGTGTGTCAAAAAAAAAACGCAATATGGGGGAGATGTTATAATGTTCCTACCTAACAAAATAATAAAAAATAAAAAATTGAATTATCCGCAAAAAAAATGTTTCCCTTGCACATGGCTTTTAAAGGCCTTCTAGACAACCCATGGTTTTATTGTACATGGTTTAGGAGGGCCTTGCACATGGTTTTAAAACAATGTGCAAGGCCTCCTAAACAACCCATGGTTTTATTGTACATGGTTTAGGAGGGGCTTTCAAATGGTTTTAAGACCATGTGCAAGGACTCCTAAACAACCCATGGTTTTAGGACAACCTCGTATATGGTTTTAAAACCATGTATAGGAAGATGTTGTAATGTTCGTTCCTAACAAAATAAAAAATAATAAAAATATTATTTGTTGGCCATAAATAATATTAAATATTAATAATAAAAATATTATATGTGGACCTTGTTAGTTTTTCAACATTAAGCTAGCATATCATTAGGATCTTTAAACTGAGAGAACAACAAGCACAACAATCAAACACAAGAGACAATGAACACAGTGTTTTTCCTTGGGGAAACCATAAATGGAGAAAACCCTACAACTTCCTCTGAGATAGAATCAACACCAAAGTGAAACCCAAAAACAGTAAGACAATCTCCCGACAGTAGTAAGCTCTTTCCTCTTGCCCCAGTGTCTTTCTCTTCCTCAACTATGCGCTACACTTGAGTGTGTATGAGATGTGTGCTAAATAGAGAGTCCAACTCTCTATTTATACTAATCCCGACATGACTAAAACCCTACTAGGGCCGACCTCACTAGGAGAGTCTAATAACCCTAGTGCCTTAGAACTGCAGGGACTTTAAACCTTAGACAATAGGAGGGTTACCCACAATGACTTGAAATGACTGTTTACATTATTGATTCTCCCAATCGAAACATCAAGGCATGACATGACACAAGAACATCCCAGAATAAACATCGGGTTACAATAGATGAGAAATACAAGTGAATACATTTCGAAGTTACAATTACATTAACACTAGGAAGGTATTCTCTCGACACAATTTTCATCACGGGTCTTCTTCTCTGGGTATTCTCGTCATCTGCTTCTTCAAGTATTCTTTATCTTCAAGTCATGTTCATCTCTGGCTCTGGATCATCACTCGATCTGGATCATCTGTAGCATCATTTTTGGATCTGGATCATCCCTCGATCTGGATCATCTCTGGAGCATCATCTCTGGATCTGGATCTTCCCTTGATCTGGATCATCTCTGCTGGATCATCATTACTGAATCTTCACTGGTGCTATCTCATGATTCTTCTCATCATAGGAAGTTCTATAGAGCCATCCATTTTTCATGCTGGATGTAGGCCTAGCCACCATGTAGGTCTTCGCCCAGCACTTACATCTGATCATGTAGGAACTAACCTATAATCATATCAGAAAGGAATGCATAGCACTCACATCTGACCATGTGGGAACCAATCCCACAACCCTGTCAGAAAGGCCCAGCACTCGCATTTGACACATGCGAGGAACCAATCCAACATGCATGTTAAAAAAGGCTCAGCACTTATATTTGACACATGCGAGGAACCAATATAACATACATGTTCAAAAAGGCTCTGCAATTACATTTGACACATGTGAGGAACCAATCCAACATGCATGTTCGAAAAGGCTCTGCACTTACATCTGACACATGCGAGGAACCAATCCAACATGCATGTTCAGAAGGGCATGCACTCACATCTGATCAAGTAGGAACCAATCCTACAGTCATATCAGAATGGCCCCCGGTCCTAGACTGAGCTACCTGGTAATTGACGAGGTGCCTCCATTCCCATAATGGTAGTTTCCCTTACATCTGTCCTACTCGATAGAATGGCCAATACTCACATATGACATGGGAGGAACCTAATCCTTTAACCATGACAGAATGGCTCAGCCCTTACATCTGACCTACTCGTCAGAATGGATCTCTCAGTCCTGAACTAAGTGTTCCTGGTAACTGACCAGGTACCTCCATTCCAAGAATGGCATTCAGCACCCATATTTTACATGGAAGGAACCAATCCTCTCACCATGAAATAATGTCTTAGCCCTTACATCTGACCATGGAAGTAACCAATCCTCTGACCATGTCAGAATGGCTATGGGACTCATCACTTTCCCTTGGAGGAAACCTCGATCTAGAGAACACCAAGCTTCTCCCTAAAGTACTCAAACTTCACCCTAACCAATGGATTCATCAATACATCAGCTATATGTTCCTCCGTCACAACATACTAGAGCTTCACTGCTCCCCTCTACACCATATCCCTAATATAGTGATACTTGATCTCAATATGCTTCAACTTGTCATGGAACACTGGATTCTCTGACAACTTCATGCAAATCTGGTTGTCACAATGTATACAAGTAGCACCCATCTAGAGATAAAATAAATCAAATAGTAGCTTCCATAGCCATACTGCCTCACAACTAGCATAACAAGCTGTGACATACTTTGCTTCAACTATACTCAATGCCACACAGGATTGCTTCCTGCTAAACCAAGAGATCACACCTGATCCCATATAAAAGCAACACCATGAAGTGCCTTCCTATCGATGGCACTTCCTTCCCAATCTAAATCGACATAACCCTCTAGGTTAATATTTTGATTCACCTCATACTTGAGCCCATAATCAATTATACCCCTCAGGTACCTCAAAATATGCTTTGCAGCAATCAAGTGAACATTTCTCAGATCTGTCAAGAACTGGCTCAAGGTGTTCACAGCAAAGCAAATGTCTGGTCTCGTGTTCATCAGATACATCAAGGACCCATTCATCTGACGATACATCGTAGCATCAACCGTCTCTGATGAAGCATCGCTCAATAGCTTCAGGTTCGATGCCATAGGTGTGGCCATAGCCTTGCATTCCATCATTTCAAACCTCTTCAGGATCTCTACTACATACTTCCCTTGTCCGAGGGAGATTCCATCCACATTCTGCCACACCTCCATACCTAGAAAATAATGCATCATACCCAAGTCCTTCATTTCAAACTTGGCAGCAAGATTTCTCTTCGTATCAGCAATCAACCCATCCATACCTATTACAAACAGATCATCTACATATAGTAGAAGCATCACTGGGTTGTCATCTTCAACCTTGCAGTAAAGGTTGGAATCTGCTTTACTCTTGGTAAAGCCCAAACTAGATAGAAAGTTGTCAATTCTGTCGTACCATGTCCTGGGTTCCTGTTTCAAACCGTACATGGATTTCTTCAATCTGCACACATGAGACTCCCTTTCATGTGTCTCAAAACCAAGTGGCTATTCTACATACACTTCCTCTTCCACTACACCATTCAAGAAAGCAGTCTTGACATCCATTTGGTGTATCTTCCATTTCATTACTACAGCCAAAGCAAGTACTGGTCTGATGGAAGTGTATCTAGCTACATGAGCAACGGTTTCTTCATAGTCTATTCCTTCCTTCTGTGAGAAGCCACGAGCCATAAATCTTGCCTTATATTTCTCTATGCTACCATCCACAACATACTTGATCTTGTAGATCCATTTGGAAGTTACAACAGACTTTCCTTATGGTCTTGGGACAACATCCCAAACATCGTTCTTCATGATTGATTGATATTATTCAATCATCACATCCTTCCATTCTTTCCATTCTACCACTTCTTCATAACTAGAAGGTTCTTCTTTGATAAAGTCACATAGTAAGGCTACATATCCAGAGCAAGACCTGGTTCTCTTTCTTTCTCTGTGATTTTATTCTAGAGCCCCATATCTTTCCACACCTTGGATAATTTCTCGTACCCAAGTAGGTTTCCTCTTGTGAGGATTCTTCTCCTGAGGTGGATCTATAGGTCTTTGTGGTTCTTCAAATTCTCGATATTCTTCTTGAATTTCTTCATTCATGGTTGTATCATGAATTCTAGGAGCTTCGGATTCTTCAACTTCTTTAGCAGGTCTCTTTATGGATTTGTTGTAAGCTGTGTCTTCATCAAATGTTACATTCCTGTTGATGTCGATCGTCTTGTATCCTGGGAAGTATATGCTATAAGCCTTCGAGCTTTCAAAGTATCCCACAAATATACCCTTCTTTCTTGAAGGATCTAGTTTTTTTCTCTTCTCTTTTGGTATGTGTATGTACACTGGACAGTCGAATATTCTGATCTGGATGACTTCTGGTTTCTTGTTGGAGAAGACTTCTTCAGGAGTCTTATTCTTGAGTACTTTGTGTGGAGTATGGTTCTGTATACACACCGTTGTTCTGGCTGCTTCTGCCCATAGATGCATAGGAAGATCCTGATCATGAAGCATTTCTCTTGCAGCTTCCATGATAGTTCTATTCTTCCTTTCTGCAACCCCATTATATTGTGGATTGTAAGGAGTGGACAACTCCCTCTTAATCCCTGATTCTTTGCATAAGTCTTTGAATTCATTTGATGTGAATTCTCCACCATTATCTGATCGAAAGGTCTTGATCTTCTTTTTTGTGTGGTTCTTGATCAAGGCTTTTAATTCCTTGAACTTGCTGAACACTTCATCTTTGTTCTTCATGAAGTAAATCCATGTCTTCCTAGAAAATTCATCAATGAAAGAAACATAGTATACATACCCGCT
>LPNX010839417.1:20823-84261 GCA_001517045.1 Pseudotsuga menziesii
GCATACAATGGAGTGGATGATTTCCAAGATTCCTTTTGCCTTGCTCTCACTACTTGGAAATGTCTTCTTTGTATTCTTCCCTTTTGCACATCCTTTGCAGACCCCTTCATGTTTTGCTTGAATTTCTGGAAGACATTCAACAACTTTTCTTGCAAGTGGTAGTGCTCTGTAATGCACATGTACAAGCCTTCTATGCCATAGTTCATTTGTCTCTATTATGTCATGGGCCATAGCTTGTTTTGAATCGCACTTTAGCTTGTATAAACCTCCTTCTTGTTCTCCAATCACTATTGCATCGTCAATAGTCTTTCCTCTTGGCCACATGATAACTTAGCCATCTATAAATGCAACCCTCATGCCTTTTGCATCCAGTGCAGACATGGAGAGAAGGTTGTTCTTGAGTCTTGGTACAAATAGAACATCCTTCAGTTTTATAGAGTTTCCAGAGTCTAGCTTGTAGGAGGATTCACCACTACCTTTTATTGGATATTGGTAGTCATCCCCTAGCTTCACCTTATGGGATGAATTATGTCTGGATAGTTTTTCCAATGATTCTTTGAAACCTGTCATGTGTTTGGAAGCCCCACTATTAATAAGCCAATCTTTGCTTCCATGAGTGACAGTTCCCATGAGAGCAAAAATCAGAACATATTCATCCTCGCTTGAAGAGTCTTCATTTTCTTGCTTTACTCTCTTCCTTGGAGGATCATCATCCTCGGCAGTGTGAGCATGATGTTTTCCTTTGGAGTTCTTCTTCTTCTTGGATCCATTCCTAGTCATGGGACAATTTCTAGCAAAGTGTCCTATTTCATCACATGTATAAAATATGAGTTTATATGAACCTTTCTGATGAGAATGCTTACCTTGGTGATGATGCTTTTCCCTTATTCCTTTCCTTGAGTGTACTGTGAGATCTTGATCTTCATTTCCCATATTTTCTTCTTGAGTTGCTATCCAAGCCTATTCTTGAGAGCATTCTTCCCACAGTCTGCTGAACTTGACCAACTTCTTCCTAGCACAGATTCCTTGGATGAAAGAATCCCATGACCTAGGGAGGCCATTCAATGTTGTCATCACAATTTCTACATTCTCCACTTCTTCATCTACAGCTTCTAGTTGTTCTTTGATCTGGGATACCCTTGTGAAGTATGATTAGATGGTCTCATCATTTTGGATCTTGACATTCTTCAACTGGTTCCTTAGAGTCATCTTCCAATTGATGTTCTTCCCTTTAAACAAATTGGTTAGGGCATCAAACATGGCTTTAGGTGTATTGAGGGAGGACACCTATGGAATGAGGTGATCCTTGATAGAATCTTCAATGATCCTCTTTACCATAACCAACATCTTCTTATGTAAGGCCTTGGCCTCATCTCCCTCTGGAACTGGAACCTCCTCATGGATGTAGGAGTCCAACTCATTCTCTTCCAGGACCAAGGAGATCCTATACTTCCAAGCTTGAAAGTTATCATCTCCCTTAAGCTTTTCATCAAGCTTTGTATGATGAGACATCTTAATTGAGAACCTTAAATGGAAATACAAAAGATTTAGATCTTACCAAGTCAAGATGCCAGATCTGGATTTGAAGCTGAAATCCTGCAGTACTGGTCCAGGAACAGATTAGGGTTTTGCTTTTCCCAGAGTTTTATCCAACCAAATTCTTTGAAATTGATCCCTAACTTCGATTTTTGGGAGGAGATCAATCCAGGCCTAGGCTCACTGAAAAATTCCTCTTCTATGAAAAGCCCTAATTTTCAACAGCAATGTCGGGTCCAAAACTGAAAAACCTCATAATTGGATTCTGCTTCGATAGAAAGATGCGCCCTAGAGAGGAGAGTTATTCCACCCTTCTTTTGCTGAAAATCTGTGGAGAGAGATCCACAAAATAGGAATCCCTAGTTCCCATAACTGCACAGTGTCTTCTTCTCAGGTTAGCTCTGATACCATGTTAGTTTTTCAACATTAAGCTATCATATCATTAGGATCTTTAAACTGAGAGAACAACAAGCACAACAATCAAACACAAGAGACAATGAAAACAATGTTTTTCCTCAAGGAAACCATAAATGGAGAAAACCCCGCAATTTCCTCTGAGATAGAATCAACACCAAAGTGAAACCCAAAAACAGTAAGACAATCTGCTGACAACAGTAAGCTCTTTCCTCTTGCCCCAGTGTCTTTCTCTTCCTCAAATATGCGCTATACTTGAGTGTGTATGAGATGTGTGCTAAATAGATAGTCCAACTCTCTATTTATACTAATCCTAACATGACTAAAACCCTACTAGGGCCGACCTCACTAGGAGAGTCCCTACAGGGAATTTAACCGGAACTACAGGGAATTTAACCCTTACACAATAGGAAGGTTACCCACAATGACTTGACATGACTTGTTTAAATTATTGATTCTCCTGATCGGAACATCGGGGCATGACATGACACAAGAACATCCCAAAATAAACATCATGTTATCATACATGAGAAATACAAGTGAATACATTCCGAAGTTACAATTACATTAACAACCTTAAATAAAAAGATGTGTCTTTTGATTTGAATCAAATCAATGCATATATATAGGACACAACAAAGTTGATAACTCATTGAGTGCAATACCTAAGAAAAGGTTTGCACCTCGAGAGATTTGATCCCTCTCGGCGCTTGATAGAGCCTAGGATTTGGATCGTTTGAAGATTTTTCTAGCCCATTCTCCTATGGATAATAGGTGGTAGAATGGTTAAGGATGATATGATACTTATGACAAAAATTAATCATCTTCTTAGACTTGAAAGTTGATGCATTTTCTATCAAAATCCTCCTGGGGAACCCAAACCTACCCAAAATGTTTTCTTCCAGAAAATCCATAATCACTACATCAGTAGCCCTCCCGGTAGGTAATGCTTCAATCCACTTTGTAAAATAGTCTGTGGCTATCAATATCCATTTGTGTTGTCTTGAAGAGTTAGGATTTATTTCCCCAATGATGTATAGTCCCCAATACTGAAAAGGTGCTTCTATATATATTGGATTAAGAGGAAGTGGAACAAGTTTCCTCTTACCATAAAAAATATGGTATTGGTGACACTTAGTGATCTCTTTATAAACATGAGAAAATAATGAGGGCTAGTAGAAACCAGCTCTCCAAATTTTTTTTGCTGTTACTTTCCAATAATGGTGACCCCCACAATATCCCTTATGAAATTCCTCTATAGTCTAATGTGCTTCATTCTCCAAAAGGCAATTTAATAAAACACCACCAAGATATTTCCAATATAGATATTCATTTAGAATACAAAACTTGGAAGATTTTAGCTTCACTGACCTTGCCCTTATTTTGCTTAACCCTACAGGAGATTGTAAATTTTGCAGCACATACACAATGTCAAAGTACCATGGAGATATGTAGAAATCAGGAATTACCTACAGCTCGGTGTCAAGCTTGTTCGGATGATTGGTCAAGAAATTTAGTTTCAATGATTCGCAGTTGGAATTGGTCATCATCTTTTCCATTCCTTGACCCTTAATCAGTTTGGTGGGATTCATCTCGATGTCATACTCTAGCAACACAACAATCAATTTTGATCTTTTTTTCTTTGGATTAGGCTGTGTGAGGATGCCCTTCACCACAATGCTAGGAACATAAGAAATGATGTGTGAATGAAGAACATAGACTTTGAAATATTTCAGAGATTTGAGTATAGCATATGCTTATTTCTCCATTATGTCATCTTTCAACTCCCCATCTCTTAATACTTTGCTAAAAAAGGCTATAGTGTAATGCCCCGGTTTTGACCCCGTTACATTAGATGTATATGATGTATATATTGTAATGATCATGGTGTGGAGCTAAAGGCCAAAGCCCCACCATTGATCGGTAATGCTATGTTTTGGATTTAAATTTGTCACCAATGGTATATCGGGGCATGCGGCATATAATATGTTGGCCATCATGTAAATATGCATCATAATTAATTAATGGACACAACCAGCTACGGTCGCGGCAACTAAATCGAATGGGGCATAATTTCCTAAGGATAAGGGGGGGGGTGAAATATTTAACCTATGGGCCAATGGGGAAAAGCCAAATGTCTATGAGAAAACCCATCAAACTGTCAACTACCTTTCTTGTCTTTTTCCCCAATCATTTATTTTTGCCAGAATGTGGTTGAGTTAGTTATTGCATGGAATGGAAAGAGTATGGGCAACCAAAATTCGAATTGGGCAGAGACCCATTTTTGGAAAAACGTGTTCTGACTTCCTTGGCAAGGAAAGTGCCCAAAAACGTATGCCATTATGCTATGCATCCACATTTTCCATTTTTCCTCACCATTCTCATTCACGTTGGGGCTTTTGGGAGCAGCTGGAGTTCTTCCTGTGTTTTTCATTCCACGATTTTGGTTGTTGGCTTCATTTTTCCCATGGATTGGAGGTCGTTTTTGTAGTGCCAGGGATTGGGTTGTCTTCCTCACGTTTTGGGAGCTGCTGGTGCATTTTTCCATTCACGTTTTTGTGATTTCATGTGTTTTTACCATGGCTGTGAAGGGCCATTCACATTTTTGGCTGTCTCACTGGCTGTTGGTCTCATGCACAAACTATTTGGGGCGTTTTTCCCTGCTATGAGTTGTGCTCACTGATAAGCTTCAGGACTGTGTGTTTTCCCCCATGTCATGAGCCGTTTTGCTATTACGTTTGGGGCTGTGTAAATTTGTTTCTCCTGTTTAAGCTGTAATAGCTAAATTGATTGCCTGAGTGCAATTGTTGGTCTTTGGAATGTGTGAGGAGTAAGGATTTTGGCTTGGTTGCTTGATAAACCTGGTGTTAGAAACCACACAGACGGAACTAGAGGGCTGGCCTTCTTCTCCATCACCCCTGAATAGCATTGGAAGGGAATGCAGGGCCTGAGGGACTGTGTAGTAGAGAAGGGACTGATTCCTTGTGTTGGGTGTGGATGGGTGTCTTAGAGGTCAGGCTAGTTCTGGTGTGGGTATTCTTGGCTCTGTAATGAGCTCACCAGCTTAGCAATTTGCCTTCTCCAACTCCTAGATGGCCTGATAAACCCAACTTAGTTGGCTTGGCTGTGTTTTGGTTACCTTTGGCTATGTGTCAGCCTGCTAGTTCCCTTATTCCTTGGAGAATCATGCCCAGCTCGGGGGTGGCAGCATTGCTGAGATATTGATGATCACGCTGGCCTATGATTGGGTGGAACGTTGCAGCGACGTAGCTAGTTGCGGAGCAAAGCTCTCATAAGATAAGTGATCTTGTGTATTTTACCTCTGAAATTCTATATTTACTGTTAATGAAAATGAAATGAACATGTTGAAATAGTGATTGTGTGAATGCATGTTGTTTCCGCTGTGCAAGATGAATTAATTAAGCTGTGTATGATGAACAATTGAATTTGTGCATGTTACACTATCATGCATTCTTCTCATGATTCTATTTTAGCAATTCAGCATTTTATTTAAGCCTGTACATGTTCATGGGCGGTTAGCCCAGTCTGTTATAGCCATTCGATCGCGTCCTCTTTGCCGGTCGGAGGCATGGGGACGTGACATATAGGATGCTCAAAATTTTGATCATTTTTCTATAACAGCACTCCAACAACAATATGATCAGAAGCATAAGAAAATATTAAAAAGTATTTGCTAAAATATGGACTTACCAGAACAGGGGCTTATGTAATAGCCTGTTTTATGTCTCTGAAATCTCTCCTTGCATCCACTGTCCATTTAATCTCGTGGTATTTTTTCAGAATGTTAGTGATATTCATTAGTATCTCAGCAAAACTGAGGATGAACCTTCTTAAAATTTTTACCTATCCAATGAAGGATTGCACTTCATTTTTTCTCCTTAGTTCTTCAACCTTCAAGTTTTCCTTGATCCTCTTTGGATCAATCTTTATACCATCCTTTGAAATGATGTGTCCTAGCAATTTTCCTTCCTCCAACACAAATTTTGATTTCCTGGGGTTTATCAATATTCCATACTTCTTACATTTCAGGAAAACTTTCTCCAAAATCTTAATATGTTCCCTATCATATGTAGAGTACACAGTGATATCATCCATGTAGACAACTATGAATTTATCTTTTTCCTCTCCAAAGGAAATTTCCACAGCACGCTGGAAAGTGGCCCCTGCATTCATTAGACCAAAAGGCATCTTGGCATACATAAAAGTACCCCATGGTGTAGTGAAGGAAGCATTCTCTTGATCCTTATGTAACACCTTTATCTGATTGTATCCTGAAAAACCATCCATGGTGGAAATCGTTTCAGACCCCACCACTTTCTGCAAAATGTGTTCCATCTTGGGAAAAGGATAATTATGTTTCAAAGAGACTTTGTTAAGATTTATGAAATCTATACAAATCCGGATTTCACTGTTCTTTTTTCTAATAGGTACCAGATTCGCAACCCACTTGGAAGATCTTAGATTTATAATGATCTTGGCATTGAACAATTTTCTGATCTCTTTCTCAATGACACGCGGAAACATTGGATTAACTCTTCTCAATTTCTATCTAAAAGGTTTCTCACCAAGTTTTATAGGGATAGTATGTTGTATGATGGAGGTTTCATACTCTTTAATATATTCATAGCTCTAGGTAAATACATCAGTGTATCTTTTCATCAAATTGATATAATCTTGTTTTTCTTTTACAAGCAAACTCTTGGACAGTTTTATGATCTTTGGACTCTCTTTTTTCCCTATATTTTTATCTTCAACCGCATCATTAGAGGGCTTCATCTTCAGCTTTTTAGTGACATCGTTTTGATCAAACAACTTCTCTAGAGGGATCGGGTCTCTAGGGATATGATTACCCTTCAACTGAACTATATCCTTCCCCCTAGGGAGTTTTTTTATTTCATGTTTTCTACAATTCTTTCTTCACCGTCTTCGACAGCTTGAAAGTTCTCAAGATTTTCATTTTCACCATCTACCTGAGAATTTGCAAACTCGCCAGATAACTCCAAAAATCTTTTAATCTGCATATCATCTTCAAATACCTGCCAGTATTTGGAATTATCTGGTATGGAGGGTCTTTTTGCAATGTCAACCTTATACTTCATTTTGCCAGCAGTGGGAGTTTTGAATTTACCAGTGAGAACAACTAAAGAGTCGGCCACCGTGTTTTCATATCTAGGAACTACTATGATTGTATGCTCGGTAAAATAATTACCAAACATATGCCACACTTCATTTCTATAATCCCTCATTCTGGGATGTCTGGTTTGATAGATGTCATTTACCTGATTTATTACTAGCTATGAATCTCCCATGACTTGCACCCTTTTGGATCCCATATCTTTCAAAGCATGCAGCCTTAACAATAAAGATTCATACTCTGCCACATTGTTAGTACATTCAAAAGTTAACTTATAAGACAGACCTTTAAAATCCCTGATGGGAGAAATAATATACAGACATGCACCAGCACCAACCTTCGCCATTTATCCATAAAAATACATGGTCCAGATACCTTCTTCTTTCTATTTCTTCTCTAAGGCTTCTTGTTTCTTTGCAGACTCTTCTTCCTCCTTAACTTCAAGAGGTGTAGGAATTTCAGTATCACGGGGAGAAACATCATTAAAGAAAATGGAAGATCCCATGTCAGTATCAACAACATATATAGCATGATTATCTGGTTTGTCTTAGCTTCTAAGTACATATGGGGATCTTTTCTCACTGTATAACCTTTTATTTCCTCCATCCATAAGAATGGTAGCATAGGACATGTCCATTTGCAGACTTCCTTTTAATTTAGAGGTCCAAGACTTTGATAGTAACACACCAAATTTTGGAGGAATGTCTCCTACGAAAACATCCATCGCCATAGTTTTATAGGGCATTTTTGTCAAAGTTACTAACATATATTTAATCAGTCCAAGACATTTTACCTTCCTGGAATAAAAAAAGTACAAATCTTTATATGGTCTAGTAATTTCTAATCCCAAAATTATGGGAGGCACCAGAATCTAACATGGCATTGTGCACAACCATATCATGTACATTTAGACTTAGGTAAAAAGGGGGAACTTCATCCTCATCTCCATTTTCAATTTTAGACCCAAATACAATGGTAGGAGCATCATCATTCACTTCTAAGGTATCAGGTTGAAATTGTCCCCGATTTGTAACCATACATGTTATCTTGTCCCTTTATTCTCTGTTCCTTAGCAACTCATTAAAAGGGATGGAGATTTTTATCTTTGAGAGATCTGTTTGTAGGTTGAAAGTTGAAACATTTTTTTCCACATCTATCAGTGTTGTCTGTTTAACTTCTTTTGTATTTTCTACTTTATTTATAGGTTCTTTATATACAATTTGTTCTTTTGTTTTTCTTTTTTCTTATCGGTGTTATGTTGAATTCTAGAATGATGATTTTGATTGAGCCTTCCTTTATCGATAGTAACATCTCTATTCCTCAATTGAATCTTTCTTTGTACATCATCCATAGCATGTAGGTACCCCCTTTGGTATTGTTTCGATTCTACCTCAAAATCGTTATTATCATCTTCCTGAGCATACATGTTATGTTCTGTTTCTGTAAGGTATATATCAAAATCCAAATTATTGAAATGATGGATTTGATATTCAATAGGTTCAGCCTCACCTTCAACATCAACATAGTTTTTCAGGGAAAGGCGGTTGTATTTGCTGGTCATTTGGATTTCTAGGATTCCTTATATCCCTCTATCTAATTTGTGGGGATTGAGGAGGATTGGTTTTTTTGAAATTTGGATTCCTGATTTGAGGCTCATTTTGTTCCTTGTTCAGGGTCCCATTATGTATAGTCAGTTTATCCATCATTTTCTCCATTTCCTTCAATATCATGTAGAAGCAGAAGGTACAATTTCTTCCCCGATTTTCCTTTTATCAGTTTCTATTTTATGCTTCATTTTTCCACATGCTGTCATGTTGGATTATACTTCTAATGCATCTTTGAAACATGTCAAAAAGGATGGTTTATTTCCTCTCTCTCAATAATAAAACAAAATGACTTTGAAAAGCATCGGCATAGTGGAGTTTTGCAGCGCCTACTAGAGGTTTGATATCAGCAAGGATGGAGTTATATACTCTCATGAAATGTCTTGAAAATTCATGGATGGATACAAATCTCCCTTTCTTTATATTTTTATATTGAGACAGTACTTGTAATAGACTCTTCTTATCATACCAACCTTCTAAGAATGAATTTTGGAATGCTTGGATTGTAAGAATGGATCTAGCAGGGAAGTCTCTAAACCATTTCTTAGCTTCCCCAGACAGGATTTGTGCAAATAGTCTCATATTAAAATATTCATAATCAACCTCTTATATATCAATGAAGTCATAAAAAATTTCCACATGTTGTTTGGATGCGAAATTTCCCTCCCCATCATATAAGGTAATTCTTTGGGCATAATTCAGAGGGAGGTCATGTAGTGCAGCAGACAAATCCAAAGGGTAAAATCTGGCTGCCATTGGTCTAGGTGGATTCGGATCTATAGGAGATGCTTTGAAGGATGGATGGTTTTGAACAACTAGTGGGATATAAGGCTGAAAGTTATGAGAAGTAGGGCTTCTTGCACTAGTTTCCTCAGCGTTTTGAAGGTTCTAACAAAGAGAGTCAAGCAAATATGAATGTAACCTACTAGGATTTAATTCTTTGTTCTTCAAGTCAGATTCTGATTTAGACTTTAATAGTGACCTTTCAACATTGTTTTCCGACACATAATCTTGAATGCTACAAAATTCTTGAATAGATGAATTTCCAAATTGAGGAATATCTAGTTGGTCCTTTCTTTTATTTCTAAGCAATTTACTGGGTTTATCCACACCTTGTAATATTTCAGTGTCAGGATTACCTCATGTGTGTGGCCTCCTAAAAGCCAAGATGCCTTCTACGATTCGCTCAGAACCAATGTGGAGTCTCGAGGGAAAATATACAACCTTATTCAACTCCAGGAGTCTCTGTTTCCCCATAGAAACCCTTTCCTCTTAGAATCCTTGTTGTTTCTCCCAGGGATACTTTCCACATTCACGTCCCCAACAATGGCGCCAGTTTGTTAGAACTCAAAATTGCACCCAAGGTTGTGGAAGGTGAACCCCGAGGCAAAAACATAACTACTTTAAGAGACAAATCTGGCTTCTTCCTCTCTAGAGAGGGATCTTTCAAAAATATATAACAAGGCTAGATATAGACATGAAATGAAATTTCGATATTATTATGGTTGAAACAAAGTAAGGGTACATTGGGCTATGGAGTCACAATTATCAAGAAACATAGAGCAGTTTGCATGGGAAATGTCTACAAAGGCAAGATAATACTTCAGTTAAAGTCAATATTTTTTTGGTTTAGTGATAAGGAAGAAATAATTATAGTCCATTAACACAGAGCACTATCTAGAACGAATTATGCATTAACTTTGGAAGAAACAATTTGTGAATATCTAAAACGATAGACAAAGCATAACCAAGTATGAATTATGAAAACTATCACACACTTATATCAGATATAAAAGAAAACATAATGGAAAGATTGACAAGGAGGACATTCACATAAAGAAGAGAAATCACAAACTATAATTGAGAAATATACATTAATATTTGCATTCAAAGGACAACATTCGGATGTGCAACTTTTATTAAAGATAGATCTCAAAATTGCATAACACAAAAGTCTCACGAGTTTCAACACTTTATTCCTTTGTTGAGGGTATACTTATAGTGTCTTAGGCCCCTGATACCAACCTCGAAACAGGTCCGAAATCAGTTACATGTAGAAATCAAAATCATAACAGTTTCAATAATCTCACAGATTTTCGATGATCACAAACAAAAAAGGAAAACACGTTGAGACATGCGTGATGTATGAATTAGGGAATTTCAACAGAAGGGACTCAGGTTCTCATGGTGAAAATAATTGGTTCAGAACCTCCTTCATTGTTTTGCAATAGTTTCCTTCATGTCTGCATCTTCACCTGCGAAACTGCTTCTAAACCGTTGGTCTTACCTGAGATTCATTCTGGGCTGTCGATCTGGAGCTAGTGAGAAACGAAAAACGGATTCTAACTTTCCCTTTCCGCCCCTTTTTTTCTTTTCTCCTTTTTCTTTCATTCTGCACCGTTGATCTGTGTTGGACTCGTTGTCAGTCGTTGATCGTCTATAGAAAACTTCTAGACCGTCGATCTAGCGGAAAACAAAAAGTGGACTTTCCACTTTTTGTAAAACAGAATCCTGAATTTTTCGCTTCCGCATTTCCTCCTTCGCCTTTTCACTTTCGCACTTTTCCAGAAAGTAGAAAATGAAACTTCAAATTTTTCATAACCCAAACTTAAGTTTTCCACTTCTACCTTTAGCGGAAATAGGACTTCAAAAAGCGGACTTTCACCTTTTCTCGACCAAAACTTAGCATTTCTGCTTTTCGGTCTCCTCCCTTTTCTCTTTCCTCCCAAATCATTGATCTCTGGCAAAAGCATTTTGAACCGTCAGATCTCGGAATTCAGAAAGATTAAGGCGGAATTTCTAACTCTTTATGACCAAACCTTTGTATCTTTCGCACTTTTGCTTCTGACTTTCCTTGGGAGGAAATGAATTTTGGCCGTTGATCTAATCCTAACTTCCATTTGAACCATCAAAATGTGGGAACTATACTAAATTCCGCAAATATCAACTCTGGCCTTTCTCTGTGCAACTCTAATTTGTGAAATTTATATCTGCCCTTTATCAAAATCCATCTATAATCTCCAATGTTCAAGCTTAAACATCCTACCAAATTATGCAAATTCCAAATGTGCTTTTAGCAGTGCACATTCAACTAGCAGAACCATTCTCTGCCATAGATTCATCCCCATGTTGATATCCACCATTGAAATGTGCATTCCTTTTAAACCATTCTACATATTTGAAATGTGGTTTTCCAAGAGCACTTTAGATCAGCAGAATTCACCTCCGCCATTGATATAAATCGTCTTCGATACCGACCATTGAAACCTGCAGGTGTTTAACCGATTCCACAAATACAAAAAGTAATTTTCATGATGCAACTTAGATTGGTGGAATGGACTCCCACCGTAGATATTCATCATCTGTTGATCTGAGCCATTGAAAGCTGCAGGGTATACCCAGTTCCACACACTGAGAATTCTAGTTAACTTGTGTACATGTTCCCTTCTTTTGCATCGTCTATCTCTGCAGGGTTCATTTTCAGTCGTTGATCTGAGATCAAGCTACAGAGGGTAGAAATCGGAAAGCACGATCTCTGCATTTTATGACCAAATTATTACGTTTCTGATTTCTGCCTTTTTCCTTCTTTCCAGACCGTTGATCTTTGTGGATGAGATTTGAGCCATCGATCTGGCGGATATCGAAAGTTGGAAGCTCAACCTTTTATACTCGGAAACTTTGGGTTTCCATTTTCTTCCCTTTGCACCTTTCCACATCGTTGATCTTAGGCAAAGTCGTTCTGAGCGGCCGAATCCCGTATTGCGGAAGGCGAAAGTCGAGCTTTACCATTTCTCACCCATACATTTGATCCCCTATGCTGCGCATCCATGCCCTTTATTTCCTGTCAACATTTAGCTAAGGGCATATTTCTTTGTTTACATGTATTTGAAGGTAAAAAATCAGAATTTCTTCAAGTATTTGGCATTCTCAAACTAGAAATGTCTCTTCAAACACCTGTAGATGCTCCTCAACAATCTTTAAGTTTATTTAATATGAAAACTTTACAAACCTTATTCCTCCGCACACTGTTTTATACTTCTCCAACTATTTAGCACAAAAACAGTGCTAAGAGTCTTCTTCCAATACCATTCAATGTTCATATGCCTCTATATCAATTTAAGTTCAATATACCAACGTTCTTCCAATACCATTCAATGTTCATATACAATCTTTATTATTATCAATTCTTTTGAAATAAATAATTAAATAACTCTTACTTTGAATTAACTTCCAAAACAATTAGGTAAGTCTAACTTTGATTTAACTTAAGTACGCCTTGGTAATGTCCCTTGGTGGTGTTTTGTATCCACTAACATAAGTCTAGTAACCATTCACTAAACATTCTTCCCCATGCATTAAAAATTGATTGATAGTGAATTCATAAGAATTTTATCAATGAAAATGGCCCACATTAATATTTCCTCCCTATCAAATTTCATAATCTTATCTTCCATTACACGCACACGATATAAACATTTCACACTAACACCAATAAAGCAATAATATTTCACACAATAAACCAATAATATATTCATAACACATACAAAATAGAGAATGGAAAGTATTGAACTCCTATGTGCATTATACTTGCAATAATCTACCCAAAAGTATAAAGATTGCCATGACAAAGAAGTATAAAAGTATAAAGATTGCCATGACAAAGAAGTATATTGATTACAATAATTAATTTAGAAGTGCAATGGTGACACTGGTTAAATGATTATTTGTAACAAATAATCCTAAGGTTCACAAGCCTTTAGAATAAGATATGCACATAACAACAAAGCTTACAACCATATAGGTACTTTGTGAAATAACCACCATGAAAATATTCAAATCATTGTTTTTTATTACTTGTATACACCAGCAATAGATGATCCTAAGGTTCACAAACATTAAGCATCAAATATGCACATAACAACAAAAGTTACAACCATATATATACATAACAACAAAAAGTTACACCCATATACCTACTTGTAAAAGTGATCACCAAGAAAATATTCAGCCCCTTGTTTTTACAACCATATACACATAGCAACAAAAGTTACAACCATATACGTACTTGTAAAAGTGTTCACCAAGAAAATATTCTTAAACTAGTAAAATGCACAAAGTAATTGTATATTCTTAAACTAGTGAAAAGTAATTAGGTGTAAGACTTAAATTAGAGTTGTTCGATGTTTTTAATGCAGACTTCATCATTCGAGTAAGACTTAAATAAGCGTTGGATATTTGTTTGAGTCTTTTTAAGTGTTTTGACTTTGGATAAACGATTTTTTTTTAGAAATTACTAGGATTTAAAACAATTAATTAATTATTTATGAGCTCAAATCCTATTGTGTTTACCAAATAGGGTTTTCATTTTATCTAAGTTGCAATTAGTTTTTTAGTATCTTCAAGGTGAAACCATAAATTATTAGAGATGGACATTCTGATTAATCCATGTGCTTTATCATTTTTACCATCTTATTTGATTTAGTCCTTTACTCAGTAGTTTATCCTCTATATGAGCTTTTAAAGAGTAGCTAGTACTGATAAGAAAAAATCACTTAGACTAGCCATATTATATATGTAGATAAGATAACTTCAAATAAGAAAACATGGTATGGATACAAAGCTCTCGAAATTATTTAAGTAGTTAAAAAAATAACATTGAAAATGGACTCTGGATGCCAAAGTTATGTCATTTTGAAAAGAAAAAAACATAAAAAGGAAACAAGGTGCCATGTGGTAAGTAGAGGTTAGTCCACTTGGTGATGGGTGTACAATGAGATTACTAAGTAAAAATTAAATATATTCTTTCACCAACTTTGCATATAAGTTCATTTTTTCATAATTAAGTTATTTTTATTAAAATAAGTGACCCACATTTATAAATCATGTGAGGATCACTTTTACAATAAATTATTTTTTAAATTAAAGTTTTGAGAAGTTTTTGAAACACTAAGTTAATAAAAATAAATAAAACCTTGAACTTAGGACCTCTTACATAATAAAATAATTTTCAACCAAGCAAGCTAAACAAAATATATAGAAATATTATGAAAGGAAGATTGGGTTGTTGTTGTTGGAGGAGAAGGAGGACAACATGCTTACCCTCAAAAGACCTCATAAGTTGGTTAGTGGATCACTTTAACACAACCAAACAAAAAAACAATAAAATTTCAGAAACCAAAACTTCTCTTTACCAATTTCGGATAAAGCACACGACAAAGAACATACATAACCAAGAAAACCCTCCCACCTTTTTTTTACTATTCGATTTTGTTGGATTTATCTTATACTGAGAGGGGGATGAATTAGTATAGGTGCAAATATCAAATTATTTCACAATTAAACAATTTTTTCCAATTAAATCTTTATCATCAAAACTATAGAACAATAGTACACAAGCAATGAAGCATAATTATAAGTATATCTATAGATAAAAAAAATTATTACATCAGCAGGAGAATGCAATATCCAAACATGAACACCAACACATTTTCAGTATCAACCTGATTCTCAAGTACAATTTGTTGGTTACAAGCATCGACCTGCAATGACTTTGATCTACATGAGCAACGACTCACAAACTTCAGGCACCAACCTTAACAGATGTCTGTATGACTACACAAATTGTGACTTGTAGAAACCAGGAACCAACATGTGGAAAACTACAAGCTCCAAGTATATTTACCAACTCCAACGGCAAGGAGTTACCAACCCCCTAATTATATTTACCATCTCCAATAAGAAGGAGGATCCAACCCCATAATTATATTTACTAGCTCCAACTGGAAGAAGGCTCCAACCCCCTGGATTTGTTTTACTAGCTGTGACTGGAAGGAAGCTGCAACCCCCTGTCCCTTTCCCCATCCAACCTCCCCAATATGTTTTACCACCACCAACTGGAAAGAATATCTTAATCCCTTATCCTTCCCCCCTACAACCTCCCTGATATAGAAATACGAGTGTATAATAAATAACTACAGATTACCTTGACTGTGAAATGACAATTGTTGTAATTGTTTTGACCTATGTCTAAATATCTGCATTAAGATAGTCAGTTTCCCAAACTGTGATGTGAGATAAAGGTTGCGATCTCACATGTTTTACCACCACCAACTGGAAAGAATATCTAAATCCCTTATCCTTTCCCCCTACAACCTCCCTGATATAGAAATACGAGTGTATAATAAATAACTACAGATTACCTTGACTGTGAAACGACAGTTGTTGTAATCGTTTTGACCTATGTCTAAATATCTGCATTAAGATAGTCAGTTTCCCAAACTGTGATGTGAGATAAAGGTTGCGATCTGCTTCTTTATATTAAATAGTGTTATGAACTCAATCACTTCTACGGTTCTATGATATGCGTCTATGTACTGAATAGTGTTCTAAACTCAGTCACTTCTATGGCTTTGCAATCTACATCTTTTATTGATTTAGAACTTCTTACATCCTTAATACATGTATCCTTTTTATCTCATTTTCTCTTTGATTTATATCATCTTCTGATTTGTGCACTTAGGCTCCACTGCATAAAACTATTTATGTGATCAACAACCATATACCCCCTATTATTGGTTGAAATGGAAGTTCAAGCCACCATTAAGCATATTTAGAGAAAGTTACACTATCACTTAGTCACTTATACAAACTTCTTCAGAAGTTGAAACCTCCTAGGGGAGATCCCTCTGTAACTCTGCAAAAGACGCTTAGACACCAAATATATCTTGTATGTGTTTAAGGTTGTGACCAGTACCTAATGGAGTGAAAAAAAAGTGGAGTAGATGTACTATGTAAGTATATGTGAAATATGCATTTATTTCATAATACAAAAATGACCAATACCAATCTCATAAGAAGCATGCAATGTCATACAAATATGGAGGATCATTAATATAATAAACCAATTACTTGCAATGTGTAATATTACAAAACAAATTCCATCCATGAGTAGTCAGTTAATTTCATATATCAGTACCTTAGAGTTACCACTCCTCTAGTAATAAGTGTGGCATGCAATCATACATATTTATCATTATCAAATAATTATTTAAAGCACATGTACATTAGTATGTATCAGTCATGCATGCTAATATTATGACAACAGTAGTACTTTAGGCATTCACTTTAGTATGAGAAACAACAATGTGCATGTAACCAAGCATTTACCAAAAAAATTGCATCAACTTTGAAAGCAATTTGCATGTGTTTATTAATAACAATATCATAAATAGTATGCATCAGTAGACATAACCAGCATTAACAATGTCCTTCCAATTCATACCAACAAAGGATAGTGACCATCTAAGTGATGTTTGTTTGTCAATTCACAGGGTTCAATGGATTGAAGTTCAAGGGAAGGCATCTTTAAAACCATATGCTAAATCTATTTCCCTCTGTGTAACATCAATATATCCATTAGGACGATCTTCTCCAACCAATTCAGACATATGTTTCCATGATAACCTACCACCATGGCATTCTTTACTTCTTTCAATCCATACCTTTATCTAGTCGAGATTGTTTGTAATGTATAAATGTAGTTCCTTCCAATCTTGATGATCTTACATAAAAAACCATAACTCAACAATATTAGATATTAGTTATTAGTTATAACCATGGTAAATATTTATAAATTATGAAAGAAAAAGTATTAAATGAGTATGAATATATACACAAAAATGAAAAAGTTATATGTATCATAAATATCCACAATTTAATTACCTCCAACTTTCTTCATTCTACCTTTCCCCAACATGTGCTCCCCTTCAATTTTTTTTATGGATTTCACATCCCAAATATGATCCACTATATGCATATCTTGCGCTGATAACTTAGGAATATACTAACTAATATACACCATGGATTGATATACCATATATCCCTTCACCATATAACCCCTAGGACATGCTCTTTGTCTAACCAAATCCTTAATTGATTTCAAACGCCTGTCCAACATCCACATTGACCTTGTGTGTACAGGTCCACACATTTCAATCTCCTCAACTTGGTGTATGAGGTAGTATTCTTGTGCATTGAAAAATGTTGGAGGTAGATACTTTTGCATTTCACACATTAGTTGAAGAATTTCTCTCTTTCAATACTTTATATAATCTTGATGGATTTCTTTCAATGAAAACCATCTACAGATCACGATGTAAGAAAATAGCATGTTTCAACAAAACATAATATATATTACAATGCACATAAAACACATGTTATTAAGCACAACAACAAATTGAAAAAACAATTTTCATATAAATTAATCATGACTACTTACCTCATCTATTTTCCAAGATCATATATAACTTGTTGGCATTGTTTTCAAAGTCGTTTGGAAGATATAGAGATAGAACATACTATGACAATAAAAAAGAATCATTATTTATTTCAAAATTAGACAAAAAATACTAAAATATATATGCGGCCAATATATAAATATGAATACCAAAATTCCCTTAATAAAGGTATGTTAATCATGGGTTTTTACCTCACCAAATTCACCTTTGTTCGTTAAGATATTATTTATGTTTG
This sequence comes from Pseudotsuga menziesii, assembly GCA_001517045.1. Classification (NCBI taxonomy): domain Eukaryota; kingdom Viridiplantae; phylum Streptophyta; class Pinopsida; order Pinales; family Pinaceae; genus Pseudotsuga; species Pseudotsuga menziesii. The sequence goes on from LPNX010839417.1 coordinate 39,064, forward strand.
AAATTTAATTTTCTGAATGACCTCTTTTATATCATTACTTTGATTCTTTTTTAATAACCATGGAATGTTATTTTGATATCCATCGATATTTGATTGGATAACACTTCGCATTGCATGATTCGCTTCCTCAATGTTAGTACAATTTTGACAATTTTTTCTTTGTCCCTCCTTCCATCTATGATTCGCGGTAATGTTTCCATCGCATTCTTCCCAATATGCATTGTATCAAACAAATGAGCTATTTTTATCTACTAATAGTAGGGAAACCTCATGAATTGAGTGGGATAAAATTCCTTTCCTCGTGGAAGCCCATATTACTACCTTTGCTATGATGACCTCGATGAAGCATAAAATAAAGCACAACAATAATTATCAAACACGGTAAAATAAATTTAATAATTAAAATATAATTTCAAATTCAAAACATTACATGTACAATACATAAACAAATTGTGTACCTTGATGATTTTGTTATATTCCAACCTCCATATGTGATGTGTCATTCTTCATGGTTTTAATCCAATCTCTTCTTTCCAACTGAAAATATGTTTTCCAGTAGTATGAAACCTATGGGTCTTTGAGAGGAAGTTCCTATACTCATCAAACACCATCTTTCCTAATTATTTTGAATAAATATTCTTCATCTTAGGAGCACAAAACGGACATGCAAATTTACCCTTTGTTTGAAGAATTGCAACAGATGGATTAATGTCAATTATATGATGGATTATTAAAAAAAACATGCATGATATCTTCAAAATAATTGTATAGTATTAAAGTGCAATGGAATGTTACATGCCACAAAAATGTGTTAGTCCTAGGGTATCATGAATTGTCCATAGAAGTATTCCACTGAATCGAAATCTCTTCTGCCCATTTGGTTTATAGATGTCATACATAGTGATTTCATTCTATAATTTTATTAGCTCATAAATAAGAGGCTCGATATATACATTCATATATTTAACTTGGTACTTACCTAATTTTTTGAAATTACACATAATTACTACCATGATGTGTGTGTATATGAGTAAATAAATAAATAAACAAGACAAATGAAAATGTTATGTTCGAAAAATTAATGTAGACAAATACTTGGAACAATCATTGTCAACATTATGTGATCCCTCTTTATTGACATCCAAGGAGGAATGTTATTGTTGATAAAAAAATTAGGACACAATGAGTAACTAAACGTAATCTATGCGAATGGATTAGCATTGTCAGCTGCCAACAAAAGTCTAATATTACAAGGTTCATCTTTAAAAGCTAGCCATTTTTCCTCAATTTCCCTAAATGCATAACCATTTGTAAGTATTCGAAGAACACCACCTACACTCATGTTTCATGCATGGTAATCAATAAATTATGTTATGATTTTTCACCTGAACAGTTGCTACAAATGTGTAAGTATAGGAATATGATTAAGAACCTTTCAAGGCACCATTTTTGTTACTTGATCGATTCAATATCTACTAATATGACATTTCGGGAATTCAATTTTCGATGCATGTTTTCCATAATATATAATATGATCATTAGCACATGCATCTATACTTTGATACTCCATTTCAAGGTCTTTCTTAATGGAAAATAAATCTCGATATGTGTGAGGAAAAATATTTGATGATGGGAACAAAACTTCACCTAACAATCTACAACATAAAAAATAACTTGTTAATGTAAAGAATATTAATCGTAAATATTGCATTTATATTTAATACATTAATTAACACTTAAAAAGTGGGAAAAGTCAACCTTTATGTATATATGATGAAACATATTACATACCTTAGGATTTGTGTCATACAAGTGTTTGACAAATGATTCATAACCTTTAAGTTCATTAGAAGCAATGTTGCGGAGAGAATATTTTCTCTTGACCCTTTATAAAGTCGTTTATTTTCCTTTTCCATCAAAGGTAACCCGTCATAAATACCATCACTGTCCCCATCCTCATCTGGTCAACCAAATAAGTCTTGGATCATTTGATTTACCCCATAATCTTGACCTATGTTATAGTTACCATCTACTTCCATGGGATCATTAACTTGATCTTCTTTATTTGCTTTATGTTCCTCATTTTGTACAATATCATTTCTACTACTACTTGGAAAATTCTGCAGAAAGTTAGGGGGAAACTTTAACTTTATAATTACAAACAATCATGCAATATTAGTGCATGTATAACAAATACTAAAAAAATATAAAATTTTACAAATACAATCAATATTAATACAAATAATGAATATAGAGAGAGCTAATTACCATGGAAGATATACATTCAATCCCCCATCCATGTGTCCATATTTCCTACAATGTTTTCTAGTTATTGCTATTAAAATTCTCTTGATATGTCTCATAAAACAACTATTGCAAAGGAAAAAACATCTATCATCAACCTTTTCACCCTCTTCATTTCATTTCCTTCCCACCTTTAATAATTTTTGACATTTTTCCTTCAAAAATATAGTGATGATTATTAAAATAATTATAATTTTATCTTGACAAAAAGAACTTACACCCTTTCTGAACCATCGTTGTTATAGAAAATTTGTCGCCACATATTTAAAATGGAACATCTTTATAATTTTTATGCCACGGAATTTCGACAAAAGTTGACTAAGTCAAAGTTAATTTTATCAAATAGTGGGAGTCTGGAGACTATTTGGAAAGGGAAACAACTACTATTTGGTTCATCACAATGGAGATCCACTGTCTCACAATGTCTCAATGGGAAACAAATACTATTTAGTACAATTGTGAAAGTGTGCTACATGTTATCACAATTATGACTAAAAGAGATCCAGTGTCGCAAGACTGACGATATTGAGCAAGATAGAAAAAATGAAAATTTAAACAATTGTCTTAAATTTTTTAATAGTAGGTCCAATTTAGTATGTACCATCAAAATCCTTCCATCGTAATTTTTTACAATATGTACTAGTGATAGTTTTTGCAAATCATGTTGGTCACCATACTATGAATATTTACTTAGTTGTATGGGTGATTTATTCTCCTATCAACCAGTTAGTTACATTAGGTGGTGCTTATCTTTGAATAGCAACCAATAATGTTGTGAAGTATAGTGTTGTTATTGACCTTTTAAGAGACACCATTTTACATGGAATTCAATATCTTGAGGTTCATCTTGATTCTCAATTGTTCGTATCTCAATTGAATCGTGAATACCAAGTTTATGATCCTTCATTATTTCGACAGTTTTTATGGGTGACACTTCTTGAACAATAATTTATTACAATAACGTATTCACATGTTTTAAGAAATCAAATTATCGTTACAAATGCATATGCTAACTACGCTTTATATTGGAATTTGTATTATCTATAAATCACAAACATTAAACATTTGTATATATTGCAAAAATTATATGTAAAACACATTTAGATAAGTAAATTTGCTAAACAAAAAAATTGATTGTGTGTGTGTATAGAGAGAGAGAGAGAGGGAGAGAAGAGTGTAGATTTTGTCCAAAACACAAAAAATGGTGGATCTAATATCATACAAAAAATTGGGCATTGTATCCCCACTATGTATCAACATCATAGACCATCTATGTGGGCCATCTATAGTCCATGTCTCTCATTGTAACATATTATAGCATTTGCCACCCTTATGAAGATATATACCCATGAACGAGGTACTAATGCTACCTGTTTTTGAATCTTGTTTGGAATATATTTTATCTCCACCATTCATATCTACTCGGTCAAAGCAATCAGATTACCAAGGATATTATCTAATGTTTGGTTGGCATATGTAGGTTCCTTGCCTTGGACTCTCCATCTAAATCATGGAAAACCCTCAGGCCATATTAGTCCAATATTTGTACATGATTGGTTGAGTTAGTATTCACCACTGAAAAATATGTTGTTTTTATTCAATCAATTATAATCAAATCATAAAAATTTCATAATTAAGTAAGTAATTTTAAAAGAACATACCAAGAGAACCTAGTGCACTGTTAGGAAAGACTAACATGTCAATATCCCTACTAAAATATATCCTTGCATAAGAATAGTCATCAATAACAATCACTTGGTTCTCCCACCAAGAAAAGAAACAATCCTCATAAGGGCTATCATCTCACCCTCCTCCCAATAGTAGCATCAATATTTCCCATCAAATCATTACAGGATCTAATAGATATCTTGGATCCACATATACCCGTGGCCTCATGGAAAGTACTTGCTCGAAAAATAAAAATCCATAGAGTTCTCCCAAACCAAAAGGTATTCATTTTCCTAGTCTTACATCCTATCAGTTGGGATTTATTACATCCCAATAATGTAGTTCTCCAATCATATATAGTAGGTTGTAGGAACCGCACTTCATAAAACATCTACATCCTAGATGCTTGGTGCATTTCCATTTATCCCATAACTCAACCAATGATTGTCTCTATAATATTGACGCTCAAATCCTCAATTTCTTTGATTAGAACCTATGTACCTATATTTTGTGTCCCATCTATGCAGTATACTTCCACATACTCATCAATGATCATCCCTCGAACACTCTAGCTTTGAATCTTGGTACCTCTCCTTGGCGAGAAAGTTAGATAAAAAAACATATCTTTAACCTCTAGTTTGATAGGTTGGAAATCCAACATGAAGGAATTGGAACTAGTATCAAAATACTTTATAAACAACTACAACAAGCACTTTTGAGCATGCATATTGTTCACTTCAAAGAATTTAACCAATATACAATTTCAAAGTGATTTTGTTGGCATCGTTTCCACTTACCCGAGTTCAGATTTCCCTCTCTATCCAACAAATCCCAATATATCTTCCTGAAAGAGTGTAAACCCATCGACAACACCCACAAAGGTGCAGTATCACCTGATATATCTTATTAGGACTACTAGAACCAAATTTTTACAGTTAGGGAAGATGATTTCATTGTGATAACATTAAGAAATATATCAAGCGAAATGGAGGTATGGATTCTTAGTGGCACATACACACAATAAAGAAGACTGATCTGTCGACACATTCAGAACATATAATTGATTCCTAGTAAGAGCTAGTAGTCCTAACTTATCTTAATCAACATGAACCATGATTAAAATATTCTCCTTTGATAGCTCAATGGTTGTCTGACTCAAAATTTTACAGATCCCAATCAAGAGTTCCCTCTTCTTGAGTAGAATTTCATGTCCCCTGATTTTTTTAACTTCAGCGCAAATTCCCCAAGCATAATCACTTTCATCCATTGATATCCTTAATGATCTCTCTGGTTCATTGATATGATATCTCTTCATGCGGATTAATTTTCAATTCTGCAACACTCATTTTCGCAACTCAATTTCGGCAAATGCGTTTCTGCAACAACTTTTTTTGCAATTGTGAATTACAGATTGTGAGTGTACCTTCCCACTTTTCCTGAAATGGACTTCCACAATTTCCTCCCACAAGTATCTTTCTATAATTCCAGTGAGTCGTCGATTTCTTGCGGATTCTATCTCTACCGTACGATCTATCAAAGTTATAGGATTTTAACTCAGACTGTTGCAGACAAACTAATTAATGAAACAATCAATTCATTCATGTTGCATTGCATGAATAAATATACATCTTAGTGACTCCTGAGGATTCTTGACAAAGTCACACAATTCATTCATACACAAGGAATTAAAAAATACTCCGGGTTATTGAAAAGAATACATCGGATATTTCAATATGTGAATAGGATCAAAACTATGTTCTTCATTCCATCAACAACCATTTTCTTGGATTATTACATTCAACACTAATATAGAAATACATCAAACCTGTTAGATCCAAACAAGCAGGATCCAAACTCCTAAGAAAGTAAATCTACAACTAACCTATCCTCTAACAACCTCTTGCAAGATTCGAGGGAATTAGTGGAAAATTTCCATTATTACATCCAAACTAATCTTATTTATAAAACAAACTACAAGAACCAACAACTAATCCTATCCTTCTAGAATGATGACATGGAAGAAGAAAAATAGTATTTCCTGCTCAATCTGAAAACGAAGGAATTTGACTTGATGCTCATGCATCATACTCTAGGGGAATAAAATAATTCTTAAAGAGTTCTTTAGTTTCCACATTTTACTTGAAAATCTCCAGTTCATTCATCCATGTTGCATCTTCAGATGCCTAACCTTTTCCACTTGACTTAATACTAAAAATAATCTTTGTTTCGGGTCTTCTTTGAAATTATTTTGTCAAGGATAGCTTTGATCTGTGGTTGTTCTTTATGTGGTAATTTTCCTTTCCAATATACAAATGGACCATCTTCACCTGAGATTGTTTCTTCTGTCTAAACACCTGAATCTTTAAAAGGCTATATAAATCTGAAACACTAAAAAATGGAGAAATTTGAAGATCAAAAGGAAGTTCTATTTCATAGGCATTTGTAGAAAACTTCCTCAAAATTTTACAAGGTCCTCTATTCTTGAGTTTTAGTTTATTGTAAATCCCCTTAGGAAACCTTTCCTTTCTAATATATTCCATTACTAAATCTCCTACCTGAAAAATTAACTTCCCTTCTTTTCAAATCCACTCTATGTTTATATTTTCCAACACTTTCCTACAATTTCCTTTTAACATTTTCCTGTAGCTCGTGCATATTGGAATCAAAATATTCACCATATGAATTTATCCTTTCCTCTCCTCCCAAAATTATGAGCTCATACACTCTTATTGGGTAAATCCCATACATAATGTGAAGAGGAGTCATACCTATATACCCCTATTATGTGAATCATTGTAAGCAAACTCAACTTGAGCAAGAGATAAATCCCATTGTTTTGGATTTTCATAAACAAGACATGTCAATATGTTTCCCAAGTTCCTATTTACCACTTTCGTCTGACCATCTGTCTGAGGATGATAAGCAGAGCTAAAACTAAGCTTAGTGCCCAATTTCTTCCATAAAGTTATCCAAAAATGACCAACAAATTTGGTGTCCCTGTCTGATACAATGCTCAAAGGAAGACCATGTAACTTCACAATTTATGAAAAGAACAATTAACAATATTTGTTGCATCATTGGTCTTCTTACAAGCAATAAAATGAGCCATTTTTGAAAACCTTTCTACTACAACAAAAATAGAATCATACCCCCTCCAAGTTCTAGGAAATCCCAGAAAAAAATCGACATACTGATGAAATACCAAGGCCTAGTTGGAATGGGTAGGGGTTCATATAGTCCAATATTTTGTCTCCTCCCTTTGGCATGTTGACATATCCTGCATTTTTCAACAAAATTCCTTACATATTGTTGCATTCCTGGCCAAAATTAAAAATCACTCACCTGAGCAAATGCTTTGTCCTGCCCAAAATGACCTAAAAAACCTCCACTGTGTTTATCCTATATCAGATTTTCGCTCATAGAACATTTAGGAATGCACAATTTAATACTCTTGAACAACAATCCTTCTTGTGTCATGTATTACAATCATTGAATTCTATTATGAGTAATTGGATTCTCACAGGACGCATATACATCCTTAAAATCCACATCTTCCTTATACATATTAACCAAATTTTCAAATCCCAAAGGACTGACCTTAATCTCCTGTAGAAATAAATTTACTTTGCTTAAGGAATCAACAACCTTATTAGAATTTCCACTTGTATGCTTGATCACAAAGGTAAAGTTCTGTAAAAATTCCACCCACTTAGCATGTTTCTGATTCAATTTAGGTTGACTATTTATAAATTCCAAAGCATGATTATATGAATATAGCACAAACTCTTTGGGAATCAAGTAATGTCTCCATTTCTTGAGAGATTGCACAACAACATACAATTATTTATCATATGAAGAAAATTTCTATTTTTCCTCATTTAAATTCTCACTGAAGTATGTTACTGGTCTCCGTTCTTGACTTAGAACAACCCCTATTGTTGTCCCACTAGCATCTGTCTCTACTTGAAAAACTTTGTCAAAACTTGGTAAATCCAGAAAAGGCTTCTTAGTGATCTTCTTCTTCAACAATTTGAAGTTTCTGTTAGCTGCTTCTGTCTACTTGAAAGGTTTTCTACTTCCCCTAAAGGTTTCTATTATGGGTGCACAAATTTGACTAAAATTCTTGATGAATTCTTTATAAAAACTTGCAAGACCATGAAAAATTCTTACCTCATACACATTCCTTGGAGTTGGCCAATTTAGAATCGCTTGCACCTTCTCTGGATCCATTTTTAACCCTTCTTCTGAAACCACGAATCCCAAATAATGCAATTATTTCTTCAGGAAACTACATTTTTTCATGTTTATCAATAGATTCTCTTTTTCCATGGTTTCCAACACCAATTAATATGTCTCAAATGTTCTTATTTATTTTGATTGAAAATCAAAATATCATCCAGATACACCTCATTCATCAATATCATAAAAGTGTTTTCCTTCAATACCTCATTCATCAATATCATAAAAGTGTTAGGTGCATTAGTAGGCCCAAATGGAATTAGTAACCATTCGTACAGTCCATTGTTAGTCTTGAATGCAATCTTTGATTCATCTCCTTCTCTTATTCTTATTTGATGATAACCACTTTTCAAATCTATCTGTGAAAAATATTTTGAACCACTCAAACAATCCATCAAATCATCAATGCGAGGTAAGGGAAATATGTACCTAATAGTGATCTTGTTGATTTCTTAGGAGTCGGTGCACATATGCCACCCACCATCGTTCTTTGGGATAATCACAATGGGTACTACACAAGGAATAAACCTTTCTTTCACCAAACCTTTATCCAATAGCTCATGTACCTGTTGTTTGATCTCTTCATTCTCTTGAGGAGTGAGTATGTAAGATTCCTTATTAGGTAAACTTGCACCATGTATAAAGTCAATGTGATGAATAATACTTCTCATGGGAGGTAAAGCATTTGGTAACTCATCCACAACAATATCTACATAATCATCAAGCAAGATTTTAACTTTAGTAGGTAAATCATCTAAATTTGGAGAAGTGAGAATTACCTTTGGTTTTCCAACAAGGGAAAAATGCAGTTCTTCTTCTTTCTTGACTTATTCTAATAGTTCCTTCCTAGTCATCAACAAAATATTGGATTCTGATTCTTCTTGGGCTGCTTCATCCTTCAAAGGTAACAATGTATGCTTCCTTCCATCCTTTTCCAAAGAATAAGTGTTTTCCTTCCAATATGAACAACTTTTCTATCATATTTCCATGGCCTCCGTAAGAGTATATGGAATACATCCATAGGAATTATGTAACATAATGCCACATCTTTATAATTACCGATTTAAAACTCCACATTGCACTTCTCATTCACCAAGAGTTGATGTCCTTTTTACAACCAGGACACTTTATAAGGAGTGGGATGTTTCATCCTCTTCAATCCCAACTTCTCTACCATCTTAGTGGAGACCAAATTATTTGTACTACCACTATCAATAACCATATTAAAACACTTCCCTTGTGACTTGCACTTAGTGCTGAACAGACTCTTCCTCTGGGCTGGTTCATCCACTTTCATCTTTGTTTTCACTATAACTCTTGTCATCATAAGAGATTATCCTTCCTTGGGAGTATTATTGATCTCTTCTTCCTCAATGGACTCCTCATGAGCCTCAACAATATTTGCATTCCTTTAAGTTGTAGGTTTATTCTTTGGGCACTCCCATGACACGTGTCTAATTTCTCCACATGTATATCATTTCACTTCCCTATTTCTACTCTTCCTTTAGCATTAAACCTGCCTCCCCTGAATCCTACTCTTTGGGTTGTTTGGATACTAGAACTTTCTGCCTCATCCTTACAGGTCTGAAACTTACCTCCTCTGTTTGGAAATCATTTTCCTCTGGTTGTGCTTATTCCTCGATTCTTCTGCTTCTATATACTTAGTAGCTTCTCTTCTACCCTTGAGGCTTCTTGATAAGAATATTCAACAGTCTTCAAATTCAACAAGCTAATCTCATCTTGTATATCATATCTTAGTCCATTTATATATCTGGTCACTCTTTCCATGTCCCCTTCCATCTATCCAGCTCTAATACTCATCCTAAAGAATTATTCTGTGTATTCTTTAATAGTCATACCCTTTTGTCTAATATTTTGTAATTATCTAATGAGAGTCAACTGTTAATCCTTAGTCATAAATTGACTTTTAATTTTTTCTAACATTTTATGCCAAGTTTTGATGTTGGACTTACCTCTTCTTTCCCCGTGGATTTGAATTTCATCCCACCAAATAGTTGCATGTCCCTTCAGTTTGGTTGCTACATATTTCACCTTCTTTTTATCCTCAATTTCGTCAAAATAAAAGTACTTTTCTAGAGCATTGATCTAGTCCATGAGTTATTCAACATTCATATTACCTTCATACAAGGGAACTTCAACTTTAGACCTATTACTAGCTTTCACCAGCGTCCTCAAAATTTTTACTTCATTAGCAACATCCTCTTCCTCTTAATCAGAGGATTCATCTTCATCGTTGGTGTCTATACTCTCTGAATTTCTTCTCTCCATATTCTCCGTCCTAGCTTGGAGTTGTCTTAATTCTCTTTCTATAGCGTCTCTGCAACTTTTCTTCCTCAACCGACTCCTACTGGAACTCCATGCTCTCATCCTTGCCTTGGTTTCATCCTTCTATAGGCTCTAATACAAAAACTGATATCGAGTAAGAGCTAACAGGCCTAGATTATCTTAATCAGCACAAACATTAATTAAAATATTCTCCTTTGATAGTCGATCGGTTGTCTGAATCAAACTTTTACAGACCCCAATCAAGAGTTTCCCTCTTCTTGATTATAATTTCACATCCCTCGAGTTTTTTTAGCTTCAACATAATTTCCTCGAGTGGAATCACTTTTGTTCGTTGATCTCCTTAATGATATCTCTGGCTTGTTGACATGAGATCTCTTTGCAATGATTACTTTTCAATTCCACAACAATGCTTCTGCAACACTCATTTCCACAACTAAATTTTCACAAATGCATTTCTACAACAACTTTTCCACAATTGTGGATTGCGGATTACAGGTGTACCTTTCCACTTTTCCCAAAATGGGCTTCCGTAATTTCCTTCCATAAGTATCTTTCTACAATTATTGTAAGACATCGATTTCTTGCGGAATCTATCTCTACCATACGATCTATCAAAGTTACAGGATTTTAACTCAAACTGTTGCAGACGAATTAATCAGTAAAATGATCAATTCATTCTTGTTGCATTGCATGAATAAATCTCCATCTTAGTGACTCCTAAGGATTATTAACAAAGTCACGCAATTCATTCATACATAAGGAATTAAAACATACTTTATGTTATTGAAAAGAAGACATCATATATTTGAATGCAATGCATAGGATTGAAACTATGTTCTTCATTCCATCAACAACCATTATCTTGGATTATTAAATTCAACACTAATATAGAACTTGATCAAACTTGTCAGATCCGAACAACTGGGATATGAACTCCTAAGAAAGTAAATCTACAACTAACCTATCCTTGATCAACCTTTTGCAATATTTGGGAACATTAGTGGAAAATTTTCATTATAACATCCAAACTAAGCCTATATATACAACAAACTACAAGAACCAACAACCAATCCTATCCGTCTAGAATGATTACATGGAAGCAGAAAAAATAGTATTTCCTACTCAATTAGAAAACATAGGACTTTCACTAGATTCTCCTGCATCAATAACATATATGTAATACCCCGGTTTTAATCCCCGCTTGCATTAAAATAAATAGGATACATATATTGTAAATAATCTTGGTGCGGAGCTAAAGGCCAAGGCCCCACCATAGATTTGGTTATGTTGTGTTTTTTATTAGGAATGGTCACCAATGGTATATCGGGACATGTGGCATATATTTAATTATGGCATCATGTAAACACGCTTTTTAATTAAACAACTCAACCAGCTATGTTTGCAACAACTAAATTGAGAAAGGGCATGATTCCAAAGGATAAGGAAAAAGGGGGGGGATGTGGAACATTGAGTCATGAGGAAAAAGTCTATGTGTCACCACCTCCCTTGGTTAATTTTCCATTTATTAACTGAGGCAACGATTGGCTGGAAAGCAGACCACTACCATGCCACGCTTGCTCTCCTCTCCACGACGTGGGAACCGTTTCTTCCCACTCCCTCGGATCTTGGCTGTTCGTCTTCCTCATGCAGGACGGGGGAATAAAATTTTTTACTAACCATTGTGTGGGGGTTCGCCCTCTCTCTGTTGCGCTGATTTCCGGTCTATAATTCATTTTCTTCCATCCACACAAAGAACTGACTTTTGCCTCCACGCATTGGACTGTGTACTGTTTTCGTTCACCATTCGGATCGCAGTGGAAATTATTGGGATTGCTTTTCCACGAATTGATGGAATCGAGGGTGATTCTTCCTATGAATTTGCGTTGAACTGTGTATGTTGGCCGTGACTTTTGATCATTTTTCGATCTGTGTAAGTTTCCCAGCAAAAGTATTGAAGGTTGGATTGCTGTGGGTTCATCAGATTGGTCCCTGGACTATTTTTGGGTTGGTGAATGATGGCTTGAGATGCTTGACAAACCTGGTGGAATGAGAACCACACAAACAGAGCTATTGAGCTGGATTTCTTCTCCACAACCCCTGAAGAGCACTGGAGGGAAGATCAGGGTCTGAGGGACTGTGTTGCAGAGAAGGGGCTGAATTCCTTGTGTTGGGTGTGTGTGGGTGTTCTAGAATCCAGGCTGGTTCTAGTGTTGGTGTCTGCAGCTCTTCAGTGAGCTCACCAGCTTAGCATTAGCCTTTCCCTAGCTCCTGTTCGCCTGATAAACCCAACTGTGTTGGCTTGGCTGAACTGTGTACCCTTGTTGTGTTGTTATTCCTTGCTATGTGTAAGCCTGTTAGTTCCTTATTCCTTGGGGAGTCATGCCCGGATCGGGGGTGGCAACATTGCTGAAAGATCTAAGAGCGTGCTAGCCTATGGTTGGGTGGAATGTTACAGTGACATAGCTGGTTGCGGAACGATTTCTTTAAAAAGATAAGTAAACTTCTCTATTTTACTTCTGCAATCCTATTTACTGTTAATGATCATGATGAACATGTTGAATGCTTGTATGAATGTATGTTACTTCCGCTGTGTATGATAAATAATCCTGTATGCATGTTTTAGTTCAAGAATTTTATTTCAGCATTTCAACAATGATAATGAATGTACACGTTCATTGGGCTAGATGCCCAAATTTTTTGGTGTGTAGTAGCGTCCTCTTCGCCGGTCGGAGGGTCGGGGACATTACAATATACATATTAAATCATATTCCTGAACATTATCATTGTCATTCCACAACATGAAATCAATGTAAGTGCGAAAAACACATAAATACCTAAACACAAGTTACACAGACATCAAAGAAACAGAGGTTTAACGTGGAAACCCATATGAGAAAAACAACAAAGCACTCTTCATCTGTAATGAGTAATAGTGGAACGCTTTGGTTTGCGCACACAACTTGCAGACCTCTCTCCAATCTTGTTTACAAAGGGTTTGTTTTCTCTATCTTTCTCATGATCTCATGTTTTCTTTCCTTCTCTGAGTCGACCTCTCTATCGATTTTCTCAAGATTTAGCAATCATCTGCACATAGCTTGGATAGATCCTATATATCTCTTACAATTCTTTCTTCAACCATCAACTAGTTCTCTAGTGACAACCAACTGGTTGTCCTCACTACCCCAAATCCTGTTACATTTAATGAAGGTGCTAACGACCCAGATTACATTCATGCCCATTCCCAAAGATATATTGTTAATATAACTTAACTCATTGTTACATTTATTGTTTTTGCAAAACATGTCGAGTACTTAGATTCAACTTATTCTTCTCCTTTTTCGTCGCGGCCTTACTCGCATTGCAACCACATTATTCAATTTTTTGACCAAAATTGGTACATATTTTCCTAGGGCCAATAGTCCCCCAACACTCACTTATGGCTCATCTCGATCCACTTTAGCCATAGTTTTCCTTTGCATTGAGCTTACTCTGAAATTCTTGATAGATATATGTTACTTCCTCTACTTCTCTCTACACATATTATTTTTCCTTCTACATTTGTTCAACAAGTTCATAACTGATATGTTCTGAAGTTTCAACTCTTATCACTCCCATCACTTGTCGCACCCACTCATGGATTGGGTTGATTGTTCCTATAACTTGCTATTCTTCATCCTGGAGTTCTGTGACATTATTATGTTCGTCTCGGTTGTTGTTTTTGTAATTTAGAAACCTTATGTTGCAATTTTTTAAAGTTGGCACCCTTTCCCATATTCTCAACCAGCGCCAATTTCTTTAGATCATTTCTTAACCCATTCAAGTTCGCTTATGTGGTATGAATATTCTATGTAACTTTATCCAACTACGCATCATCCATTAAATCTTCCCACAACTAAGAAACCTATGCATATGCTTTTCTTTTGAAAATTTTTCTTTACTACCTTTTGTCGCACTTCCAGTACCTCAAGTGGTGTACTGGGATTCATCTTTGTTTTCAACTCTGCAAATCGTTGGTAGAGGTTGAAAAATACATCCCTAAGTCAAAAATCTTGGGCCTATGGGATCATTTCAGTCATAATCCCGCATTTAAAGAATTCATGGAAGGAAAGTGCGATAACTTGCTCTAATCTATACCTGTTCACCTGCCATATATGCGATTTTTTATCTATTTATTTTACTTTTTTTTTTAGCGATGTGATAGTATTCCTTCAATTTTTAAGCTTCTTAAAAACCACATGCTCTCTTTCCTCCATCTCTTCTACTACATCCTGTTGAATCATTTGCAGTGAATACATGGGAATTACAGAAAAATTGACACTTACACAACCAATGTATTTGATCATGGAATAATGCTCTAGCATTCCCAAATAAAGTGCCCCAGTAGACACCCGAACCTTCATATTATGTTGTGGTGATGGTATCTCAATAGAATGATCCTCAAAAGGACCATCTTATTCATACGACTCAGTTTGGAACGGTTCCTATATGACCGTTGTTCTTACTTATTTTACAACGACACACACATTTTGCAATAAATTTGTGATGCTTTCGACCTTCAACCAAGTCAATATTCCTCTCATTGATATTCTTATAAGGCTCATTGGCAAGTTCCTCTATCTAACTAGACACAAGCTTGTAGTCATCATCAGTAAGGCCAACAATTTCAGATGTTTTATCGGCCTTCCACTTATTATGACTCCTATTTGATTCTTCAGATATTTTGTGCTTATCACCCAGTTCTAGATCCACCGAGGTCGCACTAGAATCTTCTTTACTTCGATAGGGATATCTTAGTGGTATTTACACTCCTTCTTGATAGTGTCCCTAATTTTTCGACGTTACATTATGTCACGTTTCAATCTTAGCATATATTTGATCATCGGCAATAGGTCGTCTCCACTCTTCGAGCTAGTCCCAAACTGTTGTCTCAATATCTTCTTTTGTTAGTCAAAACTCAGTAGCTAGCCATTGATTCTCAAGGTATTTTCATGATTTCAAATATATGTGGTGTGCCCCGATACAAAATATGATAATATTGTGGAACCTATATATAGTCTCTACAACAATCCTTGCTTAGTTCCCAATGTGATTCCTCAGTGCATCAACATGTAAATAAAACCCAATGTTATTGTCCCTCTGTGGATGTTTATTATCCTTTTTCATACCAGAGGTCTCGTATTACACCCCTCAACATGGTACAAGCACATCCACCTTTTGATAGTTCAGTGGTTTGATCCATCCAACAAATGAGACCAAAATTAACAACCATGAATAGTGAAATGGGTTACCTTTCTCCTGTGCATCTGTGGCATTAGCTAACAACTCGTTTAGTAAGTAGGTTGACTAGTTCATATGGACACCCACATAACACTTCTTTACTACAACAATGGTTCCGACAGCACACTGGCTCAGTCACATCTTCCTGAGCAACTTTCTTCATAACAATTTTTTTGCAAGCCGAACAATAATATCATTTATAGAGGCAATGGAAAATCCTCTCTTATCTCTGGTTAGGTCATATTTCTCCTTCATCCAAGTGTATAGGCCTGAGTCCTACTCCTTTCCAGCAAATAATGGCGCTAGGTAGACCCATTTTCCAAACAAAGTACACCTCAATTTTCTTATTCGATGGAACCTATTCGACAACCTTCTTCCATGTCATCCTCATTAGAGAATCCTATCTTTTCCTCCTTAACATCAACATTCCTTCCAGCTTTCTTTAGATGTTGAAATTTCTTGCTGTCAAATTTGGGACGGTGGAAGCCAGTAACATTGGCCTCCTACAACAACTCATAATAATCTTCATCAAGTTCCCAACTTCCTTCTATGTCCCTTTTTCTCCTCTTCTTTTTCTTTGGCTTCATTTCTTCTCAAAGAGGTCATGTACCATGACATGTCGAGTTTAGAAAACTTCCACAGATCATGGTCTATGAATTCCATCTTCTTCATATTTGAAAGAATGTATGTTGTAACATGGGCGCCTTTCATAATGGTTGGCTTAACCAGCAGATACTTGGAATTCTTGCTGATATTTATCCTAGGAGCATCATCTTTGCTTGCGATATTGTATCTAGGAAACATGGTCGTGGACCTATATATTGATGCGTCGGCATCATAGGTATCTTTAAACCTCTATGGAGAACAATTCTGCGGTCAGTTCGCTTCTTTCTTGGTGGCATAACTAGCTTCGGTCGTGACATGACTTCTAGAGGTTCTTCAACAATGGATGCAAGGGAAGGAACCTCCATACCATATCTTGGAACAGTTAGTTCTCAATAGAAAAATGAACATACTCAATAAAATGAATTTGTATTTACATATGTTGCAGAAAGATGACTCGACTCAAATATTTACTTAGTTGGATACAAACAAATCAACAAAATTTCATGTGGATATGGAAATAGGTTTTATGCATGCAGAAATTCATTCGCTCACATGGTTATGCAATAAATGGAAATGCTGGTGGTCAATTATACCACATGGGGTAATATTTCCCATCATTTCAGTAAACTTCCAAACAAACCATCACTTCACTCATCATGACAGCGGGAAATTATTATGCATTAATGGAATATGTGACCAAAAGGCATGCCTCTGAAATCTCTTGTTACTCAAATTAAATGACCTCCAACTGTCACTTGCGATAGGAGTTCATCTTGTGACAAATATATAATCTGTAACAAAATTAAAACTTGTGACAACAACTGTATAATTTATTTTTCATATTCTCTTTTTTAATCAAGCGAAGTGTAACTATCCTGATAAGGTTTTATTTGGCTTCCATTCACTAATCCTTTAAAGGGTGTACCATCTAACTTATGCAGCTGGGTCACACCTCCCTCGATGATACAGGTGACAACATATGGTCCTAGTCAGTGCGTTCGAATCTTACTAGGATTCTTCGAAAATGTATTGTCATATACGAGGACAAAATCACTAACTTGAAATTTATTAAACTTAATATGGTGGTCATGCCAAGAATTTTGTCGCTACTTCTCAAATTGTTGATAATATCCCATGACAAATAAATCTTCTTATATATGTACTAGCTACAACAATCATTCTTATACTACACCAAAATACATCATCTCACTAATCACAACAATTATGAGATTAGGTACAATATATTCTAATGGCGTGATGGCCTCCTGTGCATAGACCAATCTGAATGGAGTCTGTCATGTCAACCATTTACCGGTTGTGAAATAATCCCATAATACCATAGGTATCTTATGATCCTAATCATCACTCTAAACATTACATATGTTTATCAATGCATTCTCCATGATATTATTAAATGATTCAACAACGTAATTTGCTTGTGGGTGATATGACATTGTATTCCAATGTTTAATATATAATTCCTCAAATAATTTTCCAATTAACTGATTCACAAAATGTGTGCCTTGATCACTTATCAATATCTTCAAGAATTCAAATATGGTCACTACATGCTCGAACAAAAATCTTGCAACAGCTACACCAGTACAATCTCTTACTGGCGCTTCTTTGGACCATCTGGTTAAGTAGTATGTCACAATGATTATATAACGTGCACCCGTTTTTTTTCCTAGTGGGTTAATAGGACCCACAAAATCAATAGCCCGTTTATCAAATTCCTGCAAAGTCACATATGGTACCAACAACATTTCATCTCATTAGGGGATTTTTAAGGTCTAAAATGGGCCTCATAAGGGAAATAATAAAATAAGAGTTATAATAATAAAATAAAAGTTCTAAATTTTGGAGGGGAAAAAGAAAACTAATTTTTCTTATTGTGTTTTTGCCATACCTCCTTATCAGTTCACCCAAATTTCGATTTTTGGGACTCATTGGATGTGAAATTTAATTCCCACACTACATAATTCTGAGGTACCCACGACACCCAAAATGAATATTTCAATAAAAAAACATATTTTAATATCCAACGAGTCCCCAAACTCGAAATTTGGGTGAACCGATAGGGAGATATGAAAAAAATAAAATAATAAAAAGTAGTTTTTTATTTTTCACTCCATTTGTTTTTACAAATTTTACCCTTATGGTTGACATCATCGTCTTCAATCCTACTTTTTCATATAAAGTGAATTTTAATGGTACAATTTTTGTTTTAAGGCCCATTTTTTACCTAAAAAATCCCCTAATGTGTTGCGATGATTTTCTAGTTCTTTGACAAATATCACAATTGTGACAATAGTCTCTAGTATCTTCATGCAAAGTAGGCCACCATATTCCGGATTGTAAAATATTGCGCACTATTTTTTTTCCATCATAGTGGCCTCCTATGACACCGACATGTGCCTCATTTAGCACCAGCAATCACTCATGTTCCAAGACACATGAATGAAGTATTTCATCTGGTCCCATTTTTACAATTACCCAACAATCAACTAGAATTTGACACGGTAAAAATATCTTTACTGGAACTTCTTGAACTTCCACTTTCAAAAATACAAATAATCCATGAATAGATAAAAGGTTGATAAAATAGATATGATATTTTACAATATATACTTTCTCGTATATATAATTATTTAAAGGGTGTCTAATGATGCAACTCTTCATAAAGAGTTACACGTTTTCACTAATTAATATTATATTATTACATTATTATTGTTTGTTGTTATATATATATATATATATATATTGTATTATGTTATGTTTTTTATATAACATTGCCTTCCCCTTAAGGGAATCTTTGTCCTCAAATCTTATTGAAGACAAGGTTTGCGTCTGTTTTCTTCCTTGTAATGTCATCTCTTGATCTTGTGTGTTAGTAACTGCAACAATTGATGAAACGAAACGATACGAGTTATGAATTCCCAATAAAAATTTCACATCGTTTATGAAGTGGTCCATCCAATATCTACTTCAATGGAGTTGTTTATTGATGGTTTTGTTGGATGTAACTTCTTGTTTTCTACTCAGTTTGTTGATTTTGTGTTCTTTTTGTTCTGAAATCATAACTCATTTATTTATGTTCATTTTTACTCTGTCGTTGGTCAAAATGAGTCTTATAATTTGGGTGCCGATAAGGATTTATTGTTGTTTGTTTTTTTACTGGATTGGATTCTTTTTGAACTGTAGCAATGACTAGATTTGTATTTGCTTCTTTTTCTAACAAATACTTATCATTCTAAAGGTTCCTTATCATTTCATCTTGCACTTTCTCATCATATTTAAGCTTAGGAATATGATCTATTATATCTTGTTTCTACTTCTTAAGGTGATTATTCTCTTTGATATTTTCTAATAGTTTCTTCTGAAGATCTTGATTCTCCTCTTCTAGATTTTGATTGTATTGTGCCTTATCCTTCACCTTTTTTATTTGAAGAAGAAACTTCTGATTATGATCTCTTATATGAGAGATCTATTCTTCTTTGACCATGACGACTTTATCAAATTTGAGTCTTCGTCTTCTTGTTAGGATTATTAATCCTCCCTTTCCAATTTTGTCATTATGTCTAAATCAGGAGTCATGTCTAAATCGTGAGTCCTTTTAGTCTATTTTTAGTTACTAGCACAATTGGGTCCACTTGGCCTAATTGGAGCACATGCACCAGTTACTAAAGTGTGGGGAACACTAATTGAGGCCAAATTCCACTAATTTCACTTGCATGCATCAGTTTAGGAGCCTCCTAGATCAATCCCTACAAATTAGGAGCCACTGGGAGTGTCGGTACCAACCTCCATCCGATGAGTTCAGTTGGTGACTAGTCAAGCTCAGTTAGGAGTTAGTTACATTCAGTTCTAGTTCCCTACACTCATTTCTATTCAATTAGCGCTAGGATTGCATAGCTGCATGCAGGTGAGGCACATTTACTCACCTACCTTAGTCAGTTAGACTAGTCAACACTGAACTAGACACTCGATTTTGGATTTTGAATTTCGATGAACTCCGATAATGATTTAGACAAGGTCAGTTAACCATTCAGTCAAGTAGAGTCCAACCAATTCGAATTTCCTCACATGGATTCAAATTTCATGTGGCTATTTATCCATTGTACTTCATTGTAATTAATTATCTAATTACTTTTTTATTAATGAAAGATTTCACAGTTGCATCCATTTTTACACTGTTTCATTCTTCAATTTCTGATTAAAATTGTGTGATATTTCTTGTGAGTTGTGTGTTGTTCCATAGATATGTGTGCTTAATTTTACACTTATGTATCAAATTTTCATCTTTTTGTGAAATCCCCTTCGATATTTCTTTAAATTCTTCAGTCGAAACAACTCCTGAACTTGACTTCATTGTAACATCTTGGAATGTGACTTTCTTCTTTTTGTAAGGAAATTTCAAGAATGTTTTCCTTGTGTTGAACATGAAGGTACCCAATGTATCTAACCAAGTTGACACTAGAATTATATCAACCTTTTTTTGCTCCAATGATACCACTGTAACAATACTGAATTGAGTTAGTACCTTGTAATCATCAACATATAGTTGTAGCTTCTTAAGGTCATATTTCTCATCAGAAAAAATTTTGTTATTGTCAATTATATCCGACTCTAAAAGAATTAATTGGTTTTATAGGTCAACATTTATACAATTATTCTTGGTTGTGTAGAAATTCAGGCCAGTAGTAGATTAATTTTACCCACAACAATTATCAATTGATCATGCAAAATTGCTAACAATGGAGACTGAATATGGAGCTGTAACACAAAATTATATTAACTGAGTGTACAATAGCCAACCCTGTAATATCATAGGCTGCTAAATAAATAGAATACATGAAGAAATCAAATGCATGAGGAAGCATCCAAAAATAGCATAAAGCAGGCTTACCAAAAATAAGCAAATCCCCCATAGGTGTAAAAGCTGGATCCCAAATCTGTCATGGAGCTCATGAATTGGAAAAAAGGCATAGGAAAGATAAAGAGTGGTGGAATGGCAGATCATACATGCTTTTTCATGGAGAAAAGAGAGGAGGATGTGTAGGACAAAAAACAAGTTCACCTCACCTAGTCTAGCTTTCCCATGTGCCTTAAAACACTGAAAAAGCAGGCAATAAAGTAGAAAAAGTAGATAGGCGCCTAGGAGGCCAGGAATAAAGAAGATTTGATTCCTAAGGATTTCCCAAGTGATACATGAGTTAGATATGGCAATTTTGACCTCTATGGATAGGCAATTAGCAACTTGCACAAGGTGGGACACATGAACTAGGCAAATAAGACAAAAATAAATGAATTATTGTCTAAGTGGGTAAACTATGGGTTGATTATTCTAACACCCCCCCTTAAGCCTGACTTTATGAGTAATAAATCAAAAATATAGGGCCTATCAACAAGGCTTAGTCACCCTTTTACATACTGCAAGTCCATACAACCAAGGAAAGAGGCAAAACCAACTTGGGAAAATCCCCCCTTAAACATGGACTGTAAAACAAAATTGTAGAATCTTGTCTCCACTCATGCCTTTACAGCATGATCAGCAATCCCCAGCAGTGATTTGAGATTGATGAAGGTCTTCTCACAAAATGCTTTGGTGAAGATATCAGCTACTTGTTCTGAAGATGAACAGAAGAGTAGGTGAATGGTGCCATCATGCACAATCTCTCTGATGTAGTGCATGTGAATCTCAACGTGTCTGGTTCTCTGCTTCTGAACTGGATCTTTGCAGATTTGAATGGTACTCTGGTTATCACAGTAGATGGTAGTTGAGTACTCAGGTTCGAAACCACACTCTCCAAGTAAACCCTGCAACCATAAACACTGAGTTGCTGCATTAACAACTCCTCTGTACTCAACTTCTGTAGATGAGAGTGCAATGGCACTCTGTTTCTTGTTTGACCAGCTGATTGGCCCTTCTGCAAGCATGAACACATACCCTGAAGTGGAATTTCTGTCTGTGCTATCACCTTCCCAATCACTGTCAGTAAATCCAATCAAATCAAGATCAGATTTTGCTTTATAGAAGATCCCATGTGTCCTTGTTCTTTGAACAAAGTTAAGGATCCTTTTGGCTGCTTTCCAATGGATCTCATGAGGCTGATCCATGTATCTAGAATCCATACTTATTACATAACAAATATCAGGTCGAGTATGTGTCAAATACAATAAACATCCAATCAATTGTCTATACAATGTATTGTTTACCATCGGTGGAGAATCATCTTCCTCCAACTTCACTCCTGAAAGGAAAGGAGTTTTGCTTGCTTTGCAGTCTTGCATTCTGAATTTGATCAGCAAATCCAAGGAATACTTGGACTGGTGTACCTTTATTCCAGCTTTGGTTTGAGCAATCTCAAGCCCCAGAAATTGACTTAAGAGCCCCAAATTTGTCATGGAGAAGGCTTGGTTCATAGCTCCTTTTAAGGAAGCAATCTTAGCCTGTGAGCTTCCTGTAATGAGGAGGTCATCAACATATAACACAATGATCATTAATGAACCATTAACAGACTTCAAATATACATTTGTATCTGATTTGCACCGAACAAAATTCAGAGATAGCAAGAAGCTATCTATCTTGGCATACCAAGCCCTGGGGGCTTGCTTTAGCCCATACAATGACTTTCTCAACCTGTACACAAGAGAAGGGTTAGTAGAAAAACCTTGAGGCTGCTGCATATATATCTCCTCAGTGACATCTCCATTCAGGAAGGCACATTTTACATCCATATGATGTACCTCCCATTGCCTTGAGGCTGCAATGGCTAGAGCTAGCCTGATGGAATCCATCTTTGCCACTGGGGAAAAGGTCTCATTGTAATCGATGCCATGAACCTGTGAGTAGCCTTTAGATACCAATATATCCTTTTACTTCAGTGGTGAACCATCAGTATCAAACTTGGTCTTATAGACCCACTTACACTGGACTAACTTTCTTCCTGGAGGAAGATCCACTAGCTCCCATGTGTTGCTCTTGTGGAGTGAGCTAAACTCCTCCTTCATGGAAGCTTGCCATCTTGGATCTCCTGCTACTTATTCATATGTTTGAGGATCAGAATCCACCATCAAATATCATTTTTCATCAAACATAGGGTCCTTCATGCATAGACCACTCTCAAATTGTGATCTAGTCCTCCTTGGGTCATTAGGATCCCCAGCTAGCTCTCCTGCTACATGTAGTGTCTTGGCTGCCCATTTAGGCCTTGTGGGGATGTTTGGGTCTGCAATAAACTCATCTCCATCAGACAAATCAGAATCAGCATGTTCAACAAACTCTTTACTTACTTCTTGAGGTTCAGGTGGTGAAGAGGCTTCACCAACTTCCACTGCTGCAAGGGGTTCTTCTTCAAACTGAACACACCTTTCAATGAAGGCTTTGTTTGTGCTCAAGTTTATAAAATTGTACCCTTTTGAATATTCAGAGTATCTCACAAAAAGACACTCTTGGCTTTGGGGCTGCAAAGCCTTCCTCTTCTCTGTTGGAATCCTAGCCCAAGCCTTTGAGCCAAAAATCCTGAAATGGGTCACATCTGGCTTGTGCCCACTCCATTCTTTGAAAGGAGTCATACCATCAAGATTTTTGTGAGGCACCCTATTCTAGATATAGGCTGCACAATTGATAGATTTTGCCCAGTACTTTGGTGGCAAATTTTTGGCCTCCATCATGCATGTTGCCATCTCCTTCAGTGATCTGTTCTTCCTCTCAGCAACACCATTTTGCTGTGGTGTGTAAGGGATAGAATGCTGCATCTGAATACCTACATCTGCACAATAGTTAATAAACTCAGACTTGACATATTCACCACCATTGTCAGATCTGAGGGCCTTTAGTTTCCTTCCAGACTGGTTTTCAACCAAAGCCTTAAAGACTTTGAATAGGCAAAAAAATTCAGACTTATGTTTCAGGAAGTGAACCCAACAATACCTGGAAAAGTCATCAATAAAGGTAAATGCATATTTTTCCTGACTCATGGACATATGAGGGAATGGGCCAGCAACATCACTATGAATCAGCTCGAGGGGTGCAGAGGTTCTCTCATGACTAGCTTTCTCAAATTTGTGCTCTGGGTGTTTTCCTAAGATACAACCTTGGCAGACTCCTTTGGAAAATGTTATCTTGGGCAGCCCTATGACCATTTCTTTCTCACTAAGATCAGATAGATACTTGTAATTTATATGGCCAAATATTTCATGCCATAGCTTGCTAGATTCATTAGCATGGATAAGAAGAGCAGAGGGGTTTGAGTAAGGTAGGAAGTGTGAGAACATGTATACCTTTTGAGCATGATTTGCAACTCCTTTTGCAATGACTCTACCACTTGAGATTTATGTGATCTCAACTTCATCAGGGGAGAATATGACTTTCTTAGGAGACCCAGTGTGAGTCATCTGATACACTGATAGAAGGTTGGAGGTGAGGCCAGGCACATACAGCACATTGTTGAACTGACCATGATCAAGATCAATCCTCCCTTTTCCCAAACTTTCAGTGAGAGAGTCATCTCCCAGTACAATAGATGGTCCTTTCAACTTGTCCAGTGAGGAGAAGGCCTCCTTAGTCGAAACCATGTGTCTTGAAGCTCCAGAATCAATGATAAAACTAGGTGAGCTTGATGTGCCAGCAACCAATGCATGAACTCTCTCTCTGTCATCTGAACTTGATCCTCCTTCTCTCTTCTTTGATCTTTCTGGAAGAGAGATGCCATTCTTCTCTAGGAGTTGGGTCAGCATATCAATCTACTTTTTCATACAAGAGCTTTCAGTGTGATTTCCCTTCGAACAGTATGAGCACTTGTTCATTTCACCTTTTTTTTTCTTCTTCTGGGTATTTTTCTTGGGACCTTGTTGATCCTCTAGAGACTGTTTCTTGTCTCTCTTTTGCTCAGGTGGATTTTTAGCTTTCTTTTTTATTTTTGAATCCACCCTCGAATCTCCAACAACCAGTGCTTGGTATTTGGATGGTTTGATGGCGCCCATCATCACCAACTTGTCTTGTTCTTGTGTGAGAGATTCCATGAAATCTGCAAGGCTAGGCATCTTCCAGGTTTGAGATATGAGTTTTGTGGCATAGAAGGTCGAAACAATGACTGAGTAGTTAGGTCCTAGCTTCGAGAGGATGGCCAATACGAGCTGATCATCTTTCTTTTCGATACCACACTGCTTCAACTACAAAACTAGTGCTTTGAACTTGGAGAAATATAGCTGCATGGATTCAAAGCTACTGGGACTCAGAGAAATCAGCTCATTTTCAATCTGATGTCCCTTCATCTCATCTGTCTTTCCAAAAAGCTCAAAAATATTCTCCCATACTTGATTCGGTGAAGTTAATCCATCGAGATGGAAAAGGAGGTCTCGGGAAATACTGAGACATAGGAGGCCATAGGCCTCATCTCTCCGATTGTGCCATTTGATCTTCTCTGCAGCAGCATTGGGCTCTGCTTCTGTAGCCATAGTCACCCTGTAGAGGCCTTTTTCTCTCAACAAGATCTCCATCTCTGCTTTCCATTCAAAATAGTTGAAGGGAATCAAGATAGTTTTCTGTGAATCCATAGCTTTAGAAAATCTGTCCCGGCTGTCAGTAGAAGGCTCCCAGTCTTGATGTCGAACCTGCAAAACAATTTTTGAAGAAGAGTAACAACCTACAATGGCTCTGATACCATGTATAAATTCAGGCCAGCAGTATATTAATTTTACCCACAACAATTATCAATTGATCATGCAAAATTGCTAACAATGGAGACTGAATATGGAGCTATAACGCAAAATTATATTAACTGAGTGTACAATAGCCAACCCTGTAATATCATAGGATGCTGAATAAATAGAATACATGAAGAAATTGAATGCATGAGGAAGCATCCAAAACTAGCATAAAGCAGGCTTACCAAAAATAAGCAAATCCCCCATAGGTGTAAAAGCTGGATCCCAAATCTGTCATGGAGCTCACGAATTGGAAAAAAGGCATAGGCAAGCTAAAGAGTGGTGGAATGGAAGATCATACATTCTTTTTCATGGAGAAAAGAGAGGAGGATGTGTAGGACAAAAAACAAGTTCACCTCACCTAGTCTAGCTTTCCCATGTGCCTTAAAACACTGAAAAAGCAGCCAATAAAACAGAAAAAGTAGATAGGTGCCTAGGAGGCCAGGAATAAAGTAGATTTGATTCCTAAGGCTTTCCCAAGTGCTACATGAGTCAGATATGGCAAGTTTGACCTCTATGGATAGGCAATTAGTAACTTGCACAAGGTGGGACACATGAACTAGGCAAATAAGACAAAAATAAATGAATTAATGTCTAAGTGGGTAAACTATGGGTTGATTATTCTAACAGGTTGTTGGGAAAATAGCAATGCGAATAGACTTCTCTTGAATAATCCCATAATTTTTTAATATTGGGTATGCATATTTTTTAAAGTTTTGCGGGAATATTCCTTGTTTTTCGTCATGAGACTCCATTTTATTATGCTTCTTATCCCAAGATATATCAAAGAAAAATATATTTTATCTTGTATAATATATTTTTCAATACTTATTTCTTCCCCTAAATACTTCTTGTAGATTGGGTGGTTGGGAGGAATTATTGTTAACTTCCCCACCCAAGTACAAATATCACTTGCTCCTTAGTAGCTTTAAAAATTACCATGCAATTTTAGATTTCTTTCCCCTTAAGGACAATGCATCCAATAAGCCACTTATTGCAAAAGAAACCATGTGTTGTTTTTAAGTGTGGTTTCTAATGCTTTTACTTTTCCCTTCCTTTTTTTCTTTTGTTTTCCCCCATTTCTTCTTTTTTCCATTTTTTTATAGTTTCTCTTTTTTTAGTAAGGTCAAAGACCTAATTAATTAAAAAACTATGAAGTAAATATAAGGGAATGTCCCAAATTTTTGTCTATCCAAAGGCAGACATAAAATCCCAAGAAGGGGCTCTGGTAACACTGTAACAGTAAAAATCCATTTACTGGAACTTTTCACACTTCCACTTTCAAAAATACAACTAATCCATGAATAGATATAAAAGTTAATAATATAGATATGATATTTTACAAGATAGACTTTCCCGTATTTTTAATTATTCAAAGGGTGTCTAATACAACTCTTCATAAAGAGTTACACATTTTCACTAATTAATATTATATTATTATATTATTATTGTTTGTTGTTGTTATTGTTATTATTATTAGTAGTACTAGTAGCAGTATATNATCATGTAGTTAATAGATGTACAATATCTCTGTTGTGATCATTAATCATATTGACCCCAAACAATTGTGTGTTAGGAAGGATATCATCAATACGAATAGGTTCTTCTCCACTTTATAGTCTCAACATATGGTTAGGTCCTGAATTCAGTTGACCTGGATTAACAATAATTTCAAAATAAAATTGTTGACATAGGAGAATCCATTGACAGATCTTCTCCCCCCGCCCCCCCCAACACTTTCTTATTCAATAAATATTTCAATGCAAAATGGTCTATATACATATTGAAATATCCTCCTAGCAAGTAATGTCTAAACTTTTGGAGAGAATATACCATAGTAGGTCCTTCCCTTTCGGTCATCATATAGTTATTTTTTTTTGGTCGAGATCTTTCTACTAGAAAATGCAATGGGGTGATCAAGATAATTATCACATGTATGTGTGAGTACGACGTCGAGTGTGACAAATGATGCGTTAACATGTACATGAAATTATTTCTTCCATTCTATAAATACCAATATATGAGTTGTAACCATCTTATATTTAACAACATCTAGACTCTCTTGGCATTGCTCACTCCATTGGAATTTAACATCTTTCTTCAACAATTTCTCCATTGGGGTTGTAACTTCTGCATATCCTTTGATAAAAATTTTATAATACCTCGTATGCCCCAAAGTAGTTCTTAAATATTTAACTATCATGGGAATAGGTAGGTCTACAATAATCACAATATTTGAAGGGTCCATAAATATTCCATATTGACATACCACATGAACCAACAAGATACCAAAAGGAGAAAAAAAATACACTTCTTCAAGTATAGAGAAATATGAAACTGTCTACATCGGTCGAGCATCATTCTAGGACTTTCAATATCAATTTTCACTATCCCATAAACCATCCAATCATCAAAATATACTTCAAGAAATTTATGGATAAAATATTTAAAAGAAACTACTACTATTCTAGAAAAAATAACAAGGTCATTATTGAGTCCAAAAGGAATTACCATATATTGGAAGAATCCCCATTTTGTCGCAAAGGTTTTCTTGTACCAATATTCCTTTGCAATTCTTATTTGATGGTATCTAGAGAATCCATCTGTAAATGAGTACACTTCTTGTTCTCTGGCATTCTTTAATACTTTATCTATGAAAGGGGGAGGGAATGTATCATGCATGCAAGCATGATTTAATTTCTGTAGGTCGACAAAGATGCATACTTCACCAATTTTCTTGTCCTGTACCCTCATAGGGGTAATCCATTCAAATTCCTCGACGGGTTCTATAATTCCTTCATTTATAATTACTTCTAACTCTATCTTGACCTTCTCTTTATACCTTAGATTGAGTCTATACGATCATTGTTTGACAGGTTTTACATCAGGATTTAGGGGAATATTCATTTCTCTTAGATCACCAATAACAATGTTTATCTATGAAAACATAGTAGGGAATAGATCCTGGAATTCATGCAATAAGTTTGTAATTTTACTCATATTCTCATCACCCCAATAATCTCCAATATTAGAAAACTTCATATTTTCTAAAGAACCAATATTCACCTTCTTTTTTCTGAGGGGTTTCAAAAATACATCATTTGATAATCCTTCTCCCTCTATGACTCGACTACCCTCAGAATCATGAATATGTATTTCACATGGATCATCATGATCAGGGTCATAAGTTACATTATGAAATTCCATCCAGTTATGAATTGTCATGATGCTATGAGGAAAATTCGACGTAGAAACCGAGATGTCTTCAAAAATATTGGTTCTTATAACTTGCGGAGAAGCATCAATCGTTGGACTGTCATCAACCAAGATGAAATTATGCATGAAAATGGTAGCTAGCTCTTCCGGTTCTACAGTCTCTCATTGAAGGTTAAACAACATGTACCAGTTTCACGGTATCATATCTAAAGTATGTATAAACTAATGA
Organism: Pseudotsuga menziesii; assembly: GCA_001517045.1. NCBI lineage: Eukaryota > Viridiplantae > Streptophyta > Pinopsida > Pinales > Pinaceae > Pseudotsuga > Pseudotsuga menziesii. Next base: position 68,621 of record LPNX010839417.1, read on the forward strand.
ATTCATTCCTATTGTGGATAGGTCTTCCATGTCATGTGACAATTCTCAGTATGCTCGCCATTATTTGTCAATCCTGTATATTTTTTTCCAGTATACAATATATTCTCACCAAATCTAATTTTCAACATTTGTTGGAATTAAGTCCATTCTGTAATAGATTTCTTATCACAAACCCACCACCTGGTAGGCATAGACTTCAATACAACATCTACTGCTAACAAACATTGTGAATCCAATAATTTTTCTTCAAAATATGTAATAAATGTGTCCAAAGTAGGAAATCCTTCATAGGTAGGTAATTCACATACTTGAGTACCTACCTGTCACACAAATTTTGTGATTCTTGGGGATTTTCGCGTCGACACTTCATGTAGTCGATTCTTCCAGTTCTCAAGATCTTATCTTGACTTTGACATACATGAGGTAATACTTCGCCAGCTCAAATTACCATAACCTGTCGGGTTTACATATCATCCATTGCAGAAGAAATATTATAAATAATATCCAAGTATCCTTCTTGTCCTTCATGGTTCACTTGCTCGACATATATTTGGATCTCTAGAGAAGAAATTGGGGGGATCACATGCAACTCTTTATGTTCAAATGACAATATCTTATTTTTAAAATTTATGATTATTTGAATGTAAATAGCCCAGTTGATCCCTAGAAGTGTGGGATACATATTTGTATCATCAACAATGTCTATGACTTCAAAATTAGCAAAGGTTTGGAGTCCTACCACTTTGATAGGAACCTGTGTCACTAAACCAATAGGAAATACCTTCGACTAATTGGACAAATGTAGATGAATAGGAGACCATACTAACCTCAACTTTCCCATACTTTCTTGTGTTTTTCTTTTCATAATTTTCACGTCTGACCCAAGATATAATATGATAAAGTCCATATCATAATCTCATATTTGGGCATTCATTCTTAACTCACAACTAGTTTTCAGTCTCTTACCAACATGGTTAAATTTATTCTCTAGTTTCACACTTCGTCGAGGTTCTTCAATCAGAGTTGATATTTCCGCTACAACATCCTTATCTTCTTTTAGTTCTAAACAACTATTAAATAAATATTTCAACTTGCTTACCTTCTCTGCCAACTTTCTTTGGAGTAACTAATCAAATCTTTGCGGCATTTCTAGGATTGGTACATCATCCAATACTGGAACAGTGGAAGATGTCTACGCCTCATTTCTATCGACGAACTAATCCCATGCATCAAATCAGACTTCCTTTTATTTCTAGACATCAAATAGTACTTTCTTTTGCATCTCTAGTCAAACCCTTGGATTTACGCAAGGTTAATATTGATCTCCTCCAGTCGTAGTAACTCCTCTAGTTACAACAACAATATTAGGGTCTCAAGGTTCAACAAATATCTTCTTAATATTTTGATTTGAATTTTGCAGTTGCTTCAGGTTCCCTTGGTTTCTGGTCTTCCATTTAGCAATCAGTTGTGGGAACTCCTCAATAGTGTGGTCAAATGCTTTAAAATATGAACACGTCATTGTGGGATTAGTACATTCTATGGAAAAATGTCTTGGTTTTCCACAATTATAAAAAAATAACTTGTCCCCTTCTGTGACCAAATCCTCTTCCTCATCCTCACCCTCTAAAAGGACCACCCTCCCCCCCCCCCCCCCTTTTGGTTGAGGGTATTGTGCCTGAACCCATTCGGCTTTTATATGTTCATCATTCTTCATCAGATATGTGTCGACCGTATTTTCTTGCAACAACTAGTATGATTTGTATTATTTCGCGTCATGAACCATAGATCAACAGAATTTACAATATAGCCTAGTAGGTGCACTTACTGTCTTCTATAGATACAAGCATTCCTCCAACCAATGACCTCTTGTCTGGAAAATTCTACACTAGGGAATTCCTTGTGAATTTATCGGATTCAGTGTTGTTGATGCAAGATAATTCAAGAAATTTGGACATGAATCTTTCTGATGGCCTTCAGTTATGCACCTTGTACACCAAAATTCTTCTTGAATTTCTTTCCCTTTCTTGATATCTTGTATTTTCAATGTCAGATTGGAAATATGCGACTATATTTGTATAATTCCCACGCTAGTTTCTCCAACTGATGAAGCTTCCAATTTCATACAAATCTCAAGAGATTAGATCTGGGATACATTCTTATATTACATCAAAGGAACTCAGATATGTGGTAGTATAGAGGAAATAAACCATTATTTATGTTGGACATCCGAGATTTGGAAAATCACCTTAGCCATCATAGTCTTAAAGCTATGGTTTAAGTCCGCAATAGACTCAGTCGACAATTGCTTAATTTCTTTTAATACTATGATACATTGGGACTCAGACTTTGCTTTCTTGAATTCTTCTATCAATCCAATTTGGATCTGATCCAACGATTTCTAAGGAACCCCTGTGGGAACCACAGAAAATTTCATATACTAGTCAAGAGCACAACCTATAAATGTTGTGATCATGTGATATTTCTTTATAGCTTCATCCTGTACTTTTCGTACTGTCCAGTAATTTTCACACAGGAATCGGTGTTTCTCAAGGACTTCCAACCCATTCCAATTGAATATAGTTAACTTTATATCGCTCCTCAACATTCTGTTTACTTGAGGTATAGATGAATTTAAATTAAATGTTCCACTAGTGGGAATTCCTTGACTACTATCTTGAATATTACTCTTACTATGATTTATGAAAGCACTCTTTGATGCACTTTTAGGTATTACCTCAGTTGCTGGATATGTACATGGCATCATGGGTATGTATTAGTCCTGATTCAGATCGGGTGCTTCCTCTTCATCTTATGATATAAATCGATATTCTTCCTCTTCATCGCAATATTCTCTATCGAGGGGTGGTGCCAATTCATAGTCCCTTCTCTTGGTCACGTTGTTACTTCCTCTTCTTGTCACAACCCTTCTTCTCTTTCCCAGCTGAAATATCCTTCCACTCCTTAGGAAACCACCCTCTAGCTCATTCTCACTATCAATAGAGAATGTCTCAACTTAATATCACCCATATTTATTCCAACCTTTCTTATGACATCACCCAGGTCCTCCACGTACAAGGATTTACTCATCGTACTCGATCCTCAATATCCCTTTTTCACATACTAGCATCTTTATCCACATCTTTAAATATTTCAAGTAACGACCATGAGGTTCTTGGAATAAATATCTTTCCATGTCATTGTATGATATTATCATTTCCATATCAATATCCCTCCAAAATTCTATCAACCTAGAAGTCAACAGCCCTAGATATATGATTATTGACTCTTTCCAATCGTTGGATCAACAGAGAAGTCCACTATGTGGGTTCTCCACCTTGAAATGTTTTCCTTTGCGTCTCTAACTTTGAAAACCATTCATGCAGTAGAATGGAATTTCACTAAAGAAAACCTCATGAAAGTATGAGTAAATACCTCTTTTCTAACCAGTCAGTCAGATTCAGTCGTAATCCTTCACTCTCTTCCTATGCAAACTCTCTTGCTTTGTAATCCACCCAATCTTGAATTTTTTGTTTCGTCAGGTACCAAAACATGTCCACTTCACAATGATTCAATTCCCCATAATGGAACTATTTGTTGGCTTCTTTTCCACTGAACCAGATTCATATTTTGCTCTCTATCCAGAAAATCCCAAGATATCGACCCGAAAGAGCATAAACCCATGGGAAACACTCGCAAAGGTGTAGCCTCACCCTAGATATCTTATTAGGACTGCCATAACCATATTTATGCAATTAAGGAAGGGGATTTCTTTGAGACAAAATTAATACACATATTTCCTAAAACGGAGGGATGGATTGCTGGTGGCACATACACACAATAAAGAAGACCGATCCATCGACACATTCACAACATATAAATATACATGTGAAAGAATATTCATAATCATTAATATTATCATTATAGAACATGAAAACAATTTAAGTCCGAAAAACACATAAATACCTAAACTTAAGATACACATACATCAAAGACACAGAGATTTAATTTGGAAACCCATACAGGAAAACCACAAAGGGCTCTTCATCTGGCATGAGTAATACTTGAACAATTTGGTCTACACACACAACTTGTAGACCTCTCTTCGAATATTCTTTACAAAGGATTTGTTTTCTCTGTCTTTCTCATGCTCTAATGCCTTCTTTCCTTCTCTTAGTCGATCTCTTTGTTGATCTTCTTAAGATTTAGAAAAAATTTGCACACAACTTGGATCAATCATATATATCTCTTACAATTCTTGTTTCAGTCATCAACTAGTTCTCAACTGACAGTCGACTGGTTCTTCTAACTACCCCAAATGCCATTACATTTAATAAAGGCACTAATGGCCCAGATTACATTCATTCCCATTCCAAAATATATATTATTAGTCTAACTTAACTCACTGTTACATTTATTGTTTTCTCAAAACTTGTCGAATACTCGGATTCAACTTACTCTTCTCCCTTTTTATCGCATCATTGCTCTCCTTAAGACCATATTCTTCACTTTTTCGACCAAACTTTCTACATATTTTCCTAGGGACAACATATTCCATCACTTCATGATATTCAAGGACTTGGTTATTAATGTCCTCATGCTCTCTTTCTCTCCATTCAATCACCATCCTGCATAAAGCATTCCAAATTTCAGTCTCGTTTTCATTTTTTCCCTTTTTGTGTACTCATACATGAGTTATAGTGCATACATGTGCATATATACGTTCCATGTAGTGCATTTAGGTTTGTATGAAGTTTATCATACATGCCCTGCTTCAAAGCATCCCACATATGTATAAGTTTAACTAGTGGGGCCTCCCTATAAAAGCAAAATTGGAAATGAAATGCAATAAAAGAAAAACAAAATGAAAGAGGATGTCAAGATATATTACCTAGATATAACGGCTCATCAAATGGTTTCTCACAACCTATGGAAATGTTGATTGTATATCGAGGTTTTTTTCACACCAAAAAGTCAAATTTTCCAAATTTGTAAATGAAATGGTCAAAAATAAAATTCTCCCTAATTTTATCTTTCATTTTCTAATTCCCCAATGGTAAGCCCTAGACATGTGTGATGTGGTTATTTTATTATTATTGTGGCACTGGTTTCCTTGACTATGCACTATGGACATTATTATTATTATTTTATTATTATTGCTTTAATTAAATAATAGCTCAACATGGACAACTAACATGGGTGGGGGTCATGGATTCCACATGTGAAGGTGGATGGGAGAGTGCTTCTCTCCCTAACAGTACTCTATGTTTTCTGTTTTTTATTTCATTGGAATATGGAGGTCCTATTACACCTATTTGATGCTTTGCATGCACCCATGCACCCTCACTTGATGAGAATATTCCTTATTCAAGTTGTCTTCAGTCAGTTAGAGTGAATTTGGGTCAATTCAAGTTGTATTAAGTCAGTTAAAGTAATTTTGGGTCAACTGAAGTTGTATTTTGTTAATCAGGGTAATTTTGGGTCAATTCAAGTTGTCTTCAATGAATGGGAGTGATTTGAATGGAATTCGAGTCATTATTGGTCAATTCTAGTTGGATTTTAGGGGAATTTGAGTCATTCTTGGTCAATTTAAGTTGTAGCTAGTGCATGGGGAGTGTTTTTTCCAGTAAATTTGAGTCATTCTAGGTAGATTCAAGTTTCTCTCTTGAGAACTCGAATAATTATCCAGTGATTTGGGAAAATCCTCATTGAATTAAAGTTTCTTCCCGATGAACCTAAGATAGCCTCTACTCATGAATTCAAAATCCTATGAAGGGATTCGAATTGGATTTCATTCATCATTATTTTTTGCAGTGGATTATTATTTTGTTTTCATAATTCATCTCTCATGAATTTAAATTCTTGTGGATGGATTTGATTTTTCCTTTTTGCACATAGTTGTCATACCATTTTTTTTGCAGGGGAAATCGAAAATCCTGTGAGGGTGATTAAAGGTTGATCTATTCAAGTGTGAAGACTGTTTAGATTTTATATTGAACATAGAAGTACCTCTAGGAAAATTATTTTTCTCTGATATGGTCATGTGATTCTTGATGGTGGATTGTGATGTCCCAATGGACTGGATCAGTGAAGGGAATCCCATTGAACTGAGAAGTGTTGATGCAGAGAGAATAAGTGGTGAGTGAATGTGTTTTGTTTCTTAGGTCGTGACATGAGTATTCTCTATTGAGATATGATTTGAGAGTTCCTTGGTGTGTGGATACATGGGCTCAAATTAGGGGTGACATGTTCAAGTATTTGGATTGATTGTATCTAAGGATGGGTGGAACGTTGTTGGCATGTTGAAGCTAGTTGTGCCATGCAGAGATAAGTATTTCATTTGATAGTTAATTTTTTTTTTTTATGTTTCATATGTGCCCATGGAAGATAGGTTTATCTCTAATATTTTATGTTTCATATTTGATTATATTATTATGTTATATGATTGAATTAATAGTGTTAAATTGGATGGTCGTAGAGCATATTTGTGTATGTGTTATTGTAACTAGTAGTTTTTTTTGTTTTTTGTTTTGTGGAAGCTAGTGGATTTGGTGCCTATGTTAATTATATGGTTGTATATGAAATATTCATGATATGATATGTCATGGGTTTAATGGTTGTGTATTAGTGTCATGGTGTACTATGGTGTTATAATTCTACTTTATTGGATTGTTGAAATGTTGATTTGCTTGTTGTCGTGAGGCTGAATTTTATTAATATATGTAGATATGAATTTATTATTTCATTAAATGGTGATGGGAGGCTTCCCATAGATGTGATGATGATATTTAAATTACATGTGAAAAGGTTACTTAGAGTTGGTTTTATTCATATTAGAAATGCATTGCATCACATGTACATTAGAGGAATAGTTTGCATTGGAAGGGTCGTCTTCCTTTCGATGGCTAATTATTTTTATTTATTTGGATTGTGGCATGTTGGAATAACCTTAGAGAACCTTATTTCTCTATGAATTACTTATAATCATCCCTTTCCCTATTAGAATCCCGGTGCATCCAACCCCGATGGTGTGATTTGGGGTTTGGTATACTACAATTTTACCTACTTTCTTATAGTTTTCCTATATTTTTGTTTTTGGGGACTAATTGTGAATATGTTTTTGGGTTACTTGGAATTTATGCTGATTTTTATATAGAGTGTTGATTATTTTTCGACTGTAATGTCATTTTTGCATTTATTTTTTTCTTTAATTGGCATATAGGATAGGTTATTCCTACCTTTGAATTATGCATTATATTGCTCAGTTTTGACACACCCTAGGATCTGTGTTGCGGTTTTATTACGTCAACATTTTGTTTCTTATATATGTTATTTTTCCTACAATATAGCTTTTTTTTACATGGGTATACTAGCGTAGATCCTATTTGTTTTATGGTACCATGCTGATGTATTTTTAGGAATGAGAGTACTTTGGCAGTGTTGACTAAATTAATGTCAAAGACTCATTCATATTCTCTATATTATTTCCTAGCCATTTTCCTATGGGGGACTCTCACTATATTTTTTTTAAGTTGTAAATGCATTGCATCTTTCCTGCTTGCACTTTTGAGCCTAATTTTGGCTTCTAGCTTAAGGTTGCTACTAAGTGTCATTTATATTCTAAACACCATTAATCCTTACACCATTTTCCCATTGTGACTTGATACCCACTTATTGGGAGGAAAAACATCATGATTATCCTTATATTTCTCATGCTCCTTCCATTATGCATAGGATTGTTTCTTTTGCTTGGAACTAGTTCACTTGTCCTTAACATCATATCCTCCCATGTATTTTATCATTTGTTAATTCCTTTTTAGGATTTATAATATGAAAAAGACAAAAAAAAAAAATTCCAAAAAAATAGATGGGAAAGAATTGGTTCTTATTTTTTCTGGCAGCAGTTATGTTTTCCTTCAACAAAGCACATTGTTTTTTAGTCATTATCTCAACAATTTGGTTTTTTACTATGGATTTAGGAAAGTGAATTCATTTATGCATTGTATCCACTGATTGGTTATTCTTCCAATCATTATGGGTAAATTGGTTGATGTCTCATATGTCATACAATTATGTCTTTTTCATTCTTGAGTCTATGCTATCTCAGTCACTTATTTTTCTGTGCTTACGTTCAAGGTAAGTTTTAACCTATGAGGGACACTCCTCAAAACTATTAACTTTAGTATGTTGGCCTTATTGAGTGTCAAAGTACATTTCAAAATTAATTAGTTTGTCCTACCAAATATTTGTCCTTCTTATACTACCTCATGTTGGATGATGGGGGATTCATTAATTCCCTCCATCCAACAGATCACGTCCGATCAATCTCAACTCATCTATTCTTGGATAGCTATTTAGCCTTGTTTTTAGTACCTTGGAACTTGCATTCATTAGTTACCATTATTATTTCTATGGAAAATGGGAATACATCAATGTCCAGTTATCATTAGAGTCTATAGTTTTTTGATGTCAAATCATCTAATCACACTTGTTATATTGTACTAGGTACCTTGCCTCTCATTATCATTATCAGTGAGTTTGATTTTGTTTGTTAATGGTATACATTAATTATCGGTAATAAAATGATGTCATATGGTGTTTGACTTCAAAACATATATTCACATGGATTAGACCCATACCTTTGCTGGTTTGGTTTGAATACCTCAAGTCCATTATAGCAGCACATCTTTATTCTATGAACTGAGTTGCATTGGATTTCCATTTACTCATTTATGACACCCATTCTCACAAAGATCAATTTATCCAATACTTGTTTATATATATCTTCATTTAATTATGAGACATAGACCCACTATATATTACTTCATTGTTATTATCTTTTTTTTTAGATGGATCCATAGTGTAATCATTATTTGTGTCCATAAGCATTGTTTATATATATAGCATGTATCCTCAATGTACTTAACCTGGTAGTCGTGCTTCTTATTAATTTTGAGCATGGGTATTGCCACCTCTGGAAGAGAAAGCTTTGAATTGTTTTTCTATAGGTTACTTCCTATGGCTAGTTTTTCACAACTTCTTTTGGGTCCACCTTGCACTTATTTCTGAATATTTGTAATATATTTTGACCATGAATTGTCCTTTTAACCTCACACAATAGGGGGCATCTATTATAGCATATTTTTCCACATGAGTTACAAATATGCTTACTTTGTCGTCTTCTATAATATTCACTCCCTTTGAATACTTCCTTGTCCTTCTCTAGGTCAATTATTTTATCCCTTCTCTATAAAAATCCTCAAAAAAACCCATTTTTATGCACATATGCACCCTAGAAGTGTATTACCCTCATATATGCACCCTACCAATGTATTTCCCATGTGTGCCCTATTTTGAGGTTAAAAAATAATAATTTCTTGATAAAAGTGAAATTAGTTTCAAGGGTTCCAACCTCATTTTTCCTATGAATAACCACTATAACTTCCCTAACTTTGGGCTCCTCAAAATTATAAAAGGGCTAAGAAAAGGTTGAGAAGGAGGAGAGAATACATTATCATCCTTATGCTAAAAATTTTTCATTAAATCCAGAACCCTACTCTCGAGTTTTCAAACCTTCCCCATATTTGGAAATATGTATTTCCAACAGTCTCTACTTTCTATATGGTCGAAAATCTACATTCTTGTTTTCTTGGGATTGATTTATGTGGAGCATAAAGGAGTTTTGCATGTGCGTGTATTTTGACACAAATTTGTTGATAGGGGTTCACTCTCTATCAACACCCTTAACTCAGCGGTCGCCCTTAGCACCAACCCATATAGGTTTTACCGTATCCAGCAACACCTACGGAGCAAATGAGGTCTCACCTGAGATGTTAAAGGGAGGACTATTGAAACCATGTCTCTGCAGTAAGAAGGAGGATTTTGCACATCGATTGTTCCACTATCACATAATTACTTCATAGATTCAAGAATTGGTTCATTATTTCATATCCATACCATTATTTATTAGATCACATTAAAACATTAAAATTTCATCAATACAAAAAAAATCAATCATCATAGCATGATTTAAAACATAAAAGCATCGCATCATTCAGAAAGAAGCATGATACTGTGATATCCATCCATTCACATCACATCGTAGCAAAACAGGAAAACAGAAAGATGCAAAAGACACAGTATTTCTATCAAATCACTGCCATGTCATACTACTTCGCATCAAAACCGCAGGTTCTCAAAATAGTTCCACAATTCATATCACTCATCCAAAGGTCTCTCCAAAAGGATGTCTCTAAAAAGATGATGTCTCATCATTAAAACTCCTAGATCTATTTATAAGCTTGTTCCTTTTACAAAATGGTCCACTTAGATCAACTTCTTAACTACTTGGACCAAAAATACAAAATAATGACCAAGATCTACAAAATATGACCAAAATCCACAAAATATGACCAATCTGCCCTATGGACCACATTTTCCCTTGCACATCATATTTTACCTTGCGCATCATCCTTGATGTCATGCAGTTAATTATCCTCAAAACTTCCTGCCAACGGCCCCCAACATAATCTTGTGGCTCAACCTCAGGCGACGTCAGCTGGAAATGGTGTATTCATTGATCCTTATAAGCTTGAAGTCCTCATACTGCTGCATGACTTCTTTGACTTGTTCCTTCACTCTATTGGTGACTTCCATGCTTTTTGTAGCCTCCCACTCCAGTGTATGCTCAGCAATCCTTGCACTCACCTATCTCCTTCCATTTTTCATTTCTTGAAGCGCATTTACTGCTCTGGTGAGTGATGCGCACCAATGTCGTGGAACTCTTCAAGATGTGTTGTGCATCTCAGTTGTTGCTCACTCGCCTTTGTAACTCACTATGTTAACTCCTTTAGTTTTGTTTCCTTTGTGACCTACATAACTAGAGGCATAGTTTTGATCGATGTCCTCAGTGTAGCCAACTGTTCCTTGGATTCTCTAATTTGCGTATTGAGCTGCTCCAATTGCTCATCTTGTACTACACTACCCAAAAACTGTGTAGTCACATCAGCCACCAACTTAGCTTCTTTCTCCATCTCCTCGATTTATGCCACAAAATCTTTAATAGCAGTCTTGCTCTTTGTAGCCATCTCCGACGATGTGCCTGGGTTTACCAATGCATGCAAATATTCAATGACGCATTTGAATGCCATAATCACTTCTCCAAACCTCTTTGATTTTTCCTCAGCATCCATCTCTTAGGTGATATTCAGAACTTCCTGAAAGGCTACAACAACTGTCACTTATAACCACACTCTGTCGTCCGATAGTTGCACCTTTTTTACAATTAACCTATCTTTCTCCTTCTTCAATTCTTCAATATCTTTCTTTGTTGTTGTTTCTTACTCTTGTGATTTCAGAATATGATCATGAACTATATGTTCCCGATCAATGAGGCCTTGAGTGGACAATCTTTGCTAGCACACCAATATGTTTGTTGGAAACTCATTGACATCCACCGTAATGATTTCAAACTGCTGCAAAGTCACATCAATATCCTCGCTTAGTGTTTCCACTACTTGTGGCATAATTGGCACTATTATTGCGCTTTGCTTGCACTTGTTGTTGTTGTAATTTCTGCCACAATGTGGTCTACTTGTACATCTACCATCAGCGGTGTGATATAGTAGCCTCTCAATTCTCTTGTCTCCTCTCAGTGTGTGTCTCTTCAAATTTCCTTTCAGCATCTAAATCAGTCAGGGTCCTCGAAAATGCTTCCTTCGAATCCTAATCATTGTCTTCCATCGATGCCTGATCTACTGGTGCATCCATTGGAGGGCCTGCCTCATCATCTAATATCTCCTCTAGACTCACCAGTTCTTTCTAGTCTACAGGCCTCTCCACCACCATGGCATCCAATTCATCCCCAGTAAGCTTAAATTGCATCACTAACCATTGTTTTTTAGGGTCCCGCCACGCTTGCACGTGGATAGCATGCAGAAAAATAGTGAATCGAATGACTCACGTATAATTCTCCACTACTTCCTATGTGAGTCATGGAACCTACACAGCTAAAAACTACAATGCGTCATAATACAGCCAAAATTGTTTGACTCAGTCCTTCATATTGTCTTCTTGACTCAAGTGCCATATGTTCTGGTATCTCATGCCCTTGCAAGATTGGGAAACTGTGACATCCATTCCTTGGTATTTCTATGGATCCATCCATGAAACTAATGCAATCAGTATGAGTAGCTAACTATAGGTGAATGACCACTTCCACTGCTACAAAATCATCGCATGTTCCTTCAACTGGTTCAATAAGAAAAAGGATTAGTTCATTTGTATGCCTGCAGCACATAGTTCAGCACATACAACCACCCATGAGGTGCATTGGCTCAATCAATTATTTTGCAAAACATTGCTGGAAAGAATCCCAACTGCAATATGCAGAGCTCGCTCATTGATACTATCCACAAAATACACCCTCCCATCTTGCTCCAAGTCGTATTTCTTCTTGATCTTGGTAGCCATTCATTTATCATTATTCTTGCTATGAAAGTATTTCGATGGGTCGATCCCCTGCATGGGAAACCCCGTGATCTATGATAGTAATTCTACAGTGACTAGAACTGACCGGTCCATCCATAGATACCCTCCATGGAAACATGCCAACATTTTCTTAGAGCATGCATTAGCCTCTGTCAATCGACCAAAGTGAGACATGTGAATTAGGCCTAAAATTCTCGACCACTACAATCCTGTCTCCCACTCATGCGGAGTGTGCACTGTTGGATCTCCCTCTTTCCCTGTATGCTTCTCAAATAGGTTTGTGGTATAGTCAATCAAGGTGAGAAGGTCATGGTCCTCGTACTCCATCTTGACTAAGAAATTTGCAATATCAAATGTACACTTCATTCCTTTCGAAATTGTGGGCATCATGATTGGATATTTCTGGTTCTTTGTTAGTTTCCACTCCTAGGGCACCATGTTTGCGCGAGGGAACAAAACCAAGGATATATGTCATGGTCACTATTTCCCTTATTGTGGAGGCCTCATCTTCCTCCACTTCTACTCTGGTCAAACTTCATGTGCTTCTCTTCTTCTATGTTGGATATTTGGGCCTACTGGCCCCCCTCTTATTTCTTATGACCGAAGATGATCCGACTGGCATACTAGCCATTTCTTCTTCAATGGGGAGACCAGTTACTGGTGGTGATTCCTGAGCACTCCCACTAGAAATTTTGTGTGTCATTGAGGCACTCTGCATAACTAGTAATGGCACACCAACACTCGTTGTGTTCTTCAACCTTACTCAACATTTCTATCTCACTCAGCTCTACCCTTCAATCTCAACTCTGCAATTCACTCGCTGCAATTCAAGCTCTGCAACATGAACTTCACAATGGTGATTTCATCCCACGGCCTGTTAATTCTTCAAAATGTGGGCTCGATTGTGTGAATGATTTTCCAATCATTTCTACCAAATTCTCCATTCATCACCCGAATCCATCGTTGATCGTGTCGAGCTAATGGTCATATCCACCATTAATGTGTGTCTCGTCCAAAAGCGCCACCGAATAACTAGATTAACTACTGCATTTATTCCCCGATTTGAATCTATTTCATCCTTACAGATGTCACGACATTGATCCCTAACTATGACCTCAACTCCTCTACTTTCACTGCCACTTGATCCAAGCGCGACAACCTCTTAACTACCATCTGATGCAAAAATAAAGAGATTTTTTTTTATCAATTTGAACAATTCCTCAAGCATTGCGTTGTACCGGGCCTATGATGTAGGGATTCAGCCAGCTTCCATTCACTAACTTAGGCAGCAGCACGCCATCTAACTATTGAAACTATATTGCGCCTCCCTCGGTAATGAAATTAATAACATAAGGAACCATCTAATGCATCTATAACTAACATGGATGTTTCACAAACTTGTTGTCATACAACACCACTAGGTCTCCTTGCTAAATTTTTTTGATCTTGATATGTCGATTATGCCATATTTTTTGTGGTTCCTCTCAACGCGTTGATGAAATCCCACGACAAAGCGGTCCTCTAATTGCACCAACTGAGCTACGTATTCTTCCAAGGCTCTTGCATCATCCATCCCTGCCGCTACTGCAATGCACAAACTTGGCACAATGTATTCCATTGGCATGACTATCTCCTGACCATACACCAACTTAAATGGTGTCTTCCCTATCAACCTTTTGCAGGTAGTGTATTAGGCCCATAATTCTTCCAGAATCTTCAAATCTCAATCATCATGGTTTGCATTATAGACCTTTGTGAGTGCATGCTCCAACACCTTATTGAATGCTTCAACAATCCCATTAGCTTGCGGAACTCCTCTGTTAGCGCGTTGATGGTGCGATTGATGAAGTGGCTCCCCTCATCACTCAATAATATATTTGGACAACCAAAATGAGTGACAACATTGTCAAATAGAAACCGTGTTGCAGTCACAGTAGTGCAATCTATGACTAGTGCAGCTTCTTCCCATCTTGTCAAATAGTTTGTTGCTGTAATGATATATCACGCTCTGGTTCTATTTCCTGATGGGTTGATTGGTCCCACAAAATCCATTTCCCATTTGTTAAATTGTTGCAGTGTTACTTGAGGAACTAACAGCATCTCTTCCCTTCGTGATGGTTTTCCAATTCTTTGGAAAACATCACAAGTTCATGCATATCACTACAACAAAAACTGGATTTAGCATCTCTTTTTGCATCCTTTTTTGCGTCTAGACCATCTTTCTATGTATTTTTCTTCATTTTATGGAAAAAATGGTGCAATTTCACGGGTTGGTGCTATTTTAGGCTTTTTTGCATCCTTTTTCTAAATCTGGCGCAAATTGTGGCATAATTTGCACTGGGTTTTGCACCTAGTTATGCGCCAGGTTTTGCATCAGATTTTGCGACAGGTTTTGAGACTAGTTTTGCACCTAATTTTGTGCCTATTTTGTACATATACTCTTGGTGCGCCCCCTTTTACGCCAATGTTTTCCTCAACTTTTACGCCCTTGTTTTCATCCACTTTTGCATCCACTTCTGCTTCTTTTTTTGCATCCCTTCGTGCACCAAGTTTTGCATCAAATTTTACATCCTGTTTTGAGTCTAGTTTTGCATCTCGTTTTGTTTCAGCCATTTTTGCATCCACTTTTGCATCCATTTTTTCATCCACTTTTGCACCCACATTTTCATCCCTTTTTGCATCCCATTTTTCATCCATGTTTATGTCTTTTTTTGCATCTACTATTGCATCCATGTTTGCATCCACTTTTTTCGTGTCCCAATTCACACCCATTTTTGCATTTACTTTTACACCCACTTTTGCTTCAACTTTTGAATCCACGTTTGCATCTTTTTTTGCATCCAATTTTACATCAATTATTGCATCCCTTTTTGCATCCATTTTTGCATTGGGTTTTGCATCGGGTTTTGCGTTGGGTGTTATGACTACTTTTGCATCTACTTTTGTTGCATCCACTTTCGCATCCAATTTTGTATCCAATTTTACATCCATGGTTGTATCCACTTTTGCGCCACTTTTTTCATCATGTTTTTCTTCCATGATAGCATCATTTTTTGCATCCACTTTTGCATCACCTTTTACATCCATTTTTGGTGCACCCCATTATGCGCCCACTTTTGCGCCTACTTTTGTTGCATCCTTTTTTGCATCCATGT
>LPNX010839427.1:4843-31307 GCA_001517045.1 Pseudotsuga menziesii
TGAAAGGGATACTGAAGGGTCGAATCCGTGCGATCTAAAGGCATATGGAAGGCCAGGAGTCATATGAGTCTGATCCAAGTCAAGGAACAGTCCAAAAGGATTTGGATTTATGTACACATCCCGATGTACGCGACTATAGGGGACATATCCGCGTATGTACGCGGATATCGAGGGAAAATCCGCGTATATCAATATTCTAATGTTTTTAGGGATGATCAAGGTAACATCAAAAGATATAAAGTGGTCCAAAGGGGCTAATGAGTCTGCAGCGGGACAAGGGAAGGCCATACAATGTGTGATTCACCTAGTGTGGTGAAATCCGCTATAACATCATCAACTCTCAAAGTCCAGAGGATTTCTCCCAAGGTATAGTAGCTCAGTTAACCTTCACTAGGGTGTTAAACAACTTATCTTAAGCTCCTACAGTCTAACACGCTTAACATCAACTACGCTCAACTTGGTGAACTAGATATATAGAAGTCACTTAACACTGTAACTGTTAGCTATCGTGAATCAAGCACTGATAAACTCATATACAGAATACTCAACACATTCAACTCGCCTTTAACCTTCTATGTTACTATAAAGTGAAGGATAGCATACATACATTCATTAACTGATAAGCAAAGTTCATGTAACAGATAACATATAGCAAACAAGTTAAAGCACAATCACATGAAACAGTCGCACAACGTACGGATGTACGTGGTTCACTTCCAGGGGGGAAGCTACGTCCACAGGAACTGTGTTTTATATTATGTCTTGAGAGAGTATACACAGGTCCACTGCAACCTCTTATGTAGCTTGAGATCTTTTGGGAAACTCCACGCACATAGTTGGGAGCCCTTCTCTCTTAAATATCTTCTCTTCCTATTATGCTTTCTTCTTACAATATATCCTTTCTCTCTCTCTCTCAATCCTTGCAGATTGTTACATTCATGCTCAAGGAGCTGGCCGCTGGTTATAGTAAGATAACTACAGACTTAACAACAGAACTAGAGCTCGACTCTTTCTCAATGTATTACAATACTGATGACAACTAGAATTAATCCAAACAACACCCCACCATCTAACCTTTTACAATACAAAATACATGCTTAAATAGGTGGCCTGAAGGTCTCACCATGATACAAAACTGTGGGCCTATCCCAACAGTAACCCAAAAACCCTAACTGTGACAGTCGGCCTATATGTACTTTGAACTACCGCTTACCGGTCACACCACAACTTTCTACAGTGTTCCGTGATTTCTGGCACTAACTGTGGGTATGGGCACCGCTTCCTCGGTTGCTCCCCTTCTGTCCTTTGTCTTTAATACCTCGGCCCGTTGCTCCTTTTTCATTTATGAGGGTAGTTGATCCCTCCTATCGTCACCGCTGCCTTAAATGCAGTGGTTGAGCTCTCTCTTCTCGGTAGGTTCAGGTACTGTTTCCTTTGACTTCCTTGTTCCGATATAGCAGCTTTTCTTGTAGCTCCGGGGCCCTGCTCCAACAAGGCCCAAGTGGGGGACTCAGTTTCTCTGACTCGCATATGTGCCGAAAGAGTTTGTCTCTATTGTAATCTCTGTTTTATATTAATAGAAATATCGTTTCCTTTCCAATAATGTGTATTTAAATGAGTATTTTATTCATGGATATTTTTAAATACTTATATGTTATTGATTATATATGCTAGAGTAGGTCTAACACGATTATATATAGCATGCTTGTCTTGTTTTCTAGTGTTGAGATAGCAATTCATCAATACAAGCTGGAGTTGGAAAGCTCAATGGGGATCTACATCAACTGTCTGGAATAAGGTACGAATCGAGATCCTTTACTGTTAGATATTTGGTTTCTATTGCATATAGGAAAGGATTGATTTCTGGAGTCAACCTATCTATTCTGGTACCCCAAGCCATAGGAATTTCTCTCCGTAACAACCTTTCTCTTGGTCCCTTGCAACATCCTCAACATCTCGAACCCTTGCATCATCACCCTCATCGTCTCTGAATGCATCATCGTAACCCTCAGCAGAACCACGTTCCTCTACAAACACATGTGATCAAGCATAATTTAGTATATAAAGACACAGTCATATATATATATACACATGTGGAAATTAGCAATTTATTTAAATAAATTATATATATGTAACATATTACCAATAAAATGTGGTTGGTTTATTGTTCGTTCTCTAAGATGAAAACCAAAAGAGGAAAAATTACCACAAGATCAATCAAGCATACGACTAGATACGGATGCTTGGCCAATCTCACGAGACAATCTATTATGTCATCTCTCTACAAAGAAAAGTGCTAACAGTTAGTAAAATCAATAAAAATATTTTAAACAAATATAAATATGCATGCATACTCAAAATTTTGCATGTGCATAAATTTTAAACATGTACTAGTGTCTTGATATAATACGCTAGAATCCCTAGATGTATCATACCATCTTTGAGAGAGAACATTCAAAGGTGTTTTAGTAAACGTATAAGTTGTATTAGGCGTCCCTGTCTCCATATATGTCTTAGTACATCTTTGACTTGAAGAATGATTCAATGCTTCATCTCGATCCATCTCTTCTATTTCTCCTATAAATATGAACACAAGAATCAATGAACTAATGCAGTTTAGACAATGGAGACTGACTGTAAGATTGCTATGCAATTTAGCCCATAGAAATTTTTTGAGGACATAAAATACCAATTCAATATATTTATTGTGTGCCCCTCTTTCTGATGTTAATTTGCGTTGTTCCCATAGGTATCCCCCTTTATTTATCCCAAACAAGCAATTACTCATCTGAAGGATATTTTTTTAAGGGTATAATATGTTAATATATCTCCCAATTACACACCATATGATATGACACCACACAATATCCTTTACCTTCATCCAATCATGAAGACCTATGATACATCTCCCATCACCCCTAGATATAAATAAATGGATGAATAGGACTGCATAACTACATTCCATCTATAAAACTAAAATAAGTATCTTAATTGATTAGGGAATAAGCCAAACCAATCAATAATTCTAGGTAAGTTGAGCTTCCATGTTATTGCTAACCCGGTGTAGTATTAAATATGAGTAAACATAGCTGAATTATTAAATCTTTGTTGGGTAAACTGCTCTACTAGAGCAACAAGATTTGAACCCAAAATACAACAACATTCAGCGAAAAGTATTTTTTTCTCGGATTTCAATTTGAAATTCCAAATTTTGATTAATGTTTTTTAAATTCTAGAATTAATCATCGGATTTTCAACCCCTTTGTCATCATATTTTTTACCCCTTTTTCGTCGAATTTTCGTCGCCTTTGTCATCGGATATGCGATGTTATTTAGTTAGATTTGCGACGTATTTGACATATTTTTTTCAACGGTAGCTAGGCTTTTTGCAATGTTAACTAGGTTAATATTGTCGGTTATTCGACGATAGTAGAATTTGAAAATGTATAAATTACAGAAACACCCAAACATGTTTTCTATAGAAGCGATGGACGATTTGTGGAAATACTTTTATTACTCGATAGACGGTTTGAGGAATTTTTTTATTCTTTGATGGACGATTTACATAATTTTTTTATTTGTCGATGGACTATTTAAGGACATCATTTTATTCTTCGATAGATGGTTTGCAGAAATCATTTTATTCTTCGACAAACCACTGTTTATGGAAATAGTGATGTGTGGACCTTCACTTTTAATATTGTAGATAGTCTTCATTCACGGTTTTTGCGACGAAATGTGAAATAACAATATTCCTGATCCAAAAGAACAAAATCAACAATTGCTTGCTAGATTGTGGGATGCAGGGAAAAGAAGGGGAAATGGGAAATGTTATTGTCCATGTAGTCAATGTAGGGGCTTTAAGAGGAGAAGAATATTGATCAAAACAACCACAAAACATTGTAGGTAACATGGATACACTAAGGGGGGGAATGAATATCATCCATTTGTAAGTTTAGCATTATAAAGTTTTTATATTTTTTTCTTTGGTAAATGTATATATTATTTTAATATTTCCTATATTAACTTATATCTGTTGATGTATCCATGTAATTATAAAGGAAATACATCCTGCGGCATATCGTCTAGAGGAAGTGCTTTCAGAACAAGTACCGGAGGAACATGGAGCTATGCTTAATGGACAACAAGTTAATGATCCTATTGAAGAAGATGATCATACTAATAACGTAGTTGAATATGATGGTACAAATAAATTGATCCATGATTCATTTAATGTTAGAATATATGATGATGATGATGATGATCATGAAAACATTCTTGACTTTGATGATGTTCATGATATACCTCTTCTTGAGAAGGCATATGAAACCCTTTATGAAGGCATACAAACCCCTTTATAAAGGCTCCAACACAAATATTCTCTTTGTTATATTGTTGACAATGAACTTGAAGTTTATGAATGTTTTTTCTAACATATCAATCACATGGATGTTAAGGTATGTAAAATAATCCTTCACATATATATGATCACGATAAAGGTTATCTTTGTTCCTCCAATAATTGTATTGTTAATTCATAATTTAAATTAATACAGATGAAATGTGTTTCATTAATATTATTGATATATTATATTAACTCTATTTTTATTTTTATTTGATGTAGCTTGATAGTTGAATTTTTGTTACCACCATCAAATATTTTACCTCGCACGTATCGAGATTTACTTGCCATCATGAAAGATATTGGAATGCATTATGAAACAATTCATGCATGCTTTGATGACCATGTTATATATTATAATCAACATGAATTTGCAACAGAATGTCTGGAATGTCATATAAGTAGATATCAAACATATCAAGTAACAAAAAAGGTTCCTCGAAAGGCTCTTTTTTATATTCCCATCATTCCACATTTGAAACGACTGTTAATGAGATCATATTACAGAGAGGATAAAAGAGGAGGCTAAAACAATCCATGACAAGTATCTAAATCGCATACATGTATGATCCAAGTCTTGTTATGTAAATAAGTTACGTTTTGATATGTTGAAATTTTAAATATTTGACTACTATTATATATTTTGATTTGAAAAAGAAATTAATTTCATCAAATAGAATATTCAAATAATATTTCATTTTGATTGTATTTGAATATATCACCTTTTTGTATTTGGAGATCTATAAGATTCGACCAACATATTTTATAGTGGGACAATTTGTACATATGATAAACAAGAGAATAAATGTAGGTGCAAAGAAACCAATATTTTTTTTTTGAACAATGTGCTTCCACCTAATGGTAAGTTAAATCTTATCAATTTTAATTTGATGTTCAACTTTACAGCTAATATTGTTTGTCATTTTCTTTTTCAATACTTAAGTCCATCGTATTTCAATAATGATGGAATAGACACGAATATGCATATCTCCACTGTATTTCAATAGTGATGACATGGAGATCGAATATTGATGTTTTTTTGTGGCATTTCACGGATCTCTAAAATGAATCACAAGCCAAATAACTATCAGTTCAATGTTATGTTCTAATCATAGTCAATGCAATTCTTTATCCTTTCAATCAATTTAAGGATTTAGTGTGAATTATGGTAGTTATTAACATAATTTAGAGTTTTCCTCTTACAATCAACATCATCATCGTCATTGTCATCATCATCATTGTCATCATCATCATAACTAACATCATCATAATCATCGGCATCGTCATCATAACTAACATCATCATAATCATCGGCATCATCACTATCATCATCATCATCATCATAACAATTTTAGCTGGAAAAACCATATCTATAGATTAATTAATGTGCTACATGGGGCCAACGTTGAATTTTTTATATATATGCCAGCTTGATATGAAATTTGGAATGGTTTGACTAAACATATGCATTGACAAAGTGCGATGCTTTCCAGAATCAAACATCATCATCATCATTATTTTCATCATCATCATCATCATTTTCATCATCATCATCATATTCATCATTTCATATGACATCAACATCATGGTCACCATCTCCATCATCATTATCATCATCAAACATGACTAACACTAACAATTCAGGAAACAAAAACCATACCTATAGATTAACTATTAATGTGCTACGTGGGGCCAACATTGAATTTTTTTTTATATGTGTCGGCTTGTTCTAAACTTTGACATGGTTAGACTAGACGCATGTATTTCCACTGTGGGAGGGTTTCCAAACTCAAACATCATCATCATCACCATCATCAACGTGATCATCATCATCATCATCATCACCATAATCATTATCATCATCATGATCACTGACACTAAATATTCGAGCAGCAAAAACTATACCTATAGATTAATTAATGTGCTATGTGGGGCCAACATTGAATTTTTTTTAATATTTTCCATCTTGGTATGAATTTTGACATGGTTAGAATAGACGCATGCATTGACAGTGTGGGAGGGTTTCTAGACTCAGACATCATCATCATCACCATCATCCTCCTCCTCCTCCTCCTCATCACCATCATCATCATTGTCATGATCATCATCGTCATCATCATCATCATCACTGACACTAATAATTCGAGTAGAAAATCCCATACCTATAGATTAATTAATGTGCTACGTCTGGCTAACGTTGAAATTTTTTAGATATCTGTCGGCTTGGTATGAAATTTGGCATGGTTTGACTAAATACATGCACTGACGGTGTGGGATGGTTTCCATACTTAAAGATCATCTCCATCATCATCATCATCATAATCATCATCATCATTGTCTTCATCATTATCATCATCATCATCGTCATCATCATCATCATCATCATCATCATCATCATCATATTCATCATCATAATCATCATCATCATCATCTTCATCATTTCATATCACATCAACATCATGACTGCCATATTCATTATGATCGTCATCATCATCAAACATGACTTACACTAACAATTCGAGCCGCAAAACCCATACCTATAGATGTGCTACCTGGGGCCAACGTTGAATTTTTTATATATGTGTCGGCTTGGTCTGAAATTTGGCATGGTTACATTAGACGCATGCACTGATGGTGTGGGAGGGTTTCTAGACTCAAACATCATAATCATCATCATCATCATCATCATGAATGACACTAGCAATTCGAGCAACAAAAACCATACCTATAGATTAATTAATGTGCTACATGGGGCCAACATTGAAATTTTGGATATATGTGTCAGCTTGGTCTAAAATTTGGCATGGTTATACTAGACACATGCATTGACAGTGTGGGAGAGTTCCCAAACTAAAAAATAATAATAATAATCATCATCATCATCTTCGTCGTCGTCGTCATCATCATCATCATCATAATCATCATGTGTGACACTAACAATTTGATCAACAAAAACCATACCTATAGATTAATTAATGTGGTACGTGGGACCAATGTTGAAATTTGTATATATGTGTCATCTTGGTCTGAAATTTGGCATGGTTTGACTAGGCACATGCATTGAAAGTGTTGGAGGGTTTCTAGACTCAAACATCATCATCATCATCATGACTGACACTAATAGTTCAAGCAACAAAAACCATACCTATAGATTAATTAATGTGCTATATATGTGCTGGCTTTGTCAAAAACTTGGCATGGTTTGACTAGGCACATGCATTGACAGTGTGTGAGGGTTTCCATACTCAAACCTCATCATCATAATCATCATCATCGTCGTCATCATCTTCATAATCGTCGCCGTCGTCATCATCATCATCATCATTATCATCATCATCATCATTATTTGTTAAATCATATCACTGTATAGATAATGGAAAATAATTGTCGTGAATGAAACCGACAACTTGTAAAGTTTGGAATGGGGCATGGGATCATATGAACATGAAAGGAAGTTGATGGATGAAGCAACAATGCTTAATGGAATTGACAGGGCCACTATGCAAGAAAAACTATTAATGAAAAAGGAATCATTACCGTAAGACACAAGGGAGGGGGTCATAAGTGTTTCTATTGTCAAATTGATTTTCAATGAGACAGGAACACATGATATCAAGATAATTTAGATCCATAGAATACAATCCTAATAGAAGTGTATACATTTCCAAGGTGAACTGCTGTATTTAATCATAATGCATGTATCTTGAAAGTTTTACTTGTTATTTTCATCATAACGGATGGGGTTTACAAGTGGTCACATGTGGAACTTTTTGATAGACTAGGAGTGATATGTGGCCTCTATGTGGAATATGGGAATCGTTATGAGATTTTGCATACTATAGATGAGTCCTGAGGTGGTCACGAGGAATTGGATATGATCAAGGGAGGGGATTAATTCCCTTTGATGCTAGATGATGCATTTAAGGGTTGAGACCCATAAAAAATTCCATAAACCACATAACATGACCCATATAAGGGATCAATGTCCTTCGAGTGAGAGACTTGGTATTCCATGGCTAGGGAAGAACTCCACAGATTTATACCCTAAACAAATATTCTTGAGATAATGGGAAATAATCAAGGCCTATAATTGCGATAGATCCCTCTAAAAGGAATCTCTTGCATACATTTGGGATATGGATGCCATTAGGATTTTTTTACATATATTCGGTGGGTATTAGGGCCTTGACCATGGTAAGAGGAGGAGATAAAATTCCTTAATGCATAAATTAATATTATAGTTATTATGGGATATGATATATTCATTAAATCACCTCTAGAAAACTCTATAAATTACATTTTTCCTTGAGTGAAATATGGGTACCATTACGAGGTTTTGCACACAAGATATGGATGTATAGAATTTGCCCAAAAAATGAAGGTTCTATGGCCCTAGTTTGCGAATGAACTAGGCCATAAACCTCCATATAAATTTGGATCATTGTCCTTTGGTGGGATATGAGTGTCATTAGCACATTTTATATACTAGGAATAAAAAAAAATAACAAATAATACATAAACATAATAATACAAAAAATACAAAATTTAACACATAATACCTTTTCTGGGGTTCATAATACATTAAAAAATAACAAATAAAATAAATAAATCAATCAATAAAGAAAAACTAAAAACATATATAACTACACCATTTACTTCATTGTTCACTTACCTGCACCTAAGTTCCCTCCCATGTGTTACAAAATTTACAGTGCAATACTTTGGAGTTCCCTCCCAGAGTTGGCCATTACTTCAGGCTGATACTCTGCGACATGAGATTTGTCTTCTGCGGTTGGTTTCTTTGTTGGATTGATTCTTGAAACTTGGACAAATCCAGGGTTTCCTTCACTAGTTTTTTCATTGCTCTGTTGTTTTCCTTCGCGGGTTACTTCACTAGTTTCTTCATTACTCTGCCAATTTCCTTCGTGGGTTCCTTCATGGGTTGATTGACCCACCGTGGCTAGTTTCAGGGAATCATGACTGGTTTCAAGAGTTCATTGACTACAAAAATGTCTTCTGTAAGTACAATTTTCTATGTGAATTGAAAATTTCCTCACATCATTTTTTTATGTCAATAATTATTTTTTGGGCATTTTCCCTCCATGGGAATTGAACTCCTGACCACCAGGTAAATTGAAATGAAATATACTATACTATACATCGCCAAAACATCCCTGGTTAGCTACCAAATATGAATCTTGAACATGGTAGGTATATTCTTTATGTGCTTCCACTCCCTCTGATCTAAAGAATTATTATTTCATTTTATCTCCCTCCTAATTAAAGGTGAGATTCGCATTAATTGCTTAGTGGGTAAAGCTACCTCTTCTCGGGATGACATGATACAACCCTTCCCTTTACCTTCAGTGTTAGCCTCCTTCTGTCAAGCGAGCTAGTTCCTTCTTGCCCATGTAAAATCCTATCAATGACATAGGAGAGACACGCACAAAGATAGGGGCAAGGAATTATAGACAAAGCTTATAACCTTCTTGAATTATTTTTGTCCTATTGAAGGCTAGTTAGCAGTAGGAAGCAATTTCTGACCATACATTGAGTATTGTATGAGATTCGAGGGTTTGTTTGTAGAGAATTATGTAGATGTGATATGAAATCAAAACCCTAGATCAAATTCCCTGAATCTGTTAATATTCTTCGAACTGATAAGAAACATGTCCAAGGGGAAACAATCCTTGGTCCTATAATTTAAGCTTTTATAAACATCCCCAAAGTTCCAAAATAAGCAGTGGATTATAGCCCTAACAGAATAATATTCCTAGTAGCAACAAAAATAAACAGTAACCCTGGTTGAGTTATTACATAGAGTGGAAGCATTTTATTAATTTTATCAAGGTCGATATTATTGTTTCTGAGTAAAACAACCTCTTTCTATTGGCCGTGAGGTGTATCAGCTAGTGTGTAACTACTGGGCATGATTGTGTCTCTTCTAGGCATAACTGAGTATCTTTTCTAGTGTGATGGTAGGTATACCCTCTAAGATCTACACAAGAGGATATTTACGAATGTATATAAACACACATACACTACCTTTTAGGAATAAAGCCTTCCAAAATAGTGAAAACCATAAAAATTCACCTCACGGCTCTGTTATTTTGTGCACAACATAGAATTATCCATGTACGTAGATAAAGTAGCAAACCACTGCGAACTTCAGCACACCTCACAATTTATATTGAATCAGCTATATGTTAGCACTTAATCCACAAGTGCCCATCTTTAACCACAGACCCATATGGTATTCCATTGTACTTCTTAGGGTAAACAAAACCCCGTGCAAGTTTGACTGTGATATACCTTTATGACCGTTGATTGAACTAACCCTCGATCATCATTGTTTTTCCTCGAGAAGGATGTGGTGATTTCTCATCACTGTCGATCAAATTTCTAATGTACAGAAACCATTGATCACCCTCTGCTTCTGTCTACACCTTCAAAGCACGAAATTCATGTAACTCTCAATGGAATTTGATAATCACCATGCATAATATTGATCATATGCAGAATTTTTAACCTCTATCAGGTTGAGAATAAATATTCTATGAATGAATTTAGCAATCCTTCCATCAATTTCCAAACATGAACAATCTAACATAAACTTTGCATACCAATAGAGACTAGTTCTCTAAATTCCACAAATACAAAAATTCGAGTTTTATTTATAAATACCTTTCTTAAAACTTGAAAATCACAAATAGACTAAATACAAACAAATATTTTCTGACTCTATATATTGTCCAGGAACTAAATTCTGAGATCTTCCTTTTTTGATCTAGTCTTCAAGCTTCAAAATGAGCTACCAAAAAAAATCCTCAAGCTACCTTCAGCTAATTAACACAATAACCGAGTCTGCATTAAATACAACTATTGATTAGTTCTCTAGATCCTACAAAGAAGGAATTTAGTCCTTAGTAGACTCTACTAACCCCTATGAATCACTAACAAACTACTAATTTCTCTAAACTAACTCACCCAAATTTCAGTCCTATCTATTACATGTGGAAGGATCGAAGATCCTTATCCATTTTTATTCAACTTTTAACAAAACATAACAAATTACATAAGAGAGACCCTAGGTCTCTTTGAAATTCAAAATAACATAGTGAAGTCATAAATGACTTCAAATAGGTAGTCTATGCCCCTGCATCATAGTGTGACTGTGTTTCATTGCTGGGAAGCTTGCTCATATCTACATAAATAAAGAGACTCCCAAATAAGTATAACATCAAACATATGTTTTCCACACCCTACTATATACAAAGAATGGGTAGGTTGAAGCCATAAATGTTACATTACTATCCATCCTTAAACACATCGTTAATGCTCCAGGTGACCATTGTCACACCAAGTTATATCCTACACTATGGGATTACAAAAAGTTCATTATAATTTAAAAGGTCCCACACAATGGAGATTGCATATCTCCATGATGACCTACTCATTGTTATATAGAGCTAAAGTTATGTTTCCCTAAGAGGTCTTAGTCCCATCACTTAGCATTACACTACATGATTCTATACGTGATGAAGAGCTTGTCACCACACGTATGGTAGAGTTAGAGAGCCTAGATGAAAGGAATATCAAGCATTGGAGCACATGCAGTAGTGCCATAGTTACATAGTTAGGGTGTGTAACAAAAATCTCTTGGCTTAAACCTTTACTAAGGGATATATGGTTTTATGTCAGTACTTTGAAGTGTAGGAATAAAGTATTTCTAAGGACTAATCCAACCTCTAACTAAAGTATACTACCTTGGAACTAAGACCCAAAAATACTATAACTACACTTTCAAACACTTGGTATTAGTATAAATACACCCATGCTTATAAGTCCTCAAGATAATGATATCAATTCGTTGGATATATGTTTCACCTAGAAATATCACCTTGCTTATCATTCTCCATGAGAATTTCACTCTGCCTTTCAACCTCCCAGAAATCCTGGCTTCAGTCACCTTGGTCACTCTTTTCCCAAACCTAGAAGGGGTGCAGCCTTTATGTTTTTTTCATAGAGCATTGGCGATGCCTGTCACAGTTGACCAACAAGCACCATTTTCTCCTTCCTTTGGAAAAACCCTAGATCGATTATTTTGACAGTTTTGCTAAGAGCACCAGTGGTGAGAAAATGAGAAAAAAGAAGCTTCTAGAAGCTTCCATCCAGAAACCTCCATGGGGTTAGTTCCTATATGCTTGGGAAAGGTGGAATTTGCCTTCCTCACCTATAGGAATCTCATCCTATCCTTTTTTGAAGTCATCTCTTGAGTTCTAGGCCTATAAATGAAGCCTTCATGAAGAGAGTGAGGGAGGCCAAAAAACGCATCCTTATGCTATTAGCTTGAAGTCTAAATCGGAGGCAAAGCAGAGTTAGCTTATGGTTGGAGAGGCCTTCATAATTAGGAGATTGTAGACATTCTTGTTGAGATCGAAGCCATCAACATCAAGGATTTTTGGTTGTACTTCTTTCTCGTCCATATATTAATACAAAGAAATTTCCCTTTCCCATATTTGATTGTATTGATTGTAATTACATATTATTGGATTCCTTAATCACCAATATGAATAGTCAATTTATGATGATACTCTCATCCCTTTTGTTTGTCTTGTGATCTATCTTGCAAGTACTAAACCATTGCAAGGAATTTTGGAAAAAAGACAAGCGGATCCAAGGTTGAGGTATATTGTCTCTCATGTTAGTTGATTTGATTATTCAAGGGAAGGATATGTTGCTGTCTTTTTGTTCTGTAGTTGTGACTTACATTGCAGAGAAACAAGTAGTTTCTGCACTGGTTGAGAATTCTTGATAACAAAATTGGCGGCCATACTGGGGAAGCTTAATCCAGTTATATCTGGCAAATATCCAGTCAGATTTGGTGCAGATCCAGTCATATCTACAAACTTCGGTAACCATTCCATCTATGAAGGTTATTCTCTCTCCTTTTAGTTGTTTCAATTAACAAGGTAAGATATCTATCTTATGTTTCTGATTCTTTACCTCTGTTCTAAGTAGTTTTACCCTTTTTAGTCCAGCTCAATTTTTCTGGTTTCTCCTGCAGTCCTTTAGCCTTTCAGTTCACTGTTCGAGCAATGCATTTCCCTTTGGCTGATAGAGTGTCAGTTTGTCCCAGGGCGTGTTTTCTAGTTTTGTATAGAGGGCTGACATCGCTTTCTCCTTCAACTGACAGAGTGTCTATGAGGCTTGTGTGAGGAAGGCTAGGAGCGTCAATTCATCCTAGGATGCCCTGGTGTAGTGCCTTTCAGCGCGCCAAGGTAGGTCTTCAAAACTACATGTTCAAGAATTTTTTTGTTCAAAATTTTAAACTGTCCTGATCTCTGGAGTTTTTTAGTGTGGTTTGCTTGCTTCCTTGCTGTCTGATTCACTTGTTTTTGTGAGCTCAGATCCAAATTTTTTTATCTTCTTCATTGTCATAAATGAAAGTGGGAACGTAGTTTAGTTTTGGTTTCTTAATGAAGTATCTGAAAAATATTCTTTTGAAAAGAAATCCTATAGCCTCTTCCTAGAAGATTAGTTTCTTTTTAGAAAAGACTGCTTTGTGTGCCTCATATTTTTTAGAAAAATACAAAAAGAATCTTATTACTTTCCTCTTGTTTATGCTTGTGAAAAGTGTTTGTTTTTCATTTGCATGAGTGATTTAGAAGGATAAGTCTTTTTGACATTGTAGCAGAAGTTAGTTTTGCATGGATGTTATAGGCTTAGTTTTCTTTCTCGCATTTTCAAAGACTTTAGAGTGCTTGCTTGAAGGAGATTTTTGTGTTTGAAAAGAACTTTCTTTTAATTATTTATTGGATATTTTTTTGATTGTTGAAAACAACTTTATTTTAGTATATTATTGAAAAGAAAATAAAAAGGTTTCTTACTTACCCTAGCTAGTTCTCATCAAAGTAAAAAAAGTGCATTTACATTTAGATTAATTTGCACCATTGGAGATAACATTTAACAAACATTCACCTAGTCATCCGGATAAAATTAATGGTAGCTTTAGGTCTAAAATTATATAGAAATTTGAGTGATAGGTTAGTGATGTGTTTGACCATTGTCAAGCATAGGAGCTGTCTCTTCTTGTTTGCACTACAACCCGGGACTTACACGGTTCTTCCACGTATCGTCGATATATCGTACATCCTTTCATGTACCCTTGAGGTATATAGAAAGGTACTTCATGTACTCGATTATATATTAGAAAGCCCCTTGTGAATGGTTGTGCATTAGAAATCACTACTACCGATTTGATCTCCCACGTACCTTGCGTATATCGGGAGACCCCACTAGGATACCTTGACCATCTGAGAAAAACCCTTTGGTCATCTTGTGTCGAGAGATACACCGAAAAGAATATTTGGGGAGATCATTTTGCACGTACCCCTGAGGTATATCACGAGTTGCACCTACTTGACATCCTGGTGAGAGATCGACTATTCTGAACCAATCCTATCACTTAAGTATGCTTGTGACCTTTAGCTTTGCGTAGGTTTTGCTTGTGTGATTTTCCCATTTTTTGAGATTAGACAACTTCATCCACCACAATGGCTGAGCAACTTGTGAGACGTCATTCTCGTATATTGTAGGGTTTACTTCCTGACTCTCCTCCTACTGTGGAAGGACAAGAAGGGGTAACAATGGAACATGCATCTTCTGCTAATGTTCCTGTAGGAACTGCCTTAGCTAGTGAAACCAGAGATGATTTTACTATTTATACAAATCCTTTGGTTCAATTGCCTCCTGCAGCTAATGCTTCTATTCATTTGCTGTTGGAAGGCCATGTCGATACTCCTACTGCACCAAATTATGCCCCAGATGCTCCTTTTTGGAGGAGTTCTATGGGCCAAGCTATTTTTGAATTCAGGGTTATTAGACCTTCACCAAGGAAACCTCCTTTAGGAGAAAAGGAACAGAGAAGAATTAATGCACCTCTCGATTGAGCTCGTAACTTTTCAAAGAGAGTAGAAAGAATCATTCCTCCACCTGTGTCTTGTTATGAAACTATCTTAACCCATTTAACCCGTAATATAGACCCTTGGCCTTTATCTGAAATTAAACATTCTTTTGAAGGTCATCCAACCTATGGTGAGACTTGTTTCCACCTTTCACACACCTTGGGGGTGCGTGGCAGAAATATTCAATCCACTCGGTGTGTCCTTGGGGGCAAGTCTTGAGTCAAGGCTGTCACCTTGTTCTTGACTCCTTTGTTTAGGCTCAACTCCTAACGAAGCCAAGGAGGGTAGACCCTATTAAGTTACTAGGGTAAATTAATTTAGTGTGATAGTGTTAAACTGAATAATTTTTTTAGGAGTTTGAAATTTACCATTAATAACCATAGATGACAAGATGAAAAAATGAGCACAATTAAGCACAATGCTGACACACAATATATATATTGAAAGAGTTAAACAAAGAAGCAGTGCCTTAAAAATGGAGTCATAAAATAATCAAATGTACTTGCATGTGCCTAGAGTGAATTTTTTGCTATTGCCTCTTGGTACGTTTTAAGTTAATATGAAATATGAGTGGATTAAATTAGGTGAGGGGGGGCTCCAGATATACCCAAGGGGTACTTGGAGTATGTCCAAAAATAAAGCTTCATGGCTACCCACAAGAAATGTGTGGGATGAATGGAGTCTTTGAGACTGTGTTCATAATAGTCCCAAACAGAGATCGGTGCCTCAAGGTCACTGTCTTGGAGTTCTCAATTCCTTTGGGTATTTTTCCACTGTTTACGGTTTGATCGAGGCGTTGGATTTTCGCTTGATGGTGGTTAACCGAGGAAGGTGAATCCTAATTAATCTAGTCACCCACATTGCTTTTGATGTATCTTGACTAATCGAATGAGCTGCATCCAAGTGCAGAACATACACACCAGAGTATTTATAATTTTTAGTAAATTTTAAAGGATGTGTTTTTAGAAAGAAAAACCCTCCAAGAACCTCTTTCGGTCCAAGTGGACCTCAAGTGAGGAATCAAGGAGGGGATTTATTTTATAAATATTTTTTTTAGAAAATAATGACAAGCAGCAAAAAAGAAGCAAACCATAGGTTTTCTAATTAGTCCTACCACACATCTATTTCCCCTTTCGGGTCAGTCGGGAAGTCGTGGAGTAAGTATTAAAGTTACTTTGATGTTGCAATATGGAATATATGATAAAGTAATAAAATTATATTATTCTTCATAAATGAAACTAATCTAGAGCGAAAAAATTAAAAAAAAAATAAAAAAACAAAAAGAGGACGCGAATCCCCCTAGGGGGTATGGGGAATGGGCTCGAAAGAGCCTAGTCGGTGAAAATTTTTACTATCAGTGGTTAAAATATCATAAAATTTATATAATTCCTATTGTTTCTTATACATAATGAAACCAACATCTTACAAAGTGCCAAAATTAAAGATTATAGTAAAAAAAGGGAGACCCCCGAGGGGATTCGGATGGCCCAAAAGCCACTTTCAAACAAAAAATTATCCTATTTATTTTATACCTTCTAAAAAAAAATATATTATTAGAATGAAATATTCCCAAAATCACTTTGAAAGTACCTTTGGTTCATCCTGCTTTAAACCAAAAAAAGCTAAGTTAAAACTAGTTAAAAAGGTAGAAAAGGAACCAAGGAAAGCAAGCTTTCCTTGGGATATTGGATTTCCTTTAGGGAATCCAATATGATTTGCACTGATTGATGTATTTTATCTTTTAAAACATAAAACATAAATATAATGCATGCAAACTACGGATTCTCTTTAAAATGCCATGTGAAAAGGACGATTTCCCTAAAACTAGATCTAGAATGCTTATGAAACTTTTAAGGAACAAGATCTAGATTATGAGCCTTGAGAAAATATATGTATGTTAAGTTTTAATTTAATATAATAGATCTAAATAATAATAAATCTTGTAAACAAAGTAACCAAGTAAAATTTTGATTTTAGAAGGAGGAAGAGATAGAAAGAGTGTAGGAAGCCTAGGAAAGTTGGGCTTTGGAGTTTGCTTTGGTGGAACACTGAGGGATTATGTCCTAAAAAATATCCTGAATATGAGGAAGATTCAAAATAGCTCAAACCATTATACAATTGAGATCACCTGCAACTTAGAAATCTTTGCACAAACAGAAGGTTAAAACATGGATGTTGCTGGAAAAAGACAATTACAAAGCATGCAATTAAACTTAAAATACATGCAACTCCAAGAGATATGAAACAAGCAAACAGTAAGAGAATAAATCAAGCTAGAATGATCTCTTATCCCAATGGAGGGATCTCTCCTTCAAGGCCAACAATTAACCAGCAAAAGCAAAGATCAATAATACAGATTATATCTCATAAGCACTTGACAATCATCATCCACACATGAAAAGCATTACACCATAGATATTGCCTCCAAAGCTTTGTTTATTCCAAAATAGTAAACAATAAAATAAAAAAATCTCTTCAATACAGCTCTAACTATCTTGGAAGAGGAAAACCAGGCTATATTTATAACAAAAATTGGAAATCTATCCCGTGGGGGGATTCCCAAGGAGAGAGAGACTACAGCTGTATGTGGAGTTAATATGAGCTTGATCTAAGTCTCACTTAGCCTGATCTGAGTCTCACTGAGTGAAACTGTCAATCACAGAGCTGATCAGACTCACACCTCAACCTGTTAACTGAAACATCCACCAAAACTCATCCACATGGGCCCACACGCGTGGATGAGAGAGAGAGGGCACAATTCCCAAGATTGCATGTTGTGGTGCACTCCCT
Source organism: Pseudotsuga menziesii (assembly GCA_001517045.1). Lineage (NCBI taxonomy): Eukaryota > Viridiplantae > Streptophyta > Pinopsida > Pinales > Pinaceae > Pseudotsuga > Pseudotsuga menziesii. Next base: position 23,002 of record LPNX010839427.1, read on the forward strand.
GTTCATCTCAGATCACATCCTTGTGCTAAGGAATGGTCAATTCCAATCAATCCAAAGCTGATGAGACTGATTTCATTCAAATTGGAGCAAATCCCACTGATTTAGGATTTGGGGTTTTCTCCATTATTTAATTAATTTGTTAATTAAAATAATCAATATTTGATTTTTAGGGTTTTCCAATCTGAGTGATGGGAAAATCACTCAAAACATAGGAAAAGTGGGTTTATGGGTTTACATGGTGCTCTGAGTTGTAAAATGAGTACCCCCATGACTGAAACTAATTTTTGAGCCCACTTTTATTATGAAACCAATTTTTCCATTTAGACTATAAAAAAATAGCCTAAGTTTTGGAAAAATTACAACTTAAAAAAAAAAAAACCCATGGCGGCTTAGAGATGTTCATATGACTCAAACATAATGCCTAGCATTTTTATACATTGACACATAGACTCTAATAACCTCAATAGGCCTAAATGCCAAGCCGACCACCCCAATGTTGGAGGTATTGAGTGAAAAACTCAGAAATTATCAGTTGTTTATTCAACAACTAATAATAACCAAGGGAGAAAATAGCCTAGGCTGATCGGATTGACAAATAAATTCTAAGAGATTGAGTCTTTTACAGACACTATTGTGCTAGAACATTTTATTACAACTCCCCTATGGGGTATGAACATGTGATATAGTACAACAAGCACTTCCCAGAAGCACTTCGAAGGTCTTCTGAAGTCCGAACGAATCATCTTTGTCCGGTTCACCAAGATCACTTGATAAAAAAACCAGTTAGTACAACTTAGGTGGTAAAATCTGGCTCCATCTAGGGACACATGCTTTGACTAATATTCTGATCAAAGAAGAGTATGTGAGAAATTCGGAATCTCTGGGTCTTGCATAGCAATTAAAGCTTGTCAATAACATGTATATGAAAGAAACCAACTGTAAAAGTAGATTAATGTACAAAATTACTCTATGATGTACAAAAAAGCAATATTTTACAAGACGAATATAGACAAGAAAATTTTCAAGGTTAGTACTATGCTACAAAACATCAATAATACAACAATATCTATAATAGAACAATATGATACATGAAATTAAAAAATACATGCAGGGAAAGGTTTAGAAATTGGCCCTGAAAACCACCGATGCCAATAAAGGAATCAAAACATCTCGGTGAAGAAAATATTGAGGAGAAATCCATTCACTCATAGGCTTAAAATTTCTCCTTCTAGGTCATTTAGATAGAAATAATTTGTTCTTGCTACTTCATCAATGATATATGGCCCTAACCATAAGCTATCGAACTTTCTATGTTTCCCAGGTTTCTCTTGCCGTTTGTCCCAATGCAATATTGTGTCACCTACTTAAAAGGATCCAGGATGGGTAGATCTATCAAAGGTTCTCTTGACTTTGTCTGAATTTCTGATACTTTGGTCAAAGGAGATTCTTCTACTTGCATCTAACTCGATCAACTGGTTAATTCTGTTCTAAATGGTATCCTGATCTGAGCTAAAGGCCCGGAGAAGATGATACATTGGAAGCTTTAAGTGGATAGGTAAGGTGACATCTAGGCCATAGACAAGTTCAAAAGGGATCCTTCTGGTTGAGCTTTTCTTTGTGATTCTATCGGCCCATAATGCAAAATTGATCTTTCTATCCTAAGCCTTTTTATTATCACCAACAGTTTTCTTGATTATGGCCATTAATTTTTTATTACTTGACTCAACTAGACCATTTCCTTGGGGATAATAGTTGGATGAATGGGATAGGACAATACCGTACTTGAAACAAAAGGATGACATCACAGAGGAAACAAAGCATGGGCCATTATCTGTGATGATTCTAGCTAGCACACTGAATCTTGTAATAATCTTATCTTCTAATAAATCCATGACTACAGCATCGGTTGCATTCTTAGTGGGTATCACCTCTACCCACTTGGTGAAATAATCAGTGGCGATGAGTATCTAGGAATAACCATTTCTTGAGTTATCCTTGAACTTACCGATGAAATCAAGCCCCCACTGCTGGAAAGGGGCTTGGACTACTATTGTGTTTAAAGGAAAGGCTTTCATTTGTTGCTTTCCAGTGAACAACTGACACTGGGGGGGAAATATGATAGACTTGTGCACATCTGAAAAGAGGTTCGGCCAATAGTAGCCTACTCTAAGGATTTTATGGGTGGTTGTTCTTGCTGCAAACTATCCACCAAAAATCCTGCATGTAACTCAACCATGAGTTTTTTGGACTCAGGTTCATCGACACATCTAATTATTAAACCATCAGGGTTTCTACAACCCAAACCATCTTTTGTTATAAAATACTTAGTTGCTTTTAACCTTAATACTATTATTTTATGTCAAGTAGGTTATTAGGGAATGTAAGGTTATGGAGGAAAAAGATGATGTTGGTATACCAAGGGTGCTGCTTTAATATCTGAAGCTTGTCTGATACACTTTGTTCTGGATCACTATTCTTGCAGATTATTCCTAAGGCCTTTTCATTTCCTTCGAAAACATATTTGCAAGACCTTTTCCCTTAATTAACTTAGTAGGTTTTATCTCTAAATCATACTCTTGAATCTTTGAAACCCACTTACCCCTAATTCGTAGACAATCTTGTTGAGACATGATGTCCTTGATAGCTGCATGGGGTACATACCCAATGATTTTGGAGTATCCTACATAAGTTCTGAAATGTTTAAGGGACTTGACAATAGCATAATCCTGTTTATCCATGGTGGTATACTTCAACTCTGAATGTTACAAGGCTCTACTCATAAAGGCTATAGGTTGCTCTTGTCCCTCCTTATTCTTTTCAAGAAAAACAACAGCAATGGTGTCCTCCGAGGCAGAGGAAAATATCTGAAATTCCTTAGAATAATATGGACTAATCAAGATTGGGGACCTAGATATGGCATCTTTGAAAGACTTGAAAGCATCTTTCCCTTTATCCGTCCAGTCAAATTTAGCATCTTTCTTTAACAATTTTTTTAGAGGCTTCATTAATTCTGCTAAATTTGGGATGAATCTCCTTATGAAATTAATCTAACCATTGAAAGACTAGAGAGCTTTAAGATTCTAAGGAAAGGGGACTTTTTTAATGGCTTCAACTCGCTCAGGATCGACTTTGACACCATCCTTAGAAATGATGTGTCCCAACAACTTTCCTTCATCGACCCCAAAGATTGACTTGGCAGGGTTTAAGGAAATACCATATTTCCAACATCTTATGAAAACCTGCCTAAGATGACTTATGCAATCAAATATTTCTTTTGAGAAAATAGTTAAGTCATATTTATATATTTCGATTATTTTCCCTATAAGTTATTTGAAGGCAAAATCCATGGCTCTTTGGAAGGTGGCACCAGCATTTAATAAGCCAAAAGGAATTCTTAAAAATTTATAGGTGCCCCAAGGTGTGGTGAANTTCCATGTCGGGAAATGGGTAATTATCTTTAAGGCATGATGTATTCATATTTCTGAAATCTATACATATTCTAATTGACCCATTCTTCTTTTTGACAACAACTAAGTTGGAGCACCATGATGAATTTCTTGTAGGTGCTATTATCCCTGCTGTTAATATCTTCTAAAGCTCCTTCTATACAATGGGGGCCAAATTAGGATTTATTTGCCTAAGTTTTTGTCAGAAAGGCTTGACCTCCTTAGCCTCTTCTATGAGGGGAATAGTCCATTGAAACACATCTTCCTGATAGGATTTAATATCATCATAACTAAAGGACAACACATCTCTATACTCTTTGATTAAGTTGATCAAATTGTTCCTTTCCTTTTCCAAGGTACCTTTTCCAATCTTTATTAAGTTGGGGTCTTTATCAGTTCATATGTTTATTTCCATATAATCGCCATATTTTATTACTTATTTTTTGTTTTTATGACGATCCTGTCGATCAAACAAATTTTCAAAAGATATAAGGATACTCAGGATGTGATTCCTTTCATTATTCTCATATTCCTGATACTATTGACCCTCCTACTGATAACTGATCTTGCAACCTCCAAAATCTTGGAGATTATGGATAAATCTCAAGAGTTGATCATCATCCTTAAACACCTGTGAGTGATCTACATTATTTGGGATGGACAATCTGAAATTAATTTCCATTTTTCCATTCCCATTAATCATTTCATCTGAAGGCTGGAGGGTGGATGCTGCTACAGCCAACTTGTCTGCTAACCCATTCATTTCCATAGGGACCTTTTGAATGTTAAGTGCATCAAACCATTCCATGGTGTCCCATATGTAATTTCTATACTTCCTTAGTCTGCCATTTTTGCACTGATAATGATTCTTAATATGGAGGACAACTAAGTCTGAATCACCTTTTATGTTCAACATCTTTACCCCCATGTCTTTAGTAGTTTCTAACCCTAGAAGCAATGCCTCATACTCAGCTACATTGTTTGATGCTTCAAAATCTAACCTGAAAGCAAATTTGTCGACTTTATTTGAAGGAGAGATGATCACGATGCCTGCACCCTTTCCTGCCTTAGAATAAGCCCCGTCAAAGTACATTTTCCAAACCTCATCTATCTTTTCATCTTTAATGTTTTCCTTAATAGGGGCCATGGAATTTGACAAGATAGCATAGTTTCCAAAGTTATCAGTGCAATGTACAAATTCATTTCAAGGTTTTTTAGGGTTTTCTACATGTTGTTTCCTTAGCTTCTCTCTATGGAGTATTTCCCTAGTGTTTTCTGACGCAGGTATAATAGCATATGTCCAATCCATTTGAATGCACCCACCAATAGTTGTGGCCCACTTTCTGGATAGCAACATACCCCAATTATCTGGCACATCAATCACTACCACATCCATCGACATGTCGATGTCAGGATACTTGGCCAACTTAACATGTAGATTTAAGATTATCCCTACCACTTCAACTTCTCTTGCATCCATTGTACAAACATTGTGGTAGGGTCGGGTGATCCTTAGATTTAGTTGTTCCATTACTTTTCTTGTCATGACAGTTGATGAAGCACCTGAATCTAACATGCAGTTATGAAGGAGCAGGTTATCAACTAAGAGAGAGACATAAAAAGGTGGGTGGCCTTCTCTTTTCAGATCAAAACTGTTGAGGACTATAGGCATATCCATAGGTTCAATGTGTTCGATTTCAAACATATCATTATTATTAGGGAGAGGATCGTCTTTGACAACATCATGAGTTTTATTATGACTATCCTCTATGGATTTAAACAAATTTTCTTTTTGACTAGGAATTTTAAGGACATTAGTTGCATAAACAGAAACCTTAGCATTACTTATCCATTCTCCCATGTCAATATTTGATTTTGGGATGTCAGGGGGATCTAGGAGAGGAGGAGTGGTTACCTTAGGTTTGTACTATTTAGCTAGTGAATACTTCTCCTTCCTTCAATAAACTGCACCCTTGAATATAGTCTCCTTCATTTCATGAATTCTTTCTAAAGTAAGAATTTCACCATAGAAGTTGGAAAGGAGGTCCTTCTCATAACTGTAATCTATGGCTTGCTGCCAATGCTGGTTTGACCAAGGGTAGGTTTGGCCTACCATTTATACATGATCAGGATCGCTTGAAGTTGTTTCCTGACTACTGACCTCAGGAAGTCCATGTTCCATTACTTGATTTGCAACATAACAAGTGCTTTCTTGGTGGAATTGTTCACAGGGTCTACACCATGGAATTACTTCCTCTACCTTGTTAGCTGAGTCTAATTGGTTTGGGATCCTAGGTTCTTGATGAGGGAATTTCTTCTGATACATATGATTTTGCTTGGGATGAAAGTTACTAGGTCCATTATTCCTTTGCATCATCATCAATCTATTTTTCATGTGATTCAACTATGCACTATGACTGGCCATTAGTTGATTTTGATCAATGATCAAGGTTTTCATCATTTCTGCCACCTTTTCCATGGGATGTTTAGAAGTTCCCTTTTCTTTTTATTCAACATCTTTACCCTTGGTCTCTTTGTTGTAGGAAGTGTTTCCCCTAGTGTAACCTAGAATGTTGGACTTTCCTGATCATTGCATATTCTTTTCTATTTTCTCGACCAATTCCTGGGCAATTTTTAGATCGACAAGTTCTTTATCTCTCAATCGGTACCTTAAGTCTCTGGTGAAGGATTTATTGTAAGATATTGTTAGGATATTTAGATACTTAGGAGTTAGTTAAGATCAACTTGTGTAATATATCCGTTAGGTAAAGTGTGTTTCTTTAGTATGCATTTGTAAATATTCTAATCCGACGGTCAGGATATGCTCTAGACATAAAGTGATCCGACGGTTCAACTTCTCTTAGATCATACCTACCATTCATCCGTGGATTAACACCTAATTGGTCCACGATCTCTATTTAAAGTGCATGGAGGGTACTTGGCTAGTTGATCGAATATGAGAAGTTCATATGTCACTTTCTTTCTTTTGCATAATAAATTGCTTCAAGTAGCTATTTGGCTGGGGCTGTGGACTCTTTCCCTCTTGAGGGTTTTAACCATGTGACAAAAATTGGTGTGTTGATTTGTGATCTATTTGTGTGAAGCAGTTTCTCGAGGTGTTCATTCTTTTGGGAGTACACTATGTACCCGAATATGGTATCAGAGCGTTTATGAAGAGCCACTTTTGGTTTTGATCAAGATCTGGAACTGGTGTTGCTGAAACTTTGAAAGGGTTTCTGGTTCTGGAGTTTCTATGCATTTTGGCCTATGGGAGCTATTTCATTGCGTCCGGAGTTCCATTTCCATTGGGAAATAGTTTTTGTTTCACCAAAAATCATTTCTGTTTGATCCAGAAACACCCATTTCAACAAATTTGAAGGTATAATGTTACAGTGATGGATTTTTTTATTTTTTTTTTTAAATCTCTCATATTTTATCAGTTTTATTATTAGATATTTATTGTTTTAGTCTCGTGTTGTTACCTTCCCTAGCTGCATATGCTCTTTTCCATGCACCTTGTGCGACCACAGCGAATCAGAAACAGAAAGGGAAATTTATTTTCTTGTCTTCTCGGCTATGTATTCTCTTTGCCGTGCACCTTGTGCAATCACGACAAATCAGAAACAACAAGAAAACTTGAAAATGTAGACTTTCTAGGTAATCTAACCAAGATCCAACCCCATTGTGTGGAATTTTTTTTTTTGTTCTTGTTTTTCGGTTTTTTTTGTGATTTGCAAGAAAAAAAAGGCAAGCACAAAGAACGAGAGAAGAGTAAAAAAAAAATCCCCCATCCTCTTTTCATTATTTTACGTACCTTTTAAACTTAGCTCACTTGGTCCAAAGTTGCTTTATTCCTTAATAGGTGTTGAGATCAAGTCTTATTAAACTACTTTTTAGTGCATGCAATTTCTATTTTCAAGTTACTTTATTGTAAAAGTGTATCTTAAATAAAATAAATAAAAAGTGAGTCACTTAAGTCTTTTAATTTATTGCTTCACTATTTAAAGTAACATTATTGTAAAAGTGAAGATCAGTTATTCTACAAAAGTGATTCACTTAAAAGCAACTTTATTGTAAAGTGATTGTCAAAGGTTGATCTTGGGAAGAGGGGGGTTCTTTTTTTAGTTGGTCAAGTTAATATCCGCCACATCACTATTGGGGATATCTCCAACATTTTCTTTGATCAAGCATAACTTCATCATCCAAAATAAGTTTTTAGTGCCGTTTTTTTTAACACTGCATGTTTTTTTGAGCTCTTTGCATCCTGATAGTTAGTTTCTGTACTTTCAGCCATTAATTTAAAATATGACTTCCCCTTGTGATATTATACTTACAGGTTCTAACTATTTCTGATGGAAATATCGTATGGAGGATGTTCTGCGAAGTAGGGGACTTTTCAGGATAACCTCAGTGAAAGAAACAAAACCCACTCATGATGATAAGAAAATTAAATGGGAAAATATATGTGATGAAGCTCAGGGATTGATTGGGTGTTACGGAGAGAAATTCCTATGGCTTGGGGTGCCACAATAGACAGCTTGACTCCAGAAATCAATCTTTTCCAATATACAATAGAAATTAAATGTCTAACACTAAAGGATTAGACCTTGTACCTTATTCCAGACGGTTGAATTAGATCCCCGTTGAGCTTTCCAACTTCAGCTTGAATTGATAAATTACTTCCTCAACAACAAGTAAACAATACAAGAATTCTATATATCATGGTGTTAGATCTATTCTAGCATTTATAATCAATAATGTATAAGCATTTGAAATAATCCCATGGATAAAATATTCATTCAAACACACATTATTGGACAGGAAAAGATATTTCTATTAATATAAATTAGAGATTACAAT
>LPNX010839427.1:31353-52962 GCA_001517045.1 Pseudotsuga menziesii
GCGAACTGGAGAAAATGAATCCCCCACTTGGGCCTCCACCACCTCAATCCTCCATCTCTCGATAGCAAGCTCACAAGCAAAAGGCAAGCTTGGGAAGAACACACTAGTGCTCCAAGGGACAAAGGGATGCAGACTCAAGCATAAGTTTCAGCAACAATGGACTATAGTTTCTTTGCTCTCAATTCTCTCATATGCCTTCAATGTACCATAGATTTCCTTATATAGCTTTTCAAAGGGGTAATGAAAGGTCGAATCCGAGCGATCTCAAGGCATAGGGAAGGCTAGGAGTCAAGTGAGTCAGATCCATGTCAAGGAAAACTCTAAAAGGATTTGGATTTTGTACACATCTCGATGTACGCGGTTTTAGTGGTCAAACCCACGTATATATGCGATTAAGGGATTAAAAGTTGTGTATAGAATTTTTCACATGTTTATAGGGATGATCAATGAAACATCAAAGGACAAAAAATGGTCCAAGGGGTCTAAGGAGTCTGCAGTAGGACAGGGGAAGGCCATACAAAGTGTGATTCACCTGGAGTGGTAAAATCAGCTATAACAGATGCCCCCTAATGTGTGAGGTCAGAGGGGTCATATGATGGCCAAAATACGTTATAAGTCCATCCCAGAAGTGGAGTGATGAAGGGTCCCAAATGGAAGACTAGCCACCCAATCAACATAGTACAATAATAAAAATCTGCATATAACTACAAATACATATAGCAGTCCTGGATACATAAGAGTATAATGGCCATGGATAGGCATGATACAAGATATCACATAAGTGGTCATCACCATGCACAATATACATAAATCAGAATCTCCATGATGAATATATACAAAGGACTATGATGTCCATAATGGTTGAAGATATATAATAGATCAAGATCTTCATAATGGTTGGAAATGTCTGACATATACTGGTATCAAGTCACGAGAGCTGGAATCTCATGAAAAATGGCACGATAAAGGAGGTAGCATATAAAGGATGCCACCAATCTGGAAAGTATTCTACACAAACCACTACGAGTACATGTCCTACTATGCGAATAGAGGTGTCAAGGTCGAACATAGTAGTCCATCGTCTGATTACCGGTCATTGATGTATACCATTAACAGACGCGAGATCACCCACCGATAATGAAAATGGGAATCAAGGTGCTAGAGCACAAACTAACAAGTGTGAATAAATGTGTTGAGGTCGAACACTTGAGAGGATCCATCGATCAGGGGACATTGATGTATTCCCAAATACTGTCAATGGCGAGAGAACCTGCCACTAATGACTGCAAGTCTCAAGGCACTAAAATGACTCTAGATTCCAATCCCAGAATAACTGATTTGAAGTCGATAGGATGAAATCTGCTCGAAGGAGGGCATTAAGACATCCCTCATCATCCAACACGAGGTACTCAACAAAGCTATCTAATGTGGAAGGACTCGATCATAAGGTGCACGAACCAGTAACCGTACCGGGAATGGCCGACATGTAAAGTCAAGATAACTAAGGAATGGCTGACACAGGCTTCAACTTCCTTTGAAAAAGAGCATAACAACATATGGTGACTGAATAGAGGCAAAATAGACTCGATATACAAACAGGGACATCTCTGCAACATAGGAGGTATCGACAGAGGCTCCATAGGGACTGGAAGATTAACCATTCGGTGGAGATAAACTCATATAAATGAGTACAGCTCCTAAAGTCAAAATATAACCCAACCAATGGATGTGATATACAGTACTCTGTTCGAAGGTGACACGACTCGACAGCTACCAAAGATAACATCTTTCCTTGTCTGGATTTTTGGTTTTTTTATTTTTTTGGACTTTTTCAGTTATTTAAAAAGATTGAAAAAGAATAAAATGGCTTTACAGTTATATACTAGGAGGAGACGAGTGTCATGAGGGAAAACAAACTAGTTCCAAGCAGTGGAACATACCTATGCTCAATGCAAGGATACATGTGTAGGATATCGACACTTGGGGGAAAATCCCCTCCCGGTAAAAGGGAAACAAACTGTGAAGGATATAAAAGATGGCTCTGCATGGCTAGACATGAGACAATATCGGGCTATAGGGATGAAACGCAATGTCAGGGGAGCTAGCATAAAGCTCAATAAGGCAAGCAAAGCTCATGATAATGCATTCACAACTTGACATGAGGGAGTCCTGAGGGAAATAAGCCAACAAAAAATCAAGAGTATGAGGCTCTTGCGAAATGTCATAGCAGTACTATACAACAAAATCCCAGACCCTAAAGGAGGAAACGTCAGCATGGGCACCAAATGCAAATAAGTCGCTAACTAGGGTACCCATGTAAGGTGAATCTCTACCACTCATATCATACCACTTCTAAAACAACAAGAAGGTTCCGTGACATAATAGAGTGGGTTCGTACTGAAGGTCATGATGAGATGGTCATAAGTTCATGCAAAATACAAATGGTGATGAAACCTAACCTATGTGCTAGTTTAGATATGATACCTGAGATCAGCATGAACGGGTCAATCCAACGACTGAAACGACACTGAAAAAGGTCCTCTACATCATGAATTATGTCAAAAACGGTCCAAAATGGTTAGAAAATGTCGAAACTATAGGAAAGGGGGTAAAAATTTTCAAATATTTGAAAAATTTATACAAATAGTAAACAATTCAAAATATTATAAAACATTTGAAACTTTTACCCATTTGAGCTCAGATTTTCCATAGCGAATTCCAGGAGATCCAGCCAGCGAAATCCACTACCGTTTCTTCCAGGTATTTACCCATGCTCTTCTCTTTCATTTTGATGCAATTTTTGTGAAATTCCATGGTCATTTAAGCTTTCTAGGCCAAACTAAAATGGGTGCTGCAACCCATGCGAAAATCAAGGGTTTTTCCGCGTATACGGCTAGATATACGTGGAAAATGCCCCCAAACCCGCGTACATAGGTGGCTGTTTTGAAAATAGTCTCGTATGAGGCCACGCATAAGGCTTCTTCAATAATCTAATAGGAAAATTGACAATTTCTTGTGCATGATGGTCGTAGAGTGGAGAGAGCATGAACATGGTGAGGTAGAGGAAGCAGTAAGGGCTGATCTAATGACTCAACAAGCTCTACATGCATGTGGACTCTACAAGTTTTGGTGTCTTGGTGGTTTGAGGCAAAAACCAAGACTATTATAGATGCTGGTGGATTACTGGGATCCATACTCGGAGTCCTTCCAGATATATGGGATGTCCCTCACTATAGAGGTGGAGGACATATACTTCATTACAGGGCTTTCTAGACGAGGGGAAGTGGTGAACCTTCATTTTCGTGGTGGGCCAGGAGGTGGCCTGACTATCGACAAGTACATTGTGGTGTACTGCTATCCAGACACAAAGAAGGTGGGGAGTCAGGTCCCTACCAACACTATACAGGTGCAGGGCCTAAAGGCCATACTATTGACATTGACCAGGATAGCGAGATGTGGGACCATGACGGCCAGAAGGCTTCCCTTGTCATAGACGGAGGGGAAGAGGAGATGATATCATGGGTGTGGATGCAGAGCAGATTCTCCAAAGCATTCATACCAATTTTGTCAGGATGACACATAGGGTGCCCATGGCGCAAGTTGAGGACTTTCCTGAGGTTATGCAGTGCCAGGTGGTGGAGTACCACGCGCATGGGTGCGATTGTTCCGACGGCTAGCTAGAGCCATAGTGACCTTCCATGATCACAACCCTCCTCCTCCTCCACAGGATTAGATATATGGGAGTGTATCCATTTTGTATTATCGTGTATTATATGTTGGTGGCTTGAGAGCCCCAATTTTGTATCATGACACTATGTATTATCACATTTTTGATGTTATATAATTTTTTTTATGGTGATCGGTTTATTTATTTACATGTGTAAAAATTGTGTTTGTGATGAATTTACTGTGAATGAAACAAATTCCAATCTAACACATAGTTAGCATATGAGTCAGCAACTTGATTATTAATTCTTGGAATGTGTATATATGTTATATTGTCAAATTGTCGTTCTAACAATCTCACATGTAAGAATCTTCTCAATAACGTCGGATCTCTAACATGGTACAAACCAATAAGCTGTGACACTACTAACTTCGAATCAAGATGTACCTCAAGAGAGAGAACGCCATGTGAAATGGCATCCCGTAGAAGCTCAATAACGACACTATATTCAGCAACATTGTTGGAAGATGGCCATAGACATACGCCTCCTGAAGATAGTACCTGACCCATAGGAGTATAAATCACCCAAGTAGCAGAGGCTGAGTGTTGAGTGTGACGGCTTGCACCATCCGTGAATCCTATGTAGGTGGAAGATTCCATTGACATCAGCCAAAATAAAAAGAAACTAATCATAAACCCGATCACGATAAGAAAAAGACCTAACTATGGAAAACTGTATACTAATATACAATAAGCAGCCTTGGCTGGAGATCATGCATAGTATTTCTTGAGATAGAGCCCATTTCTAGGCTCTTCCAAGGCCGTTTCTTCATAATCCAATAACTCATATGCACCCTTCTCTAACACATGCTTGACCACGTAAGGACCCCACCACATAGGATTAAATTTCCATGCCCCCAAGGGTTCTTTTGGTTGATTCCACAAAAGGACCAATTCTCCTTCACTAAACCTCCTTGGACGGATGGAATTATCGTACTGGACCTTTACACGACGTTTATTTACTTCTAGAGCCACCAAGGCATCTCGACGCTGCTCATCAAGTTGCTCAAGGTGAACCAAACGCTCCTCCAATGGTGAAGTGTTTGGTAAGAGTTCTACAGCTAGCTTCAAAGAAGGAATCTCACATTCAACCGACAATATCGACTCCACTCCATGTACAAGTTGATATGGAGAAAAACCAGTGGCAGTCTTAACAGTGGTTCGATATGCCCACAAAGGAGGATATAACATGATGTGCCAATTATTCTTGCTTTTTGTGATGGTTTGTTGGAGAATGGATTTGAGTGATTTATTCACTGCCTCTACCTATCCATTTGCTTGAGGGTAGTAAGAAGATGAATGCTCTTGCTTATATCCTAACTTCGACGCCAACTCTTCCATCATATGGTTTTGAAAGTGGGAGCCATGGTCAGTGACAAGCTCTTTCGGAATACCAAACAAAGTAATAATTTGGTTGAATACGAAGTAAGCAGCTATCTCACCGTCATATTTTACTGTAGGCATAGCCTCAGCCCATTTCGTGAAGTAATCAATAGCCACTATAATGTGATGGTACCCCCCAGTGGAAGCTGGGTTGCAATCCATAAAATCAATCCCCCACTTAGTGAAGGGACCGACGGTGATAATGGGATGTAACGGGGTAGGTTTCGAGCACATATTACGTGCAAACACTTGGCAAGGGTGGCACCTCTTGACCACATCAACACAATCCTTAAAGATCAACGACTAGAAATAAACCGCTCTCAAGATCTTTTGAGCTGTAGAAAGCCTAGATAAATGACCACCACACGCCCCTCCGTGGCAATCATTCAGCACTACCTCATCCTCTTCATGAGTTAAACAACATTGTAAAATGGAATCTACCCCACGACAATACAAAGTGTTATCGACTATGAGGTAGTTCTTAGAGACGTGATGTAATCGTCGTCGTTCATCTCATGAGAGGTGAGTAGGGGTCTTCAATGTTTGTAAATATATTATGATATCCCCATACCATGGGTTTAAATTTGAGATTAAGAAGATGTATTCATTGACAAACGTATCTTCACAAACCAACTCCTCGGCCTCGCTCAGGAAATCCGATATAAGCTCTGCAAAAACTAAATACTTCTTCGATTTTGCTGAAACAAATTCAAGATCGAATTCTTGTAGAATGACAATCCATTTATTATATTTTCCCCCAATCATCCTTCGGGTGAGGACGAATTGAAACAGATTGACATGGGCTACAACCAAGGTCTGGCGAAGGAGAATATAATGTCTCAACCGCTAAACCGCATGTACAGTAGCTAAAACAAGATTCTCGACATGAGAATAACAAATCTCTGAATTAATAAGGTTTCAGCTTAGATAATATATGACATGCTCTTGGAGCTCCTCATCCTCTTGAACCAAAACCATACCAATCGTCTCCATGGACACGACCACATAAAAGTAGGAAATCATGGCTATAGTCTGGGGGACTAATCACCGGGGCCGATGCTAGGGCTTGCTTGAGTGCATCAACAGACTCCTGGGCTCGCTCATCCCAATAAAAGGGGGTGTCCTTCTTCAATAGATGCATGAAGCCTCTTTTCAAATTGGCAAAGTTGACAATAAATCTTCGTAAGAATTTTTCCATGCCTTGCAAACATTGAAGATGACGAATATTCTTCGGGGGAGACAACTGAAGTATTGCCTCAACCTTCAAAGGGTCGACTCTTATACCCTCTTTAGAAATGATGAATCCTAACAAACGACCTGACTTCACACAAAAGATGCACTTATGAGGATTTAATCTAACCGAATAGTGCTGGCACCTTTCGAATACCAATCTCAAGTGATAGGGATGACACATTCTCATACAAGAATGAGAAGCAAGGTCATCGAAAAATACTTCGATGATCGACTTGAGATCATGGATGATCAAGGTCATTGCCTGTTGAAATGTAGTTCCAACGTTTTGAAGGCCGAAAGGCATTTTTCGATATGTGAAAGTTCCCCAAGGAAAAATAAATGCAGTCTTATGTTGGTCATCAGGTTTAATCTGTATCTAATTATATCCAGAAAATCCATCCATGAAGGAAAAAACCTCGCTACTCGTACACTCATCCAAAATCTGATCAATAAATGGTGTGGGGAAATTGTCCTTAGGACAGGCATGATTCAAATTGCAGAAATCAGTACATATGTGGATTGCTCCCTGCTTCTTATCCACCATAACGAGGTTTGAAACCCACTCCATGAAGGGAATGAGATAGATGAAACCGGCTTTCAATAGCTTCTCTACCTCTGCCTTAATCATGGGTGCTTTCCTAGGATTCACCGCACGCAAACTTTATCGAATAGGCTTAGCATTGGGGTAAGTCTTAATCTCATGCTCGACAATTTGAGGGTCAATACCTAGCATCTCATCGTAAGACCAAGCAAAAATATCATGAAATTCGTTAAATAGCTCAGTGTATTCTAGAATATCAGCATGGGAACATTCTACCCCAATATAGACATTCTCTATCGTGCCAGGATTGCGAGAGATGTTGATAAAAATCATTGAAGATATGTTCACCATGTTTCCATCAGCCATCAGACCAGGAGAGCTTAATGGAACCATAGGACTACCAACTCTCTGACTAAGAACCTCTCTAAAATCCTCACGCTCCAAGCGATCAAGCTCAGGAAGAAAGTATGATCTATGATGGAGTTCCACCCATGGTGGCTCAACTCCCGACATAGCCTCGATAATCGCTTCATCTAAAGGGAAAACTGTGTCAAGGCAGTCATGCACATGAGAAGACTATACTGCCCATGCCGGCAGCACATAAGGGTCCTCCTCTTCCATCTGCAAAGAGGAAGGACTAGGCTCTACAACACACTTGATATTAGCTTGATAAGCTATCATAGTTGTAGGCAACGACATGTCCATCACGACGGGCTCACTCAGAGTACTCTGTGTAGGAAGAATCCAAGGATCTTCCATATGATTCGTGTGAAAATACACCGATCTCATAGATGTCGAAGCCTCATCGGAACTAGATCCTATCATAAGGATCGATGCAGGACAACTAAAGCTTCCCATGAGGGATGGATACATGCCTACACCCACACTCCCAGTTGCTGGTTAAGAGTGTTCAACGATCGGGATCGAAGCTCTCGAAGATGTGGTAACAGATGGATTCTTGAATGTCGTTTGATCAATCGTTACAATCTTCCTATTATGTGGAAAGCATACACCACAGAATAGGGAAGAAGCAATGGCTTGCATACTGTACATCCAATTCCTACCCAGCAAGAGATTATAGTCAAGGGGAACATCAAGCACCTCGAACTCTATCGCAATGGTGTTCCCTCCCAAACAGACTTTAAGGGAAGGAAGGATGTCGTGTGGCCTAAATGATCTCCCATTGAACGCAGTTAACATGGTCGCTGATTTAGACAGCTCAGGGGAACCCAGACCCTTCCAACATGATAAAGACATCACAGAAGTAGCAGCGCCTTTGTCAATCATAGTGCGCTTGACGGTCATATTAAGACATTCTATGTGAATCAAAAGAGACACATAGTAGGGAAAACAAGGCTGAAGTCCTGTTGTTTCAAATTTAATCACAGAAGAAGAATCATCATCATTCACACCAAGGGTAGAAAGCAATGCCTTCCTTTGCGAAGGACAACTCTGAAGCACTTCCAATGCAGACATCGCACAAGGAGTGTGGCCGAAATCCTCGACAACTAAATAGTTTTGGGTGGCTTGGGCATTCGGATTATGCCCTGAACGCTTAAGGACTCCCTTAGGAATGTGAGGTGCAGTCTCAGGTTTATCCATAGGTTTCTCAATACGCAAAGGGGACCCTGGTGGATCAGGCTCTTTGCCTGGGCTGGGTTGTGACGAACCATAATCTTTCGCATGATTCACAACTTTCGCAGCACGTACCATATTAATGCAACCACGACCACTACCCTCTGACAGATCTTGATCACCAATAGACTGGTCATGGGACCTCGAGTTCGTATTTTCATTGTGTGGTAAAGGGTTAGTTAGCATAGCTAGGCCCTGTGACAAGAACCTCAAGGCTTCATCAATACGAGGGTACAAGTGAGTGAGGTGATCGTCCTTACATAACTTGCAAGGAAACTTAACCTTACGTTTAGCTTGCTTGTCCCCCCCAGCATTCCGTCCATTCTTGTCATTAATATTAGCATTCTCATTCTTATTCCCACCCTTACGATTATTTTTACCATTTTTTCTATTCCGTTCGGGCTGCTGGTTACCCTTCTGGTCCGACGATTGTACTGAAAGTACACTTGCTGTTTTGGTGGGTTGAGATGAAGCCGTAGCTTGTCCCGAAGTATATTGGTTGATTGACAATTGACTAACTTATTTTGCAACTGAATCTGTAGGTTTCACACTTGCACAACCCACAATGCCATGGGCATGTGGTCCAGGTTTGACTTTGGGGTCAAAACTGGAACGTGGAGCATTGGGAATAATCTCATATAACAAATTGGACTGAGCATAGATCAAGTCTAGTTTTTGCACCCTAAAAATTGCTTGTTCCTCATTCTACACTCCGGATGTAGAAACATCCTTCTCTATATATGGCAATAACGACTTGAGGAACCATTTGAGGAGGAACTCTGGAGGTATAAAGGATTTAATTAACTTCTTTCGTCTACGCCACTATTGAATATGATCAGAGATATGTGTGGCTTTTTCTTACCAAAATGTCGACAAGAGTTCAGTACCAATGTCATAATGCACTGGTAGCTGGAAGTGGTTAAGAAAATTCATCACAAGGTCGTCGAACAAAGCAAAATCTCCCCTAGGTAGCTCTATATACCATTTCATGGCAGACCCTGTAAGGGTGCGTTGAAATAGCCTCAAACGGATGGAGTCCTAATTTAAGGAATTCAAAGAGCACCATAGGTGAAATGTAGTAACGTGTTCGCTTAGATCCTCTCTCGGTTTGCCCTCGAACTTAGGTATGTCCGATGGAATCTTGGTAGGGACAGCTGGCCAAGCCGGGTCATGAGCTACAGGATCGTTCGTTAATCTCGATAAGTCAGGAAGATTGAGCATCGCGAGGAAAGGGAGCTTAGGATGATGAGGTCGATGGACCGCTCCCTAATTCATATAGGTCTAATTACCAGCATGGCCTTGTCCATAGTGCCCTCCTCCCATATGACCAGTATAGGGTGGCGTGGAAGTACCATAGTGTGGGGGACCTTGACTAATAGGAGCTACAAAGCCGTAATTAGGAGAGTAAGCAGGTTGTTGATACCCGCTCCCATAAGGTGAAGAACCCTGTCCATACTGCGTCGCATAATAGGGTCCATAAGTCATCGCATGTGATGTCCCATGGGACACTCTGTAAGTAGGAACATATGTTCCGGAAGTAGGAATATACATTCTAGAAGTAGGAATGTGACCTCTAGAAGTATGAACATGACCTCCCGAAACAACAGGTGATACATGAAGCTGAGACACAACCGATCTAGTAACCGCAGTATGGACATGACTCATAGCAACGTTTCGGCCCAAAGGACCACGTAAATAAGGTGGAGGGTGAACATTTGAAGAAGTAGGGACCGAGGATGGAGGGACTTGAGTAATAATGTATGTACTATTCCCTATCATTACCTATTCTCAGGTCTGGTATCCTAATAGGATCACTAACCCTAGACCTAGGAGGAATATGTGATGTAACTTCCACCACTGGGATGGAAGGTGCAATGTGACTAGTGCTCCCAAACCTCTCTGCATGGTAAGGAATGAGAGTGCCCCTAGGCATAGTGTTAGGCTCGAACTCAGATTCGACATGAAATCCCAAATCATGTGTAGGAAAACCAGACATAGCATAACTACCATAGCTAGTGCTTACGGGTTCAAAATGAGTCTCGGCATCCTCCAGCATTCGATACCGCTAATGCGTCAATGGGGTATCAACCCTAGAGTGAGTAGGTCTATCATGAAAGGTTCCTATCTCAAAAATCATGAGACCTAACTCAGCCAAGTTGGGTGAAAGATCATAGGTAGAATTAAATTCTCCATCGTCCACTCGAATGGGAGAAGGTGGTTCAGGAATACTTTCCATATGTTCTCCCATGGTGTGTGAATCAATGTGTGAAATAGTCCACCTGGACTGTATAGGTCTCTCTCCAAAAGGAGAAGGAGAAGTAGAAGACAGAAGTCCTGCTAAACAACGAGAATGGCGAGGAGCCACACCTGAATCCACAATGATTCAAAAACAAAAAAGACTCTCTATTTACGCAAACCCTAGGCAAGCTATCGTGCATAGAGCAATCACTAATAAAATCTAAACCCAAATGCAAGCAAACAAGGGCTGGATAAGTGAGCTCCCAAATGAAGCAGGTATGTCTTGCCTATGAGAGGCTTGAGACTCCCATACAAAACAAGCGGAGGTACGTAACCAATTATTGTATCCCTCAGCTTCAATGCGTAAAGCGACTGTGCTGTCCAACCCCAACCTGGCAGGGACACCCACAGAATAACCCCTCCAAAGTAACCCCTCGATATCCTAGGTAATGCCACTAAGGTCACCTCAATATAATCAATGCTCAGGCAGACAGTCGCAGGAGGGATTGACCGTATGGGTAGGGTAGCAAAGCCTGAAACTCTCGAAAGAGCCCCCAGATACGAATACAATCCTGGAAATATCTCTGGTGATACTCAGTTATGACTAGGGGTCATCCTAATCAATAACCGCTCACACTGCCTTGTGCTTAACTCCCTTTTGAGAGGAGGATCCTGAGAAACATTGGTTATACCAAGGATTTCACACACTCACCTGGACATACACACAGATGTTGTTGTTTAGTTGTCTTGGAGAATTTACTCAAAATGAACTATTCCAAGACCCTAAAACCTAAGCTTGTTGGTGCACCCTAGAAAAGAAAAGAGTGTAATTCATTTTAATTTAGCGTTTATTTTAGTTGGCTTTATTACTCAAAATAGGGATATGACTATGCAACTAATGGTGTTATGACACAACATGAAGTAAAATGCACACCTAACAATCAATGAAAATGCATTGTGTCCATGAAAACAGGGTATGCTACTACGTGAAATGCACATTTTTTCTTCAAATGATGAATGCAATCTTTCCTATATGAAGTCCTAACTAGTAATCCAAAGCAAATCTAGTGCAAGTACAATGCAAAATGCAGAATGCAATGCATGATGATAAGCAAATGTTTTTGGATTTTTTGAAATAAAATGAGATACAAAAAGAAAAAGAATGATTCTATGACCCCTAGACTCTGCAAGCACACTCAGACAACACTCAAGCAAAGCACTAAGGTAAAATAACTCTAATGCACTAATCCCAAACAAAAAATCGAAAATGCCATGACAAGAACCTTCTTAAAAAAAAATTTAGCCTTAAAAAAAATGTTTCTGGTCAGAAACAGAGGTATAAACAGACTCAGGTGGTGCCAAAGGAGACTCAAAAATCATCAAAATTCACCCAACAACCATTTAACTTCCACAAAAAGGCAAAACTAAGGGCATACATGATTGTTCATAGTAAACCCGTGTGTCTACGTAGAAATCACAGAGAAACCCGCGTGTATGCACAACTGTGAGTTAAAAACTCACATACAGGAAGAAAGGTGCATAAAATCAAGGAAAACAAACAAGCTGAGACAAACTTCACACCAATCAGACACTACCAGGCATACATGCCCCCAGACCCAACACAGAAATAGGAGAGAAAGAGCAATTCAATTTCATTGAATGCCGATAGAACAACCCCCAAAGGAGAACTACTAGGAACTCCCTAGCGGAATCGCCAATTCTGTTACGGAGATAAATTCCTATGGCTTGGGGTACCACAACAGACAGCTTGACTCCAGAAATCAATCTTTTCCAATATTCAATAGAAATTAAATGTCTAACACTAAAGGATCAGACCTTTTACCTTATTCCGGACAGTTGAAGTAGATCCCCGTTGAGCTTTCCAACTTCAGCTTGAATTGATAAATTACTTCCTCAACAACAAGTAAACAATACAAGCATTATATATATCATGGTGTTAGATATATTCTAGCATATATAATCAATAATGTATAAGCATTTGACATAATCCCATGGATAAAATATTCATTCAAACACACATTATTGGACAGGAAAAGATATTTCTATTAATATAAATCAGAGATTACAATAGATACAACCTCTGATGGCACATCTGTGAACCGGAGAACCTGAATCTCCCACTTGGGCCTCCACCACCTCAATCCTCCATCTCTCGATAGAAAGCTCACAAGCAAAAGGAAAGCTTGGGAAGAACACACTAGTGCTCCAAGGGACAAAGGGATGCAGACTCAAGCATAAGTTTTGGCAACAATGGACTATAGTTTCTTTTCTCTCAATTCTCTCATATGCCTTCAATGTACCATAGATTTCCTTATATAGATTTTCAAAGGGGTAATGAAAGGTCAAATCCGAGCGATCTCAAGGCGTAGGGAATGCCAGGAGTCAAGTGAGTTGGATGCATGTCAAGGAAAACTCCAAAAGGATTTCGATTTTGTACACATCCCGATGTACGTGGTTTTAGTGGTCAAACCTGCATATATATGCGATTAAGGGATTAAAATTCGCGTATAGAATTTTTCACATGTTTATAGGGATGATCAATGAAACATCAAAGGACAAAAAATAGTCCAAGGGGTCTAAGGAGTCTGCAGCGGGACAGGGGAAGGCCATACAAAGTGTGATTCACCTGGAGTGGTAAAATTAGTTGTAACATTGGGATGTCAATCTCTACTGATTTGTGATTCCACATATCTAGAATTGATGAACCTGATAAAGATTGGGAAAAGTTGGAATCTGTGTTTGGTAAACACAATGAAATTTGGGGTCATCAACTTGAGAATGAGTTGATTTCCTTGAATCCAAATGATTTTTCATGCATTCAAGACTATTTATCTAAGTATAAAGCTCTTAGCCTCTTATGTGAATAATGAAAGATTAAGAAAAAAGACAAACAATTTATTTATCATATTCTTTCCAAAATTGGACCTGCATATTCTATTTTTGTATCTACATTCTACTCCATGAAAGAATCCTTGACTGTAGCTAGCTATCAAGATGCTACTGTTGAATCTTTTTGTGATTCCTTAATTAGTGAGAAAGATAATATCATTCATCTTGGAATAATTAACAATGCAGATACATCTAGGAAATCCTTATTGTCCCAACAGAAAGAAAAGTCCAAGCATCCCAAGAAACATAATTTTCACAATAATAATCCAAACAACAAGGGTCCCAAACCCTCTCAGTCAGCTCATTTTTTAAAAAATGACAAAGGATCCAAGCCAAAAGGAAAGAAGGCTGAGCGTCATTTGCAATTTTTGTGGGAAAGATAATCATGATGAATCTGAGTGTTTCAAGAAGATGGAAGCCTTGGAAGCAGCAATGAAGAAGCACCACATCATCCTAGATTCATCTTCAGAATCTACCTCTCATGTACATGCACTTTGTGCTTCTGGTTACTCTTATACTGCATCTTCTTATTCTACTTCAAATGAATGGCTCATTGATTCTAGAGCATCTTATCATATGGCTAAGGATGAAGCCATATTTTCTACTATGCATGAATGTAACACCAAGCAAATATTTGTTGGTGATGATAGATCTCTAAGTGTTGTAGGTTCTAGAACAATTCCAGTAGAAAATGGTCATTTTAGTGATGTACTATGTGTTTAAAACATTTCCTGCAATTTTTTATCAGTCTATCAAATTACTCCTTCTAGTGAAGGTAAAACTATGACATGTTCTTGGCCTACAAGGCCCTTGTTGAAAAACAATGTGGTCATCAAATTATTAAGTTAATATCTAATAATGAAGGAGAATATGTTAACAACAATTTCACTAATTTCTGCACTGAACAAGGAATCCAACAACAGCACACTGTTTCATATACACCACAACAAAATGGTGTAGCTGAACGGAAGAACCACACTTTAAAAGAAATGGCTAATTGTATGATCCAGTCTAAGGGACTAAGTCTTCAATATTGGGCTGAGGCCATAAATTGTGCAAATTACATAGTTAATCGCACACCCACTAAAGTTTTACAAGGTCTAACACTGGAGGAAGCATGGAGTAAAATTAAACCAGATATACATCACTTCCGTGTGTTTGGTTGTGAAGCATGGGCTCACATTCCGGATGAAAAATAGAAAGCATTGCAGCCTAAAAGTGAAAAGTGCATATTTGTTGGATATTTTGAAGATGTAAAAGGTTATATACTTCTTCAGCCACATTCTCATGATATAATCATTAGAATATATGTTAAATTTGATGAAAATATCTTGGCCTATGAGCCTAACTTGGTGGGTGTGCCATGTTTGGCCTGCGAGCCTGATTTGGTGATTGTGCCTTATTCTTCTTCTTTCAATTTCCTTGACAGGTTTCAAACTCCAATTTCTGATGATGACAGTGAGGAAGAAAATACACCTCCTCCTGCTCATGTTCCTCTAATTGCACCAACACCAATACTTCCTTGATGGGTCCATTCAACACGTGAAGAAACTGGTGATCTTGCTGGTGATCCTAGAGATCAACATCGAACACGTTCTCAGTTTCAACGAGCCTATTCTCTTTTAGCTCAAGTTTTCAAGAATCATGATCCAAAAACTTTTGTAGAAGCTTCAGGAAATCCAGATTGGGATGCAGCTATGGATGAATAATATCGTTCCTTAATGGTGAACGATACTTGGGATCTGGTTCCTCTTCCAAAAGGAAGAAAACTTGTTGGATGTAAATTGGTCTATAGAACTAAGTATGCATCAGATGGAAGTATTGAAAGACTTAAAGCAAGGTTAGTTTCCAAAGGTTTTTCCCAAGTTGAAGGGATTGATTAGAATGAAACCTTTGCTCCTGTAGCAAAAATGAACTCCATCCATCTTGTTCTTTCCCTTGCAGCCTTACACAATTGGGAAGTCCATCAAATGGATGTTAAGTCTACCTTTTTACATGGTGATTTATAGGAGGAAATTTGCATGGAACAACCTCCTAGACATGTTCAGGATAACTCTAGCCTTGTCTGTCTCCTTAAGAAATTCTTACATGGCCTTAAGCAAGCTCCTAGAGCTTGGTATGCCAAAATGGATAGCTTTATCCTTGACACTAGTTTTTCTAGATGTCATTCTGACCCCAATGTCTATACCAAGAAAGTAGGAAACCATCTCATCATACTTGTTCTTTATGTTGATGATCTTATCCTTACTAGTAGTGACCCTAAACTTATAACCCATGTGAAATCCAATATTAAGAAAAATTTTGAAATGTCATACTTAGGACATTTGCAGTATTTTCTTGGTCTCCAAGTCTTGCAAACCAAAAAAGGAATCATTCTTTCTCAGTCTAAGTATGCTTGTGAAGTTATTTGTCTCTTTCACATGGAATATTGTAAACCAGCCCCTTCTCCCTTCTATTCTGGAGTCAAACTTTCTACCACTTGTACTTCCCTTGAAGTAGATTCCACCTTGTATCATCAGCTTGTTGTTAGTCTTTTATACTGGACTCATTCCCATCCTAACCTTTCCTTTGCCGTTGGTCGTGCTTCCCGTTATATGCAAACTCCTCATGAAAGTCACTGGAAAGCAACAAAAATAATACTTCGATATATTCAAGGTACAATTCAGTTTGGGATTCATTACAGTACAGGGGGGAAACCTTTGTTGGTTGGTTTAACTGATTCATATTGGTTTGACGATCTTGATGATAGAAAGTATACTGCAGGTTATGTTTTTAGTCAGAGTTTGGATTCGAGCAGTAGTAGCCTACTCCACTTTGGTGCGACAATCAAAGTGCCATCAAGGTTGCCAAAGATTCAGTTCTACATTAACACAGCAAAGACATTGAGCTACACATGCACTTCATCAGAAATCTTGTTCATCATCGTGTTCTTGAAATTCTCTATTTCCCTACAAATGATCAAGTTGCAGACATCTTCACCAAGTCTCTTACAGAAGTGAAGCTTTCTAAACTTTGATCTATGTTAGGAGTTCAGGAATGTGTCGTTAAGGGGGGATAGGATCTAATGCCTCCTTCCTTATCCTAATAGTGTCACTTTTGTAAATCCTTCAATCCTATCCCAAGTTGTTATTAAGGGGGGATGTTAGGATATTTATACACTTAGGAGTTAGTTAATATCAAATTTTGTAATATATCCATTAGGTAAAGTGTGTTTCTTTAGTATGCATTAGTATGCATTTGTAAATATTCTAATCCAACAGTCATGATATGCTCTAGACATAAAGTGATCCGATGGTTCAACTTCTCTTAGATCATACCTACCATTGATCCATGGCTTAACACTAGATTGGTTGTTGGGGCACGCACCTTAACGGTCCTTAATTTTGGTAACTTCACGGTTTTTGTGGAAGCTTGTAAGCGGAGTTGCGACTCAAAATAGTCTTAGGGGTGTCAAGGTTGACTCAAAGCCCTCTTTTTTTGCAATTGTCCATAAATTTCGGGTAGAAGCCCATGATTTTGTAATAGTGCACTTGTATAAATAGGCACTCATGTAAAGATGTGAAAGGTATCTATTGACATGAGGATCATCTGAGGTGAAAAAGTTAGATCTATTTTGGGTTTTAAGGTCAAGTCCTAGCTATGTGTGTGGACGACCTCTGCAGCTGTGTGTGCAGAGGGTTTTTGTAAGAAAGGAACTGCAGTTGAGTGCGTAGTTAGACTTGAAGGAAAGAATCTGCTGCTGAGTGCGCAGATCCGAACTGTGTTTTGTAAAGAGTTGCATAAAAGCACAGTTTTGTGGACGTAGCCCCTACACTGGGGGTGAACCACGTTAAATATTGTGTTGTGGTTCTTTTGTGCTGTTTCTGTTATGTTATTTTATGCATTAATAAGTAGATAAATGATGAAGTAAGATAACTGTTAAATAGTAACTTTGCTATGAATTCCCGGTTAAGGGTTAAGCAAGTAACGTTATTCATCTAAATGCGAAGCTAACTAAGTGAATGCCGAAGCTCTGTTTTGTATAAATAATTGTTTTTAACTCTAGAGGTACAGTAATATCCCTCTTCTGCTTGCAGAAACCTACTTCTGCGGCACCCCATAGCTGTTTCAGGTGAGATTGCAACCTGTTCACAGGTTGTTGCCGAAAGGGCCAACACTGTGGGTCTTTTTGTTGGTGAGAAGTTAAAGTATAAACCCTGGGTCTTCCCTCTAGCCCAAAAAATTGGTTTCATTGCCGGTTGAACAGATCTGCTTCAAGAGGGATTTACGTCGTACCTGAAGGGCTATGTTTTGGAGGCCCTCCGTAAAATAAATCGGTGATTGGATTGAAGAGACTTACCTGAAGTTTGCTGAGCAAGAAAATACATTTGTGACAGAGTTTTCCATCAACACAAGTACCTCTTTTAGCGAAGCTGAACGACAGTTTTTCAAAGGACCAAGGGGTAAGTACTTGAATTCATTTAGTTTGAGAATTAAAATGCTTTTGGCTGAAAAAGGCATATTGCTTATAGAATCAGATTGTTATATTTGTTACTACTAACATATGTTTGGAAGTGAAAGTGACTTCGACGAGCAAAGTGGTTTGCTACGAAGCGGTAAGAGATACAAGAGAGATTTTGGATCCTATACCCTAGGTCAGAATATCGAAGAAGACTCTAAGTCCGAAGAAACCTCTTATGTTAGAAACCCTCCTACAACCCCGCATTGAAGATCTGTTACCCTTGAGAACCCGTCGCAGTCGAAAAATAACCCTAGCCCGAGTATTCCTGTCGCAGGTCAGTCTACCCCAGTAAGTTCTCCCCCTCCTACTACCAGTCCCCCTCCCTCCCCCCCTAGATCTAAAATGGCCCATATGAATGATGACATCAAACTACCAGTCTTCAAATAAACTGGATCAGAGGATCCAGAATAGTTTTGGTTCTTATGCGAAGCTGTGTGGACTGTGAAGAATATTATGGATCAAGATATAAAAAGAGCGCGGCTGGTTACTTATTTCAGAGACCGGGCTTTGACTTGGTTCATGAAGTTTTCCAGCACTCGGAACCATGCCTTGGATGATATTAAAGAAGCAATGATCAAAGAGTTCAAGAAGCCTAAATCAGAGTCACAATGTATAACTGAACTGAAAGAGATTCAGCAGAGGCGAGGTGAATCAGTTTGGGACTTTGATCAGAGGTTCAAAGTTCTGCTAGATCAAGTTAGTTTCACTATTGGACCAGCGCAGCATAAAGAATGGTTCATAGAAGCATTATTACCCCATATTAGAACTCCACTCATGCAATAGAAGGTTGCTGATTAGCAAGAGGCTTTGGAGATTGCTATGAAGCTTGAAACAATGCCTGTCGAAGATAATTATGGTATAGCCCAAATACAAGCACAGTTGGCAGCAATGGCTCTGGAGCTTTGCGACATGAAGAAGGGGAAATCTATTCATGAAGAGGTTTGGTGTACACGATGTTGAACAGAGGGTCACGTTAAGGAACAATGTCCTGCATTCAGAAATTACCTGAATACTGGTGCACCAAACCCATTTAACCCTTGTGTTCTATATTGTGGGATCTGGAGAACAACTGGCCAACATCGACCTAAAGACTTCTATCTGCTACAGAGATATGTGCAAGTACCTAAGAATCCATATTGCAAGTTCTGTAAGTCAATTGGACACAACAAAGAGGAATGTCACAGCTTTGACCTTATGAGAGAATGAACATATCATGCTTATAGGGTACAGAATGATGCACAAGGCAATGATGGATATGGTTACCGTAGTGGTCGAAGTATTTTCAGAGGTCATGGTCGTGGTGGTATGTCTGGAAGAGGACGAGGCCAGGTTGTGTGTTATAAATGTAATTAGGCAGGACATCTAGCTAGATATTGTCAGAACCCAACTACGACATCTAGATATTGTAGAGCGGTAGATCATGTGATTGAGAAATGCCCGGAGTTGATAGACAATATAGAAGAAATAAATTCCCCTCCTACTCAGAACATTCAGATGATTTCTGTGGATCAAAGACATGTCCCATCCATTAACGTTGTTACGAGGAGTGGAGCTACGACGAAGGTGCAGACTAAGGAAAAACAGCTTGATGGGGCTTGGGTTTGTAAGACCCCAGAGAAAATTCCAACCTTCGATATGGGAAGAGAAAAAGAAACATTTATGGAAGCCAAAAAATACTTTGTTGATCCAAGCACATCCGTAGCACCTGCGCAACAACATCAACAACAGTCACAGTCTCAAGAAGCTTCGATGGATAAAGTAATTACACTATCATCATTTTTGCAGAGTTTTATGAAGCTCTTAAGGAATCAGAATGCTTTAAATGAGTTACAGAAAGTTATTGCTTCTTACAAACCTCAGTGAAGCTCTGGTATAGAAAAAACTGTTAATAGAGTTAGAAGAACTGGAAGAGAAATGAGATTGCATGCTCAGGTAGGAGAGTATGACATGACTGACATCATTTTAGACCTGGGATCAGAAGTAAATGTCCTAACTAAGCAGACATGGGAACAAATGGGAAAACCTACCCTTGAATGGTCCCCTATACATGTTAGAATAATCAAACCCATAGTATTACCCACTTAGACATTAATTCATTTATTTTTGTCTTATTTGCCTAGTTCATGAGTCCCACCATGTTCAAGTTGCTAATTGCCTATCCATAGAGGTAAAACTTGCCATATTTGACTCATGTAGCACTTGGGAAAGCCTTAGGAATCAAATATAATTTATTCCTGGCCTCCTAGGCGCCCTTCTACTTTTTCTGCTTTGTTGACTGCTTTTTCAGTTTTTAAAGCACATAAGGAAAGCAAGACTAGGTGAGGTGAACCGGTTTTATTCCCCTTTCATCCTCCACTCTTTCCTCCATGAAAAAGCATGTATGAGCTGCCATTTCACCACTCATTATATTTCCCATGCGCCCTTGCCAATTCGTGAGCCTCATGACAGATTTGGTATCAGCTTTTTACACCTATGGGGGATTTGTCTATTTTGGGTAAGCCTGCTTTATGCTAGATTTGGATGCTTCCTCATGCATTCGATTTCTTCATGTATTCTATTTATTTAGTAGCCTATGATATTACCTATGATATTACAGGGTTGGCTATTGTACACTGAGTTAATATAATTTTGTGTTACAGCTCCATTTTCAGTCTCCATTGTTGACAATTTTGCATGATCAATTGTAATTTGTTGTGAGTGAAATTAATATATTGCTGGTCAGAATTTATACATGGTAGCAGAGCCATTGTAGGTTGTTTCTCTCCTTCAAAAATTGTTTTGCAGGTTCGACATCAAGATTGGGAGCCTTCTACTGACAGCCGGGACAGAATTTCTAAAGCTATGGATTCACAGAAAACTATCCTCACTCCCTTCAACTATTTTGAATGGAAAGTAGAGATGGAGATCTTGTTGAGAGTGAAAGGCCTCTACAAGGTGACTATGGCTACAGAAGTAGAGCCCAATGCTGCTGCAGAGAAGATCAAATGGCACAATCGGAGAGATGAGGCCTATGGCCTCCTATGTCTCAGTATTTCCCGAGACCTCCTTTTCCATCTCGATGGATTAACTTCACCGGATCAATTATGGGAGAAACTTTCTGAACTCTTCAGAAAGACAGATGAGATGAGGGGACACCAGATCAAAAATGAGCTCATTTCCCTGAGTCCCAGTAATTTTGAATCACTGCAGCTATACTTCTACAAGTTCAAAGCACTAGTTTTGCAGCTGAAACAATGTGGTATTGAAAAGAAAGATGATCAGCTCGTATTGGCCATCCTCTCAAAGCTAGGACCTGACTACTCAATCTTTGTTTTGACCTTCTATGCCACGAAACTCACAGCTCGAACCTGGAAGATGCCCAACCTTGCAGATTTCATGGAATCTCTCACACAAGAACAAGACAAGCTGGTGATGATGGGCACCATCAAACCATCCAAAGAT